>PVIH01001866.1:41288-155516 GCA_004025045.1 Sigmodon hispidus
CTCCCTCTCTCCCTCCCTCCCTCCCTTCTCTCTCTCTCTCTCTCTCTCTCTCTCTCTCTCTCTCTCTCTCTCTCTTTCTCATGACAAGGTCTCATTAAGTACTCCTGACTGACCTAGAACTCACAGAGATCCACCCGCCTCTGCCTCTTGAGTGCTGGCATCAAGGATATGTATCATCACAGCCTTCTCGAGAAGGCTATATCTGATGACGGAGAATCAAGGGTTGGTAGTGGCAGACGACACAGGTCCAGGTCAGTTAATGTCATAATTTGGTGTGTCCAGAGTCAGAGAACTGGGAACAAGAACCACTGTAGGGAAAACATTAAACCTGTTATTCAGAGTCTATAGGTAGAAATATTGAGGCTTGGGGAAATCAGTGAATATGCTTTATATTTCTACGAGGCAATATACTTTAGTAAGGAGACCTCTATTCAGATGCTGGGCTGCCTTGGGCAAGCTGCCTAACCTCTCTGGGCACCATAGTCACTATCTATCAGGTGGGAATAATAATGAGTGTAATTCACTTAAATCACTTAACACATGGCTCAGAAGAGAGCCTGGGGCTGGTCTAGGGACCAATAAAATTCTAGTCACTAGAGACAAATGACCTTCTCTGGAATTTCAAACCACATCACCCACCTCTAATTGCACCCTTTTCTTTTACACAGAGGGACAGGCATAGCACGAGGAGTGGAGGGCAGAGGGGCAGGTGGACAGATCTGGGAGTCTGTGTGTTTTGGGGACTAGGGATAGAACCCAGGGCCTCACCCATGTTGGGCATGTGCTCTGCCATTGAGCCATATCCTAGCAATTAGGGTTGACTTGTACTGACAACAATATGGCATTTGTTCTCATGTTACAATTCCTGAACACCTAAGCCTCTGGGTACTGGTATAATTTCAAATATGTACACCACCAAGATGTACTTGGTGGAAATACGTGCTAGAGCAACCCCCCACCCCGGCTTCTCAGCTGTGTGTCACTGAGCTGCCCCGTCCTCTGGACACACTGGTCCTCCTACAGCAGCTGTTTACTCAGTGTATCTAGGGGTAGAATGTATTCTCTGGCTTCATGTGGCTGTATGTCAAGACGCACGCCTAGTGATGGGTTTGAATCCTGATCTGTTACACTGTCTTGTCCTTTCCTTAGAGTCTGAAATTGTTCTGTTAATAAAACTGAGTGATCTATACCAATTCAAACATTTCGTTAGCAGCCTGGCAGGCAGCAGAAATCACTACATATTGAGGGACAAATTGAGAAAGCACCCATACTGCCCCGGAGGCAGGAGCTGAGGGACTCGGAGGAAAAAAAAGAGTCCTCGGGACTGAGAGGGGCGGAAGTAGCATTCGCGCCGTGTCTGGCTGCACAGTCACGTTCGTATCTCCGCCCTGGCTTTTTTCTCCTCTTCCTCTACCTTTTCCTACAAACAGCAATGTCACTAAGTCACCAACTGCTAATCTTTGGACTCTTCCTTCTGTCCCTGTGGGTTCCAAGGTCTATGATCCACTCTGGCTTCTGTACATTCCTTCTGGCACATCTGTGAGGATGCTGGGAGCTCATATCTCCGCTACCTTCCACAGCATCCTGACGGCTGTTTTCCTGTCTTCTCACCCAAAGGACCCTTGCTGGCTAGGGGAGTGATCTAACAGAATCTCGGTAAACTTATCTCAAAAACAAACAAATAAGCCAACCCCAATTTACACTGTAGGTCAGTCACAGGAGTAGATAGTCACATCCTGGTGCCAACTTAAAGTCACTGAATTTAGAATTGAAAAGATGCCCAGACTGGCTGAGACAGTGGCTGCCTGGGAATACCCCTAACGAACAACTCAACTAGCCACAGATCTCAGACTATGCATGCACACATCCTACCCCCGCAAGGGAGGCCTTGTTCAGCATGTCCAGCTGTCCCCCGCAGGCCTTTATGTATGCCCATGTCCCCAGTGTGACTGACTTTTCCCAGTTCTGTGCCTCTGTTTGTTTAGGGCTCTGTACCCGGCAGAAATCCCTCCTCATCTCCCTCCTCATTTTTTCCCTGTGCAGTCTTCTGTGTCCCTTGGCCCAGAGAAATGAAGTCCTATCACATCTTGCTTGTCCTTCACTGGGTACCTCCACATTTTGCCACACTTGTAGGCATAGCTTTGTCTGGCTAAATATCTGACCAAAACCCACTCATGGGATCAGAGCTTTTTTATCATTATTTTGATTTATCGTTTTAGGGGTTATAGTTGGACATGGCAAGCAGAGTCTGCCGGCAGGACCACGAGGCATTTGGTCACATTGTCTCTGCAGATTGGGAGTAGAGAGCAGACAGGAAGTGAGACCAGGCTGTTAAACCTCAGACCCACCTCCAGAACCCACTCACTCCAGTGAGATTCCCCTACTACAGATTCCACAGCCTGTTAGTGCCCAGTTAGTGCCACCAGCTAGGGACCAATGTCCACACACAGAAGTTTGTGGGGGACATTTCATGGTCAGAATCCCTGTCTGTAGTTGATGGTGTTTAAAAAAAAACAAAACATTTTAAAAATAAATTTACCCATGTCCCCTGCTGTGTGGTAAGACTTTGTTTCTCCATATTTTAATAATGGGGAAGAGATGTTTCTGGTCCCAGAATTAGGATAGGCCCTGCGCTGGGCCATTCACTGCTCCCATTTCATATTTACCATGCTCCCAGGAAGTCAAGAGCAATTTGGCTGTCTCCCCAAGTATCCATTGACATCGCTGACCTTTTGGCCACCACTAACACCAGCACATTCAATATTTGCCTAAAGACCAGGCCTGTGATTCAGTCGGTCCAGGATGCCGTGGTGGCCCAACCTGAGACTGGGCTATCTTGTGGCATGGCCTCCTCTGTGTTGGGCCTAAGCCGCTGTGGTTGCCAGGGCCCCTAGTGTGAAGGAATTTGAGTTCTAACTTTAGGTGGCTACGTGGCTGATGGCTGTTTGTGAATATCTCATTCCTTTGGGTGCCCAGCTGGTGGGAACAGAACGGTAGTCAGGGGACTGTCATCGTGTGCTGTCCAGGTTAACATGTAGCGTTTCTATTACTATTAACAGACTTTCTGCTCCTCACTCCATCTGTTCCTGAAATAATTGCAGTTGTACAGACCATGCCTTCGCTACAGGCAAGCTCTGGGGAAGAGGATAGTGCTTTTATGAGGAGGGGAAAAAAAAAGTGTTAAAAAATAACGGCAAACATGGGAAGGGAGTGGGAACAGAGCGGACAGCAGCTTTCCAATTCCTTTTAGATTCCGGCCTGCAAAGGCGGCATTTTTCACACTCATCAGGGTGACCAAGCCCAGCTCCATGGGGTGAGTAGCTGGGCTGGCAGTTCAGCCTTTTGGAGACAGGGTTGTTTCCCGGAAGCTTGGACACACTGAAGTAGGGACACTTTGGTCTGGGTGCCCAGCAGGAAGTGCTAGAGAGGGCAGAACTCTCAGCCAGAGGCTGGACATTGATTTGTTACTGGATGTCCTGCTCAGGGCTCTGGAAGGTACCACCACAGGGAGGGGGTGGTGGAGAACCAGGCCAGCCAGGGAAGGAGGGGCTAGAAGCTACAGAGCTGGCTCTGTCTGGGTCTGTTTCTCCACAAACCAAATCAAGGAGGTGGAACCCTTGGAGAGATATGAGGACAATGGATGGGCTACTACAAAATATCCAGATTCTTCCAAGGGAGGGCTAACACAAAGGACTATGAAGACATAGTGTGTGAGACCGACACTATTAAATACACACAGCAAATCTCAGCAGGGATCACATGCTTTGAGTGTGAACCTGGTGTGGGGGTTTCTCCCTCTGGGGTGTAAAACCATGCATAAGTGTGAGTCCCAGTTAGGACTTGCCCTGACACTTTCTCGCTCACCACCCAGCTCCTAAATGTGAACTGCCAACTCATAGGGCTGCATCTTATCTCTTACGGCTGAAGACAGAGCTACCCATGCCCCAGGCTCTTCTTGGGATAGCTGAGGAGGAGATACCCTTGGCTTCTTATGGAGTAAGGTGCACATGGATGAAGCTTTTAAGTCTTTTTCCAATGTCAAGAGAGTGTTTCCATTCAAATAAATTCACGTAATGTAATGAGACCACTGTAAGTAAGACACTGGTTGAGGGGAAAATTTGTGTGTGTGTGTGTGCTTGTGTGCAGGGAGAGATATAATGTTCTGCTTTTCAAATCCATCAAAAGATTGCAACAGGGCCAGTGGGATGGCCCAGTGGGTAAATGTGAGTGCTGTGGAAGCTTCAGGACCTGGGTTTGATTCTTCAAGCCCATAGTGGGAAGAGAGAAAGCAGGAACTGACTCCCAAGAGTGGTTTTCTGACCATTACACACACCATAACACATGTGAGCCTGCACCCCCTACCACACATACCCACGGAATAATAATAGGCAAAATTTTAAAAGGGTTTTAAATAACTGTTTGGGAAGGGCCAGAGAATCGAGCAGGCTTACACAGGTGTCAACCACATCGCCCAAAACCTTGCACCCATGAGACAGATTTCACCCCGTTCTTGCACACATCACCTGCTACTGTGAGTGGGCAGTTCTCAGTCTTTAGAAGCAGCCTCTGAAGACCACAGGGACATCATTGGAGGCATTATGGAAACATGGCTCCCATTGGGTAGTAGCCCCAGAATAACCTATTCCTTTGATTAACGAGTTGGGAGTGGGACCCTATGCACCCACCTCCTGCCTAGGGACATTTTCTCAGAGTGACGGGATTTTTGGGAAGCCACCTGTTCTTTTCACAGATCTGATTGAGGACAAAGAGAACTGTTCCCTTGAGCCAATGTCTACGCATGATATTTCTGCCATCAGTAGGCTGTATATAGACATGTAATCTCTTAACATTATGACAGGGCTGAAAAACTCCTCCAGCATGTTACATGGTGGTGAATGTCTGTAATCTAGCACTTGCGGGCTGAAGTGGGAGGAGATCATGTTTGAGGTCTGTTTGGCTATAAAATAAGACCCTATCTCAAAAAGAAAAGAGGTATCATATGATCAATGTGTTTGCTTTAGTGGTGTGTCGCCTTGGCGTTGCTCCTATGAAGTATGGTATAGACAGTGATTACCTACTGTTCCCATTGACACTAAGCATTCTGTTTCTTCTTTGTGCATTCACTGTACTGTTCCTTGTTATGTTTAGGTACAGTCCTACTTTTAAAAAACATTATACAATAAGGCTAGGGAGATGACTCAGTCAGTAAAGCACCTGTTACATAAACACAGGAGTTCAGATCAAGCCCCAGAATCCACATATAAAGACTTATGTGGTGGTCCATGCTTGTAATCTCAGGACTGAGAAGGTGGAAACAGGCAAGTCTCTAGGGCTGTTGTCCAGCCAGCTTAACTTCCTTGGCAACCCCCAGACCAATAAGATACTCTTTCTCAAGGAACAAGGTGGATAGCACCTGAGGAATGACATCTAACTTTCACCTCTGTACATATGCTTGTATACACACATGTGCATTCTCACTCACGTGTGTACCCACATAAAGGTGCACCCTACATGCATACACTTGTAAACAGCACACACTGTGTGTGCTGCAAGGCTGTCAGTGACCTCAAGCACAGCCTCCCTCCCTCCCATACTCCCTCCCTCCTTCTCTCTCTCTCTCTCTCTCTCTCTCTCTCTCTCTCTCTCTCTCTCTCTCTCTCTCTCTCTCTCTCTCTCTCTCTCTCTGAGTCAGTGTCTCACTATGAGGCCCTGGCTGGCTTGGACCTTGCTATGTAGATCAGGCTAGCCTTGAACTCACTGAGATCCACCTGCTTCTGCCTCCTGAGTGCTGAGATGTAAGGTGTGCTCCAACACACCCAGTCCTTCTCTTGTCCTGTTGATTGCGTGGAGAAGCGACATGCCCTGTTTGCTTGCCTAGATTTGTGTGAGAACACTCTAGGAGGGTCACACCCTGATGGAGTTGCCTGAAGATCCATTTCTCAGAGCATGGCCCTGTTATTTGAGTGATGATTCCTGGCATACATAAAATACCTAGAAAGCATGCAGGCTGAATGCAGGGATCAAACACATAAGCTATAGAACAAACAGTGCATACTGCCAGGAAGCTGACCGCAAAGCAGGAACTTCCTCATAGAAAGTAAACTCTGAACATGGTGTGGTGCCATGGACCTGTAATCATAGCCATTTGGAAAGAGGAAGGAGAAAACTCACCAGTTGGAGGCTAGCCTGGGCTGCCATAGCAAGACTCTGTCTCCAAAAGAAAAACAGAAGTTCAAACATTGACATTATAAATTGGTACGATTAGCAGTAAAAGATTCTTAAGACAAATAACAGCTACCATGACTCAGACCTACTTACAATATTTGCCAAACACACCACATCCCTTGCCTTCTTTAACTCCACAGCCAGTTAACGTACAGCTCAGCAATACTGCGCCCATTTTAAAGCTAACAATGCTGCCTCACAGGGAGACTACACAACTTGACCATGAGCATGTCATGGTCACAAAGACAAGGCAGAAAACCAACCTCATTCTACCTATGGCTCGGGATATCTGGGGCCTCTCTCCCTTTGCTGACCCAAGATAGGTGGATGCAGGGTCTCTGACCAGGTCATCCATACTTTCTTTAACCATTGGGTTCTTGTGGGAAGGGATCTAGTCCTCAATCTTACAGAGGCTTTTGACTTTAAGTTATTTGTCACTGACAGAGAGGAGTTTAAAGATACCAACTAGCCAGTCTCATTCTGTGTATCCCTAACATGTTCTCTGGGTTCAGTTCTGCCTTTATAGGCATGGTAAGAAAGGGACCTTGCATTGAGTCACCAGGAAATAAGATGCGATGGAGTCCTTGGTCTGTGGAAATGTCACCCCATGAGTGCGAGTTTAGATTCAACAAGGGGGTCAGAGATATTGAGTGTGTTAGAGCCAGCCAGCCCAAAACAGGAGTACTCAGAGAAAAGTGACAGAGGCTACCGGGGGTCCCCAGGAGACAACACCCCAAACGTCTCCTGTATTCCAGGACAAGAGAAGCTTGACATTCGATGGTAAGTCACAAAGTGTGAGATAAATCAGTGAGGCTTAACCCAGAACCTGAAGGCTCTGTGCTCACTGGGGCTCTGAGCCATAAAGAAGGACATCCCCAAGGTCATAGAGAGGATGCAAAGAGAGAACCAACCAACAGAAGGTGAGGTGTGATGTGTTTCAGATTACCAAGAAGTAAGAGACATAGTCTTGGACTTGGAACCCTGGGAGGTGGGGCTAGAAAGATCCCCTGCCTCCTGAAAAGGAAGCAGCAAGCTTGCAGATAAAAAGAACTGCTAACCTACGTGTGTGTGTGTGTGTGTGTGTGTGTGTGTGTGTGTGTGTGTGTGTCCTGTCTGGAAATACAAACTGATCTAAAAGGTTTGGGGTAACCTGTGGGTGATTCATTCAGGATGGGTTTTGGGGTGGGTGGTGACTTTTTGGAGGAGGTCCATAAGGAATGAGCATGCAGAGAAGTATAATATCCCCCAAGAAGTCTCTGAGTCATGTTAGCCAGAGGCAGCACTCACAGATTTGACAGTCCGGGGTTGATACAGACTTAGAGTGCCAGCCAGGTGCTTTTGTCAGACTGAAGAAGGTAGGAAATATTTACTTATCTCGAAAAGATAAAATAAAGCATCTATAAAGCAGTTTCTGGTCCTTACAGACTCAGAAGCCCCACGTTTAAATGTTGTTAGAGAAAATATTTTTTTAAAAAAAAAAATTCTGAGTTAAATACAACTGTGATAAAATGGAAGGCATATGCCTCTGTCATCAGACTAGGATCTCAGTCAGCCTAGTGAACAAATGAAGGCTGTTCAGGGCCGTTAAGACCACCTCGGAAGCAGGGTGAGCCTCACTCACATATAACCTGTGCAACTGCATGGGGCTCTACACTTAGAAGGGTCCAGTGCTTGCTTTGAGGGTCTGTTTTCTAGAAACTTTCAATTGATTTTGAAGGGGGGACTATTTTACAGTAAACCTCATAAATTTTATAGCTGGTCCTGGTTAGAAGCTACTCCCCTAGGACAATGGTTAGGGGGCAAGGGGGTCACAGGAAGACTAAGGAAAGAGGCCAATTGAGGCAACTGGATTCAAATGATACCAGGCAGCAGAGCATGTATAGAGGGGACAGTTTCCTAGGTAACGGGTTGTTCCATCTAACTGTCACACACATGCTTTGCTAAAAACAATTTCTAATAGCTGGGAATAAAATAAAGACCTGGCCCTAGGAATATGAGGCTCACAGTGTGGTACTCAAGGACTGACGTGTATGGCCAACTTGGGTATGGAACCATCTAGAAGAGAGAGGATCAGGGAGAGACAAAGAAGGGGTTCATTGAGCCCCATCTTAAGTAGATATTTAGACATAATTCACATCCAAACCATAACAGTGCTGAATACAAGCTCTTCAAGGCTCCTAGAGATCTCAGGAGTATGCCTGGTCATAAGCTCAGGCCAGCACTTGAGGGTCTTTCTGAGAAACGTTCTGTCTACAGAGAGGCCTCCACTCACATTACCACACCCAGCCACAGAGCGTCATAGCAGACCCAGAAGCAGAGCACTGGATTGGAACCAGCATAGGGTATAGATTTCACCCCTCACTATGTACCTCCAAGAGAGACAGGGCCCACCACTCACCACATACCTCTACCAGCGAGAGCTGAGGTCCTGGCCCCTCCACAGCTTCCCCAAACAGTGTGGTGGTGCGCGATTTTAACCCCAGCATTTAGGAGGTAAGAGCAGGTGGATCTCTGATTTCAAGGCCAAGCTAGTCTACATAGAGAGTTCCAGGTCAGCCAAAGCCCCACAGTGAGACCCCATCTCAAACAAAAAGAGTCATGTTCTCATTGCCAGGAACCCCATGAAGGCATCCCCACCATGATGGACTGAGTCCCCAGAGACCTATGAACCAATGTAAGTCTTCCCTCATTTTGTCACAGCATGAGGAAAGTGACTAGGAGAAAGGTTATAGTGACACCCACCCACGTCTGCACAGCCTCTGGTTCCTCTCATCCCTCCTAGAAGCACTTTGAAGTGACATTTCTAAAAAAAAAAAAAAAAATCACTTTGGGGAGGGGCTCACTTTCCCATCTTCAAAGCTAATGTTCTCAAAATGCCTTTGGGAAGTAGGAAAAAAATACTAGGGAAATAATTAACCGGACAGCTCAGATGATCCTGGAAGTAAATGCAGAGGAAGCTGAGGTGAGTCCTCCCTTGGGATTTCTGCACAGTCATCTGGTATGATGAGGAGGACTTTCCATGAGGAAACTCAACCATGAAGCTTTGATTACTTCAACAATGGCAAGGGGCCGGCCAGCCAGGCCTAGTGGCAGCTGTCTGCCATTTTTAGTCACTTTGGAGGCTGAGGCAGGAGGCTGTACTTGGCTATAGAGCGAGTTTAAGGCTGGGCTGGGCAAACTTGGTGAGCTATAATCTTGAAATGAAAACTATTCCTACTAATATTAATAGGGCTGGAGATATAGCTCTGTAGCAGAGCACTTACCTAGAGTATGTGAGGCCCTGGGTTCAAGTCCCAATATCGACAAAACAAAATCAAGTCTATCTCAATAAAGGGCTCCACGTGACTTCTTTCCCTTATCTGTATTCTCTTCAGAAGCCTGGTTTTCCTGAGTCCTATTGACTTCACAGGAACTTGCTTTCTTTTTCCTGGAGTTCTAGAGGCAGGCAGAGTAGCTGCATTACCCTGGGCAGGAGGCCAGCACGTTTGGCGCATGAACCTTGTCTCCTTCTTGACTTTATATGTTGATTTAGACCCTGGCTGACTGGACCACAGTAGGCACCTGGCCTGCGCTGGCCACTCATGTGTTGAGCCAGCCCTGTTCTATCCCATAAGCACTGTGAGCCACGGTCGGCTAAGACACAGTAGAAATCAGAGCCATGACCAGCGAGGACCTGTGGGGCAGGTGAGACTCCCAAGGGGTTGGTTGTAATGACTTAACATGCTAGGGTAAGCATTGCATAAAACAGTCAGTTCCAAGGGTTCCCTGGGCCCTGTAAGCCTTCCATTCCCTATCTGGTCCTCTCCACAGGGAGAAAAGAGAAGATTTGGGTGTCCTCATGAGAAGCAATGAGAGACCTTCCTGAGAGTCCATACTGTGTCACCAGTGGACTGGGGGGCACTGAGGTGAGGAGATCATAAAAACTGGGGGCATCCTCCAGGGGTGGGCTCTGCATCTAGCTGCGTGGACTCTTCTGGAAAAATCCTTACTACCCAAGGCTGAGAAACTTATTCTGTGCCGTATTTAATCCACCCAGATGTATTCTTCCCTCGGGCTCTGTAAGGTGGCATGTCTCACCTCTTTAAATTATCTGCAGGCATTATCTTTTTTTTTTTTGAATGTAGCCTCACACTAGCTCATAGATTCCCTAGGTAGGCTGCTCCATTATCCTTAAGACTTAGGCTTGGGCAGGTGGATGAGAGCACACAAGTCAACAAATGATTGAACCCGCACCCCTCCCCCTTCCTTCTCCCAAGCGTCTGCTTTTCTATCCCTTTTGGTTTAGATTGGGCCTATCCAAGGTATGGCTTGGATGGCAGAGACTGAGGGACTGAGCACTTCTAGAAGAAGAGGAGAGGCTGGGGATGTGGCTTGGTGACAGAATGCTTGCTCGGCATGCCCAGAGTCATAGGTTGGATTTCCAGTTCGAGAGAAGAAGAAGAAAGGAAGAAAGAGAAGAGGAGAGGGGGGGGGGCATTAATTAACTAGTTATGTCTACACACACCTATAATAGCAGCACCTGGGAGCATGAGGCAGGGAGATTATGATACATTTGAGTTCAGCCTGGTCTACATAGCCAGTTCCAGGCTAACCAACACTGCATAGCCAGACCCTGTCACAAACAGGAGAGGATGGGGTTAAAATGACGGCTGGGACCTCTTCACATGAGGCTCATTATCTTTGCCTACATGGAACCCTACTTGGATCTGTCACTAGAGGACCCCTTCCCCTGACTGTGTCCTCAGAATGTCATCTCCTGCATGAGCACTTCATGTGTGGATCGGGACGTCTGGCTCCCTCCAGCGTGGGAGGAGGCAACACATGCCAAGCAGAAGCAGATTGGTACAGAGTGAGGCTAGAGCCTGGGAAATGCTTCGAGCCAGAATTCTGATCCTCTGCGACCGAGGCTAGCCCCTTCCCTGTCCGTGGCACTCTTTAGAGGCGGCAAAGGGAGATGCTGATCTTTGGAGGGAGGGGCTGATGCTTGTGAAGAAGGCTCTGGCTGGGGGAGAATCCAGAGGGCTGTGAGTCAGCACACTTGTGAAGAAACCTATGGGGCTCTCCCAATCCACCTGATCTACCTTCTCTTCCAAATGCCGAATGCACACTCTTGTGTCCACACCTCTTTTTCTTCTCAGAAAGAAGTGGCACAGGGCCCAAGTCTACACTCTCTGAGCCAGGCAAAAATGTGTGGTACTAATTTCAAACAGTCCAACATGGCTCCCTTGGGAAATTAGCCCAGTAGGCCTGAGTCTCCTGTTCTGTATTTGTGGTGGCCTCAGAAAGATCATCCCTGTCAGCTGCAGAAGGAGCCCTTGATGAGATGACACCAGGGACATGGAATATCTATCTAATCGGTCCTCACCTCAGGTTGAGGTCAAGCAGACATAGAGAGACAAAGAGAGCCATGGAGTGGTGTGGGGGAAGAGATCTTTGTGAGCTAGTCCACAAGATAAAGCAACATTACTCAACCAGAGTGAATGACAGTCACTCCCCCACCTCCCCACCCCCCAAATATTTTTCTTCATCTCTTTCCTTGACTGCAAAGGTCAGTCGCAGGGGCAGGGACACCCTCTGAGGTCGAGAGAGGAACTTCAGGAAGGTCAGGGAATCTGTTCAAAGGGCCCTTAGGACCAAGAGTCAGAATTGGAACTGGGATTGTAGTTCCTCACCTGTTCCAAGGTCGCTCTCGGTCCTGCTTGCCTTGGAGGCCTCTGTATTTCAAGCCTAACCTTGGGAGAGAATGGTGCTCCCAAGCTCCCCTGTTCTGAGGGATTTCATAGCCTGACTAATTGCGCAGACAGGGAGTTCCCCCTTGGTCTTCGTTTTTGTCACCAATGAGCTGGTGATCTTGGGGTCTCCTTCATGGATACCAGGCTGAGTGAGTCTCCATATTTATCACAGGCCTCTTCACTTCAAGGAGAAACTCTGAGGTTTTGTGAGGTTGGAGCAGAGGCCAGCCCCTGACAGCCCCTGACTGGATAGGAAGGTGAGCCCCTCTCTCTGTGTGCTGGGGGCAGGGCAACCTTTCCATTGTTGCTTATTCTAAGCCTGGGAGAGCCCTCAGGGAAGCCTTAGTGCCACTTCCAGTCCCTCGTCTCTAGTGGGGTGTAGGGTGACAGCAGCAGGGCCTGAGGTAACTGCCTGCCTGCCGGAAGAGCTCACAACTGCAGCCTGTCGCCCTCTGAGGCGTAATTGCTGAACTCTGTGAGCCAAACACCTCAAAAGAGCTAAAGTGACTTTAAATGCCTAAACATTTTAAAACAAACCTTACAACACAAGGCTTTTAATCCTTTTTTTTCTTTCTTTTTATTTATTTATTTATTTTTTATTTATTTATTTTTTTACCCCTGTGCTGAAGCTCTTGCTGTATCTGTGAGCTCTCTCTTTTGGGGGAAATTCAAAAGCCGTTTTCCGCCTCATTACCTGCACGCTGTGAGTGATGTCTGTCGGTCCTTTGCGCTGTAAATACCTTAAATCATGCTTCATTAAGAATATCTATGGTGCTATTAAAGAGCTATAATAGACAACGAGTTAACAGATGATTAAAGATGAATTCCATTTGTGTCACTCAGCAGCCAGGAAGAGACGGGAGGCTGGAAGTTCTCAACTCATTATCCCTCAGCTTCCCTGCCCCCGCCCAGCACCAGGAGGCTAGAGATGGGGGCCCCCCCCACACACACACCGCCTCGTCTGCTCAAGGGAATGGGGTAGAGGGCCACTGAGAGGGGACAGCAGGACCTCGGCCAGGACCAGCGTGTGGGATGAGCCAAAGGAAATAAAGGAGAGAGAGCCCTGGAGGCTGTGTGTGTGTGTGTGTGTGTGTGTGTGTGTGTGTGTGTGTGTGCCTGTGTTCATGTGCATATTGTACATACGTGTGTGAGAACTGGCCCTGATGTATCTTGCTGCTATTGGTGATTCCTGGCAATTTTCCTACAGAGTTAAACTACACTTGCAGCCATAAGAAAGGGTCAATATTAGAGCTAGATGGCACCGACCTCTGCTTGTCATCTCAGCACATTGGAGGAGTGGACAGAAGAATCAAGAGTTCAAGGCTAGCCCCACCAACTTAATGAGTTCGATAGGATGGCCTGGGCTATCTATGTAAGACTCTATATCAAAACACCAAAAAGAAAAAATAAAACAGGTCAGACTCAGTCCAATATGACGCCATACATGTACATCGGTATAATCCTAACACTTGGGAGGCAGACATCCTAAGTATTACCCTGAGTCTGAGGCCTGCCCGGGCTGCAGAGAGAATCTGAGGCTACCTGATGTAGCTGATGACCAGAGGAAGAAGTGAAGTAGAAATGAGGAGGTGGGTTCCAAGGTGAAGGTGCTACATTTGGGCAGTCAGTGGCTCTGGAAATCAGGGAGAAAGGAACGATGTCCCAGGCTTCTACTGTGTTTTGGGGAGGAAATGCTGTCCCCAGGTGGTGAGGAGTTCAGGTGGGCCTGCTAAGAAGGTGGAATTCCTTCTATCTGGAGAACTATAGCCAGCTGGGTCAGGAGATGCCAGGATTAACTGGGGTCCCCACTTCCTTCCGCAATGGCAGTGCAGGGCCTAGTTCAGAAGGTGGTAGGTGTCTAGTGCTTGGGACCAGAAGGGTCTCAGCAGGAAGAAACAGGTAAGGTCACAACTGCGGTGAATATAAACATCCTGACAGTTCCAATAGATGGCTTTAACACTCCCTGTTAAAGTATCTTATTTTTTCCCCTCATTTATGCTTTAAAAGACATGAAAATTTTCTTCCCATTTACAAACAGAGAAACTGAGGCACAGAATTAAAAACTGAGGTGGCTGTTGAGTCTGTGGGTACTATGCTCCATCTACCACAACACAGGTTTTTGACACATAGATCTGCTGATCCTTTCATGGTGCTTCAGGATGCAGAGGGGCAGGGCAATGAAAAGCCTCCAGCTGGGGTCATGGGGAAGGCATAAGACAGCCGAGACCTGGTAACTTGTGTTAGCAGCCTTGGTGGCATCTGTGTGTTGCTCGAGCAAATGATAACACACCAGCTCATCTTGGCGTCTTCTGACCCAGACGGTGTTTCTATGCCCACTGCCAACTTATTGGAGCTCTGTCGGCAACACTGATGTGTGCTGTTACACTATTCATGTTCCCAGTACTTCTGTCACGTTCCCTGACATCCTGGGTGTCACCTGCCAGGCTGTCTTGAATGTGCTGCTTGGCCTGGGGTGTTACTATACTCTCTGCTCATCTATATCTACTTTTTATGCAGAGAGAGGGAGAGAGGGAGAGAGGGGGGAGGAGAAGAGAGGGAGGGAGAGAATTAAGGTGAAAATATGAAAACATGTCAAAAGTTAATGCTTCTTCCTAAAGCCAACTCAAGACAGACAAGAATTCTCAGTTTTATGTCTCTGTTTGCTTTTTTGTAGTCATAGGGATTGAACCGAGCGAGGGCCTTGTGCATGCTAAGTGAACACCACCCCTGAGCTAGGTTCCCCTAACAGGTTCACGGGTTCAGTCTGTTATCTGTTGCCCTAGAACACAAGCAGTGTGTGAGTGGTGCTGGGAAAGAGGGCTTCAGTACAATTTAAAGCGGGGATGTCAGGGCTAGACAGGCGTTTGATCAGTGGACAGCAGGACATCAGTTGTCATCTGGGACAGTGACACAGAGGGACTTGTGTCCTACAGTTCCCCACGCTTTTGAACTTACTGGCCTCCTCCAAGGATCCAGGGAAGCAAGTATTGCCATCAGATCCTATAAAGACTGATAATAAGGATATAAAATCCTATGGTTTAAAGAAGAGTGCTCCTGCCAATATTTCATCACGAATGAGGGGGATTTATGAGGCCCACCCCTCCCTAAGAGATTCCTGTCAGTTAATGGTTGCTGGGGGGGGGTAGAGCCACTGAAAAGTTGCCCATGCTCCAGTAAGTAATCTCCAAACCATGCTCAGGCAAGCAACCCTGATTAAACCCAGTGAGTCACACACAAATAAAGGCATGAAAACAGGGACTTCCTAGAAAGAAGGGTTTCATTCAAGGTCTGGAGATGAGGGTATGAGGGTGAAAACAACTAAAACTGATTACAAAACCATGAAAGAATAAATAAACTTAACTTAAAGATGAGATAAAGCGAAACATCTGTGGCTCAGGAAAGGTGAACAGTGGCCTCAGTGACTTGGGCCAATGAGTCACGGAGCTGGAATGACCACACCACTTAGAGCTGAAAACAATGGAGATGGTGAACAGGCAGGAAGGGATCAGTGGGCCAAGGGGAGATGGCTTCGTTAGATGCGGGAAGACTTGAACTTGGATCTCCAGCACTCATGTAGAGGCCAGGCATGTAGAAGCAGGGCATGCTTTTTAAACCCACTGCAGATGCAGCAAAGGCAGGAGAATCTCAGGGGTTTGCCTACAGGGAGTTTCAGGTTCAGGGAGAGATGCTGTCTGTCTCAAAAGATAAGGTTAGAGTGACTGAGGGAGATACCCAATGCCAATGTCTGATGTTCACAAGCAATGCACATGCACATCCAAACATGAACACATATAATCTGCTACCCCACACACAAAAGAGGGAATGGCGTGGGCCCTGAACTACTGGTCAACATCTCTAATTAGTCTGTCACATTCCTTTAGTGCCTACAGTCTTAGTCTTGGGACTCTGGGGAAGGGTAGGAGGAAATCGTTTCACTGCCCTGTTCGCTGAGTTTAGAAGGGAGTTGGAATAGACTTGGGTTCAGACTCTGTCGACTTCGAGCCACGTCCCACTTCCAGGGAAAAAGAAAAAAAGAAAAGTGGGCTTTGTTGAAAAAAGCAAACAGACTCCCAGAGCATCTTGGGTTACCCGACAGTTCTTAGGAAACAACATTTGGGCAAACACCACTGAATCAGCAACACTTGGATTCCGTTTCTAGTGGCAGCCTCACAAACTGGGAGAGACTGAGAGGCAGGGGGTGGGGCCCTAAGAAGGCAACCCCTAAGGGATAGATGGTGTCTAAATGGATCCTGGGGATAGTCTCTATCTAATTCCTGCCTCCCACCAACACCCAGCGTACATGCTGCCTTGAAAGAGTTTGCCATGAAAAATCTTATGGAGATTCTGGGCTTCCTGAAGGAAGTGGGTACAGGAAACCCTGGACCAGAAGCCCAAATGTATATCACAGCCCTGGGTCACTCAGGATTTTTATCATCAACTAGATGATGAACTCAGAGATAATCAATTGTAATTAATTGTGTGTGTATGTGTGTGTGTCTGTGTGTCACTCATGCACATGAGCTCATGTGTCTACTCAGACATCATTTCTTGGCACCATCCACTCTGTTTGTTTTGAGACGGGGTTTCTAACTAGCCTGGAACTCATCAAGTCCACTAGACTGGTTAGCTAGTGAGGCCTAGGGGGTCTCCTAGTCTCTACCTCCTCAGTGCTGGGGTTCTAAGTGCATACTATTATACTCCCTTCGATCTCCACCCCACAGCCCATACACGGGTCCTGGGGAATTGAACTCAGGTCTTCATGCCGCGTGGCAAACACTTTACCAGCAAAGCTGTCATCCCAGCCCTGCTATGACTTATCATTGTATGGGGGAGGGGGGATGAGATGGGACTCAGAAAGGCTGAGTCACTTGCCCAAAGCCACACAGCTAGATCAGTCAGCGTCTTCTAACTGATATTCCGATGCTTTTCTACGGGGCAAACCACAATCAAAGTGACCTAGCTCCCGACAATGAGGGAGGAAAAGATAAAATCGCCTCTCTGTCTTGCTTATAGAAATCCCATTACCCACAGTTACCAGGAAGACAGAGCCCTAGACACTCAGCTGGACAGCACAGGTAAGCAAGGCCGGGAGGGAGCATGCATAAGAGAGCTCCCACTGCCCTGAAAATTGAATCTTGTTGTGGGGAGACAAAGAGACACACAGACATTAAGTGGAAAATGTGATTTCTGAATTGGGAGACATCTTTTCAGCCCAAGGCCCCTATCATTTACTCCAAGTGCCTGGTGGTCTCATGCATCTGACCCCTGAAGCACTGGCCAGCTGGGATCAGCTGCGTGGGGCAGGGAACGAAATTGATTTTCAATTCCCAGGGGCTGTAGCTGGTGGACCAGAAGCTAAAGATGAGGCAGAGACAGGGAGGGTAGGGCACAGTCCCTCAGTGAGTTACGGATCTCCCAAGCAGCCTTGAAGGTGGGGAAGGGGTGAGGGAGGGGGAGGCCGGCGGCAACTGTCTTCCTTGACAATCCCATCACTGGCCCTTAATGGACAGTCCCTTCCTGAAGATTTGGCGCCTCGCTGATTTCTTTCCCGAATATTTAATTTCAGACTCTTGCCCTCCACCTCCAAAGCATGAACCCTGGAAATGAAAGGAGCCGTGTTTCTCCTCCACACACACCTCTTTCTTTTCTTCCTACCTGTTGTACTGAGGCTAGAAATTGCTTTGGCAAAATGGACTTGCTTCAGTGATAGGTGCCCCCCCCACCCGCCCGCTCGCCCCAACAACTCTTTGGAATGCAAACATCCCAATTTCTTGTTCGAATTTATGCAGAAAGACAGAAGACTTGGTCTCCTGTCCCTCCGAACCCACCTTTTCTAGTAGCTGATAAATGCACAGCCGTTTATAACACCACAAAGCCCAACCAGGAAGAGCCCGGAAGAAAATCTGTTTCCCAACAGGAACTCAGTTCCAGCAGTCTTTTGTGACTGTGAAGAAAACATAAATTATGGTTCCTGGCCATGTGAAGTCCTCATTGAACAGAAAGAAAAAAAAAAAAAAAAGAAGAAGAGAGAAAAGGCATCTGTTTCCATCTCGATTGCTCACATGCTTTAAATACACCCATGAGGCCTGGGTCTAAATTCTCCAGGCCCTGAACAGATAATGGTTACAAAGACAAGAAGACAGGAAGGAGGAGAAAGAGAATGGTGAGGGTGGAAAGAGCTGAGATGCAGGCATCAATGGCTTTGCATCAATGGCTTAACAACTACCCAACGGGTTAGGGTTAGGGTTAGGGTTAGGGTTAGGGTTAGGGTTAGGGTTAGGGTTAGGGTTAGGGTTAGGGCTTTGTACCCCTGTACAATCCTGGCCCTTGCTGAGCAGGAGAGCTTGGCTTCTGAAAAGGAACTGGGAAGGCATCGTTAGCATAGTGTGATATCTCTCTCTCTCTCTCTCTCTCTCTCTCTCTCTCTTTTCTCTCAGTCCATAGCAATTACTACCCAGAAGGCTTCAGGCTGCAAGGTGCTTTCATTATAGGGACATTAGAGGTCACTCATCCTGAGCTCTATCTTAGGCTAAAACAAGCGTTTTCTGCACTAAACATCATTTAAATTCATAATTGCTTTGATTCTGGTGTGTATGGGACAGGGTGAATTCATGACTAAGAAATATATTAGTCAATAAGTTTTGCTAGTTTTATGAGTCACCCCTCGGTTTAATTCTTTCTTACACTGCACTGAACCAGGTGGTAAATTTCTTCCCCACCTCCCACCCACTCTGTGGGGACCAGAGACATCATCACCTGTTTTTTGAGATCACCTGTTCTAGGGATAATTGGTTTATGCAGGTCACAGAGGTGAGCTGGAACCAGTGTACACTAAAGGGGACAGCCTGTCCTGTTTCTAGTCCATACTGAAGGAAGTCAATATGTACAATGGAGGATGGATCCACAGGTCCTTACACTATTGAAAGCCTTTCACTTAACAACTACTTAATGTCTATTAGCTGAGGCACAGGGAAGTGGGCGGGAGAGCACCCTTCTTATGAAAGGGTTTGGTAGCTGCTTGGTCAGGGATAAGGAGGTGCATGAGAGTCAGGATTTGTCACCTCTGGTTCTATATACTTTCAATCTGACAAGGGCTCACGGTTAACTCTTTTCCCTGGAGGAAACTGAGTAGCGTGAACCAATGCTATGTCCTTTTGGGGATTCAGAGCCCACACTTAAGTTTCAGCCCAGAGCTTCTTCTTTGGGCTAAATAAATCATGACCCGAGTGAATGGATAGTTCTAGGCCAGGAATTTGTCAGGTAAAGATAAATACATGCTTCTGCTTCCTGACCTCAAAATGAATGGACTGTGACTCACATACAATGATCCCAGGACATGTATTTCCATTGGGACAAAAATTGCATCAATTGCTTATTAGAATAAGATGTCTCGTTATATAGCTCAGGCTAGTCTAGAACTCATGATCTTCCTGCCATAGCCTCCTGATGGTTGGGATTACAGGTGGTCTTCACCATGCCTGGCAGAGTTTTTGAGAAACTGGCTAAATGCTATATATATCAAGAACAACAGTTGCTTGTAATTCCAGCACTCAGAAGCCTGCGGCAGGAGGATGGAGAATTCGAGTTTACTCTGAGCTACATATTGAGACCCTGCTTTAAAAGGAAGGGGGCTCATGACAAAAAAATAAAAACACAATAGAAACCCCCAACCTCAGAATCCAAAGTCCAGGAGACTACAAAAAATGGCATATAAGAGAAGGAAATACATCCACCATAATCACCGTATACATGTTATTTATGCACATCAGTGACATCACAGCATCATGGTGAAAACTGCCAGTGTGTATATCTAGGGGTTAGACAGTGGGGTACCACTGCTCTTAGGAACTGACCCAGCTGCAAAGTGTCTTTTTGACCTTCAGAAGCCTGTGACTAAGAGAAGTGTATCTGGGTGTCCCAGTTCAAGAACATAAAACTCCACAGTTGGATTTTACCCCTCACAACCTGGAATGGCTCCCCAGATACATATACCCGCCGTCTCTTATCTGAATCTTGAGCAGCATGCACCTAGTCTGGCATCCCTTCCTCTCAGCCTGTCTGCAAACTGTACACCTTAGTGTGGAAGTGACCAGCATGAGCAGGGTTGGGTAGTAGCCAACCTCACTGGACATCCCTGATAAATTGTAGCTGTGTTATTGATGATGATGGAGGATGATGCAATGCCATGTCCCCAGAGAGCCTAGAAAAGGCAAAGGGGATACCCAGGGTCTGGGCTGTCAGGAAGCTTAGGGGTTAACCTTGTCTTGCCCTATCTTCACTTAGGGAATCTGAATTCTTGATCAAGTATTTGTCAAGATTGTTGTGTATTTACCATAATTACAGAACATTAAATGTGCATTGACGTAATTACCATAAATATGTGTAAAGACATTATAACGTGTAATTATGTCATCTAATTCTTTAATAAAGCACGCAGGGAAAAATTACTCTGCACATGCTTATTTCTTTTTCTGGTTCTACCTGAGGTTTTATTTGCCTCCCACCCCCCCCCTCCACTTATCCTTTTCTTCTATTTGAAAATAGCTAGCGGAATATGGAAGTTAAACATTCTCTCTCCCTCCCCCACCGTGTGTGTGTGAGTGTGTGAGTGTGTGTGCGCACAGATCTAACTCTCAGCTCCTGCTCCTAGGCCTGCCTGTCTGCTACCAATCTCCCTACCATGATGAAACTGGACTAAGCCTCTGAAACTGTTCAATTCCCAGCACCCACATGGTGGTTCACAACCACTATATAATAAAATCTGGAACCTTCTTCTAGTGTGCAGACGTACATGTAGGCCAAACACTGTATAAATAATAAATAAATCTTTTTAAAAATTACAATGTATCAAAAGATCAAGGAAACATTTGCAATACACATGGCATGTTGGGGGGGGGCAGTTAAATATGAACAACACACAACGAAAAACAGAAACCAAATACAAATGACCAAAGAGCATAGAAAGTAAACCAGCCTAATGCACAGTCAGTGGAGATATTACTTTCCACCTATTACATTAGTAATTACTTTAATAAATTATACTGTAAATTATATAGTTTGGCAATGAATAAAAAAAAAAGATGCAATGCCCTTTGACTTACTAATTTTTCTTCTGCTATCTTACTCAAAAAATTAAAAATATAGCCGAAGAACCAGATTCTAAGTTCTCTTGGATTCCAATTAATTTTGAAGTGAAGGGGGAAAAATTCCATGAGCGCAATTTAATACCCAAGAAAAGGGGACCGTTAAGAGTATGCTGTTAAGAGTTGTTACATGCTGGGCTGGAGAGATGGCTCAGCGGTTAAGAGCACCGTCTGCTCTTCCAGAGGACCTGGGTTCGATTCCCAGCACCCACATGGCAGCTCACAACTGTCTGTAGTTCCAGTTCCAGGCAAACACCAAGGCAAATAAATAAAAAAAAAATAAAGTTTTTTTTTTTTAAAAAAAAAAAAAAAAAAAAAAAAAAGAGTTGTTACATGCTTGGAATACTAGTCAGCCATCGAAAATGATAGGCAAGAACTTGATAACATGAACTAATAAACTGTGATGTCAGAAAATGAAAGCTGTATGTAAAGTAAGATGCCATTCATGGAGGACTGTGTGCCCCTGTATTTCTGTTAGTCACTGCTGTGAGAAAAAGAGCACTCCATCTTCTTTCTTTTATCCTTAAAAGTATCTAGCTAGGGCCTGTAACAGATGGTTCAGTGGTCAAGAGCACTGGCTGCTCTTCCAGAGGACCCATGTTCGATTCTCAGCACCACATGGTGGTTCACAACAGTCTGTAATTTCAGTCTCAAGGGGTCTGACTCTCTCTTGTGGCATTTGTGGACATCAGACATGCATATGGTACACAGACGCATGTGTGGGCAAGACACAAGACATCTATACATGTAAAAATATAATTTAAAAATTTTAAAATATAAAAGTATCTAGTTAGTCCAAATTTTCATGGTCAACTTTTAAGCTCCTCTTTAAAGGGATGTACACACACACACACACACACACACACACACACACACACACACACATACACACACTTCGGTTTAATCTCTTAAGGCATTCAGAAACAATGCACAATTTATAGAGAATGCCTTCGTATAGCTTGGATCTTGTATTGTGCACCAAAGGGAACACCTACCTCTTCTACCTCTTCTTTCCAATCACACATCAGGGGAAACACACTGTCAGAGCCAAGATCTCTGCCTCCTTCCCCTCTCTTTCTTTCCTTCTTTTATTTTTTTATTTTTAAGACAGGATTTCATCTAGCCCAGGCTGGCCTGTTACTCACTATATAATTGATGACACCTGTGAAAACTTCCAATCCTCCAGCCTCTATCCCCCACGTGATAGGAGGGAGTACATGCCTACTTTATGCAGTGTTTGGGAGCAAACTCAGGGACTTCGTGCATGCTAGACAAGCACTCTACTGACTGATGTCCATCCCCAGCCCCCAGAGCCAAGTTATTAAAGGCTCATCAGAAGTTCAAGGGTAGATGAGCCAGGACAGCAGGCTAGAGTTAACCCAGTTGATGGGTTCCTTGAACCCAGGACTGATACAAAGAGTCTTTCTCCTGCAGACACAGGACAACTCCAAGTTGTGGGACCTTATGGAGTTGGCACTACTGTGTGCCCGGTTCAGACTGTGAGGGAGATAGAAATGAGCTAGTGTGGCAGTTTGAATAAGAGTGGCCCCACAGACTCACAAGTGGCCCCACAGACTCACAAGTGGCCCCATAGACTCATGCATTTGAATGCTTTTCAGGGAGTGGCACTACTTGAGAAGGATTAGGAGGCGTGGCCTTGTTAGAGTAGGCGTGGCCATGTTGGAGAAGGCATGTCACCAGAAGTGGGCTTTGAAGTTTTAAAAGCCCAAGAGAGTCCCCAGTGTCTCTCTCTTTCTGCTGCCTCATGATCAAGATGTGCAACTCGGAGCTGTTTCTCCAGCACTGCGCCTGCCTGCACGCAGTCATGTTCCCTACCATGATGATAATGGACTGAAACCTCTGAACCGGTAAGCCAGCCCCAGTTAACTTCTTTCTTTTATTAGAGTGCATGTGACCGTGGTGCCTCTTCACAGCAAAACAACAGTGACCAAGACAGTCAGTCATCTGAAAAGCCAGAAAACAGTATCAAATACTAAAGTATTCCTGACTTTCCTATCTGCTGTTCTGTCCCACTTTGTATGTATTTAAGACTACTTATGAAACCAGACATCTGTGAGCCACGAAGATGAACAGGAAGTGATGGATGGGATGTAGGAGAAGAGCTTCCGGTGAGAACTACCTGACCCAGGAGGTAGCCATGGGGCGCCTTACAGATGTCTCTCAGTGCACAGAGTAGTAGGCTATTTTTAAGGAACCACAAGTAGAGCAAAGTCTTTGTTGTCATGCCAACCATCTCGTCCACCTTCTGTACAGCATGGAGATTATATGGTAGAAATCTTCGCGGGGCCTTAAGGTGTTTTTTTTCTCACTGCCATTATGACTAAGCCTGGGTTCCTTTCTGTGACCCCAGAGTAAAGTAAACTGGAGTTGTACCCACAGACTCAGCTGACCCAAGGCTCAAACAGGGATGTTGAAATGGGACAAGGAATAGGTGAGGTTAATGGCTTTTCTTTTTTCTCTTTCTTTCTTTCTTTCTTTCTTTCTTTCTTTCTTTCTTTCTTTTTTCTTGGCTATCAGGCAGGAAAACTACAATTCAGTTGTTTTGAATAATGCTGCCAAAGAGAAGAGGGGAACTGGACTGGTGCTCCATGATAAATGACCACTTCAGCGACTGTTCATCAGTCAATCTTAATATAAGACTCTCTCCCAGCAGGTGAGGCAGTATACCTTTTTAAACCTAATCCCAGCACTGGAGCAGGTAAAGACAAGTGCATCTCTGTGTGTTTAAGACAGTGTGTGGGGGGAACAAAGAAAAAAGAAGGGAGCATGGGAAGGGAGAACTTCTGTGTGTGTGTGTGTGTGTGTGTGTGTGTGTGTGTGTGTGTGTGTGTGTGTGCTCCTGTGTGGGAGTGCATGTGTACATATGTGTACAATGCTTGAGATATCAGTCTCACGTGCTGTTCCTTTAGGCCTTACCCATTGTGCTGGCTGTTTTTATAACAACTTGACAAAGATAGAGTTACTTGACAGGAGGGAACCTCAATTGAGAAAATGTCTTCATAGTATCAGGCTATAAGGCATTTTCTTAATTTAGTGATTGATGGGAGAGAGCCAAGCCCATTGTGGGTGGTACTACCCTGGGCTGGACTGCTGATCCTGGGCTCTGTAAGAATGCAGGCTGAGCAAGCCATAAGGAGCAAGTCAGTAAGCAGCACCCCTCCATGGCCTCTGCATTGACCCCTGCCTCCAGGATCCTGCCCTGTTTGAATTCTTGTCCCGATTTCCTTAAGTGATAAACAGATGTAGAAGTGTAAGCCAAATAAACCCTTTCCTGCCCATACTGCTTTTACTCATAGTGTTTCATCATAGCACTAGAACCCCTAAGCACATCCATCTTGTTATTTGAGACAGGCTTTTTCTTTTGGCCTGAAGTTCACTCATCAAGTAGACTAGGCTGGCTGGCTGATTGCCAGAGATCCAGCAGTCTCTGCCTCCCGAATGCTGGGATATCAAGCACACTAACCAACATACCTGCTTTGCTGTTGTTTGCCCCTTTTTATTTTATGCAGATTTGGAGATTGAACCCATGTCCTTACATTTGCAAGGCAAACACTTTGCTCACTGAGCCACAAGCCAGAATTCATTCATTCTCTCTCTCTCTCTCTCTCTCTCTCTCTCTCTCTCTCTCTCTCTCTCTTCACGCTGGGACATCCACAATACTGTCAGTGTTGAGCATGCATATTATTATTATCTCATCTTGTTATTCACGGTTCAAAATATGTCCTGTTTTTACTTCATTCATCGTCTCAATATCCCTCGAAAGGCAGGAAGGAATGATACACTCATTACAGAGAGGAAAAAAAAAAAAAAAAAAAAAACCAGACTTGCAGAAGAGAACAGAAGCCTGAAATTCTTGTGCTAAACAACAGAGATGCATGGAGAGGCCTGTCTTCTGGCCATCTGGCGCCCAGTTTTATCTAGAAGCTAACCTTGCATGGGTGTGCCCAGTATACCCAAACACTAAGGATGATAAAATACAACTGAATTCATAAATGTCTTAAGGCAAATGTTCCTTGCTGTCAATGGGCTGGTCTTCAGTTGGTCTCAGGTGAAGCAAAGACCCAAGAAGTGAACCAAGACTATGTGCCAAGGGACCTCATCAGACTCCTCTGGGAGTTCACACCTTCAGAAAGCCGAAGAAGAGAAGTCCAAGGAACTGAGACAGATCAAGGGACTGGCCTTGTGTTGAGCTTACAACATTGAGGTGACTTATAGATAGATGTCCATTTGTGGGGAAAAAAGTCTAGTGGTTCAAGCAAATCTCACTTATTCCCATGGTCACTAAAGATAGAACACTCAAGGGGATCAGGTATCTCAAATTAGGTGTAGAATGGAGACGGTAGCATGACATGCTTGCTCACAGAGTACCCTCAATAACTCTACAGTAGCCAAGGCCAAAGAGAACACTGAAAACCCTCAGCAACACACAAAATTGAAACTAAAATTTTAAACTCCATACTCTTTGGCATGACATTCAAGGCCCATTTTGCCTCCACAAGGCCCCATCGCTCATCTTGCCCTTTAAGTTCAAGCCCAGTCTGTCAATCAACCACCCTTTCACTTGCATTGTCATGCCTCTCTACTTTACCTCCCACCCTCATTTTATTTTTACTTTTAATACATTCTAATACACATGTTTAAGTTTAAGTTACTTTTTTATTAACGGGACAAAACTCCTGTCAGGAAAAATATCTCGGAGGGGAAGTTTTCGTGTTGCTGTTTGCTTCATGATTTCAGTGTATACAGTCAACAGTCAGTCACAGTGGAGACATGGCAGCTGGGGTGGCTCAGACTGCAGGAATCTGTGGCATGGCTCATGCACATCTTGAAGGATCAAGAAGCAGAGGGAGTTGGACTAGAACCAGGGTTGGGCCATGCCAACTAAAGTCTGCGCCTTAATGACTTACCCCCTCTTCCCAGCCTCTACCCTCTCTAAACAATGCCACCAGCTGGGGACCACATGTTCAAGTACATGACCCAGTAAGGGACATTTCGGAGCCAAGCTGTAAGAACACATAAAGTACAATTCGCCATTTTTAGTTCATTAATTATGTGTTTGGATGTGTATGCATGTTTGAGTGTGTGAGGGTACACATCCACAGTACTGTTTCTTAGAAGCTGCTAATCTTACCTTCCTAGACAGGGTCCCTGGAACCTCTGATTTGGCTGTCTGCACTGGTTGGTCAGCAAGCCCAGGGATCTGCCTATCTCTACCTTCCCAGTGTTGGGATTACACGTATGCACCACCACAGGTGTGGCATTGTATGTTTGTGTTGGAGATTGAACTCGAGTAGTCATGCTCGGGTTGCCAGCACTGTACTGACTGAACCATCATTTCAGCATCCATCTTCACTATGTTTAAGTACACTCTTCATCCCCATCACTGCAAAATATGCTGATAATACATGCATCATAATATCATAAATGTACATGTGTCTTAGGGTTACAACTGCTGTGATAAAATACCATGACTGAAAGCAGCTTGGGCAGCAAAGGGTTAATTTGGCTTACACTTCCAGTCAGGGATGCTAACTCAAATAGGGCAGGAGCCTGGAGGCAGGAGCTGATGCAGAGGCCATAGAGGGGAGCTGTTTACTGGTTTGCTCAGCCTGCTTTCTTGTGGAACCCAGGACCTCCACCTCAGGGATGACCCCACCCACAGTGGGCTATGCCCTCCTCCATCAATCAGTAATTAGGGAAATGCGTACAGCCTGATCTTATGAAGGCATCTTCTCAGTTGAGGTTCCCTTCTTTGAGACAAGTCTAGCTTGTGTCAAACTGACATAAAACTAGCCATCACAGCCTGTGTATGTATGCATGGTATATGTGTATATTTATATATAATATATATGGGTATACATAAGTATCATGTATATTCATGTGTGTATGTGGCAAAGTGTACAATTTCCTACTCTTAAGTAGATTCACACTGATATACAATCAATCTCCAGAATTCTTCATGTTGCAAAACTGGAAATTGCATTCATTTAAAAAAATTTTCCCATTCTCCCCTCCCCTCCAGCCCTGGCAACCACGATTCTGCTTTCTCTCTAGGAATTTGACTATTCTGAGAACTTCATATAAGAAGAATAAACAGTGTTTGTGGTTTCTGTGGTGAGCCTATCTCAGTCAGACTAATGTCCTCAAGGGTCACGTGTTCTAGCTTGGTTCGGGACTCCCAATCCAGGGCTGAGTCAACTTCCCTTGTGTGGATAAACCACATTCTCTCGTGTTTCTTTGACCTCTCCACATCTCCAGAGCTTGAAATATCCAGTGCTACATACTCAAGTTCCTTCAATGTAGTTAGGTAATTCACAAAGGTGTTTGGAAACCCTGGTCTGTGTCATGTGGTGGTGGGACACAGGCTTGAAAGGCCAACCTCTTCCTCATGGTCTGTCCAGGTCTGGCTTCTTGAGCACACATTGAGGGACTCCACGATAGCCTGACTGCCCATGTTGATAACACACCTATGACTCTGTCGTGTCTACTTGGTCCTTTCCACGTTACCTGTTCTACCTGTAAGCACTTCATGACCTAAGCCACAATTTTCATCAGGATTCCTGACCAGCACAATGCATTAGACACGGTGGCAGACACAAATAAACGCTGCTTAACCAGAATTAGAATCTCACTCCTGGGAGCACTGGGCTTCCCGGCTCCTCAGTTATTCACCAGTTGACAGGATGAGAGGTAAGTCAGTGCCCACTCATTGCTAGAGCTGACCCTGACACAAGTCCAGGGCACAGGCTTGGCTTCCTGTGCCCATGCTGAAGTATCCACCTTACAAGAACGGCTCCTCCTTACATGGCAGCCAGTCATGTCACTGTGTGCACAGGGACAGTCCGGGGCTCACTTTGTCCTGATAGAGGTTGCAGAAATTGCAATGATTCACCACAATCGTCCACAGGCCAGGTTTGCTCGGTGCTGAGTCCTCCTGATGAGCCCAAGAGATGGGTGTTTGTCATAGATGAAACAAATGTTTATACCACACCTAAGTCACAAAGCAGTGAATCCGAGTTATGAAAAGTTAAACACACCTGAGACCACATCTCCATGGAAATCATATAGCCAGAATGAAGATCCAGGCAGGAAACTTTATGACCTGTGTGTGTGTGTGTGTGTGTGTGTGTGTGTGTGAGAGAGAGAGAGAGAGAGAGAGAGAGAGAGAGAGAGAGAGAGAGAATTTGTATGAGAATTAGTTTTCTCCTTCTACCATGTAGGGCCTAGAGGTGGAACTCAGACTGTCGGGCATGGCAGCAAGCGATTTTATCTCTTTAGCATCCATCTTCACAACCCTTTCTTCCCTAACCCATAAACCATCAGTTAAAACATTGTATGAAGAGGACAAGACGGAGTTTTTTTATATTTGACATGACACTGAGCTGTGAGAAGGAATCAGTTTTAGGTGTCAGCCTGGCCAGGCTACAGAACACAATTATCCAGCCCCATCATGCTGGATAGAGAGAGGAAGGTACACAGCCTACCAGCTCCTCATTATGATGCTGCCAATGTAGCAAATGGCCAATAAAACCATGGTTATCTAAACAGCCTGGCTGTCTTTTGTTGTGGAATAATGCTCTTGTACAGTGTAAAGATTTGCCACTTGAATTAGTTTAAAAAAACAAAAACAAAAATGCTGATTGTCTAGTAGCTAAACATGAAGTATATAGGTGGAGGGTCCAGACTTGGGGAATTCTGGAAAGAGGAGGGGCAGAGTCAGGAGTTGCCAGCCAGACACAGAGGAAGCAAGATGAGAGTGCTAGACTGAGAAAAAGTATCAAGCCATGTGGCTAAACATAGATAAGAATTATAGGTTGATTTAAGCCTAAGAGCTAGTTAGAAATAAGGCTGAGCTACCAGCCAACCATTTATAAGTAATATTAAGCCTCCAAGGCAAATATTTAGTAAGTGGCTACTGAGTATTTGGGACTTACTTACTGGTGGGACAGAAACTTCCAACTAGGTCTTATTCTAAACATACTTTTGCTTTCTCTATTAAAAAGAAACAGCAAATATTAATGCTGGCATGACTGTGAAGGTTTTCTTTACATGTGATTAATACCCAATGACCTGGTGGGCTCTATTCTATCAGTAAGGATTTCCTGGAGGAATAACTGCCTATTGACCAAGGTCAGATCCTCTTAGCCTGTTCTTCCTCACAGCCTCCTCCATGGGCTGGGGACTTGCCAACCCCACAACCATGGGAACCAGGGCTTCCTGTGTTCCCAGGAGGCTCTGCTTTCCTGGCTGATGCCTAGTTGATACACAGGCCAGTGGTGAAGTTTCGGGAGCAGGTGAAAGGTGTTTAATTGAAATGCTGTAGATGATGCTCCCATGGGTCCATGCATTGAAGACTTGGGATCTAGGGTGGCACTGCTGACTGGAAGGTGGGTGGCACCTGTAGGGGGTATGGGGAGGTACTGGTGACACTATCTTAAACAGAACAACTCTGACTGAGTAAACAGAAGGACTGTTGTCAAGTAAACAAGCTTAAAGGTTTCTGTTCACTGAAAAAAGCAGCTTTCTTTAGGTGATTTCTGTTTACCAGGCACCTACCTTATCCCTTTCCCCCAAAGTCAGCACCTTTGGCAAGGGCACCTGGTTCTGGATCAATCTCCATCAGCTCAGATCCCCGCCCTGCTGACTGTCTTTTCCACCATTTTGCGCTTCTCTCTGCTGCTCCCCAAGATGGCCTTGCAGTTTCATCCCCAATAAATCTTACTTTTACAGTCTAATTTGGTAGTTTACCTGCATTGTTGCTTATAAACAGTATGGCCAAGTTAACATTCATTCAAGGCCCACCATGGGCGAAGCGCTTAAACAGGCCTCATCTGCTTTCAGCTCTCGAAGAACTCTACTATAAACCCAATATACAGATGGAAAAACCAAGGTTTCCAAAAGGTGGCTAAGTCAGGGTTTGAGCTTGGATCAGAATCCTGCCTGACCTGATCTTTCCCTGCTACTATAGAACATCAAAGCAAAACATCCAAGTCTCCATCCGACAGGTGAGCCTACCCTAATCCTAACCCTAACCCTAACCCTAACCCATCAAGGGCATGCTGGCAGACTGCTGTATAAAAAGGTGTTGGGTGGGTATGGGAGCCTCATCTGAGGTCTCAGCCAATCTTGGCTGCCATTTGTATCCAATTTTGTCCTAATTGAATGTGGCTCTGGTCTTGGAGGTGCTAGAGTATTTTGGCTGGAGAGATCTAATTGTAGAAGGCCCTCTATCTATGTGAGTATAGGAAGCCACCATCCATGCTAGGTGAAGACTTTACAGTGTGGATGCTTTGGAGTCAACTGTGTTCCTTCCTACAAGTAACCCCTTACCCAGGCTCTGTAGGTAAGCCCGACAAACTCACTGGGTACCCAGGACGAACTTTGGTAGAGTTGAATTTTGGGTTGTCACTGAACCTTATAAGGACGGGGTAGCATTGTTCACAAACTCTCATATTAACCACACTGGGACTTGTACCTGACAGGTGACCAGAGGAAAGTATCCTCAGCTGGAGAGAAAGCCTGGCATCTCCAGGAAGGATCCTGCTGTTGTTGTGAAGGTCCATCATCCAGAACCTGACACCCTGAGACGGGACTGCTGAACCGGAGGTGCCATGTGTCCTTATGTCCTTTTCTCTGAGCATCCTGGGAGCTGACACAAGTCTTGTCTGTACAGCCTTCCCCAATCAGAATATACACCAAATGCTTGAAGAACAGCTCTGAATTTAGGGATTGCAAGTAGGGCCCCCGAAACTAGTGAGGAAGTTCCCTGCAGGTGCATTTCCCAGATCCACAAAAAGGGCTGTGAAGGCAGGGAATCCCGCCAGTTTCCTCTGCAAGCTTGTGATACACAGAGCGCTCAGCATCCCACCATCCTGCATCCCTCCATTCCCACTACAAGGAGGATTCCCCAGGCCTTTGTTTATGCTCATCTGATCGACCCACCACCATTCATTCAACAAGCTTTCAGAAGCTCGGAAAGTAAGGCTGGCCTCCGGTTGCCATGGCAGAGTGAGAAGGCGGGGCACCTACCTCCCTGGAACACCGGGCATCCAGCTCAAAGCGGGGCGGGGACAGTTCCTCCCACCTATGTGAGGATGGCCTGACTGGGGTCCCGGGAACCGCCTGTCTGACAGCGGGCCGCAGGGGAGAGGAGGAGGAGGAGCTCTAAGTGACTGTCAGGTGTGTCTCAGAACATATTTGTCTTCTTGGGGGCTCCTATCCAAGACGCCCGGTCTAGACATTATCGTCATCTGCCCACATTACTGCAAGATCCTGCGAACCTACCAACTCTACCCTCCTTCCGGCCACCAGCATGACTGCCAGACGCACTTTTCGGCTAGCGCGTGGCAGCGCACCCTGGCTCAAGCCTGCCTCTCTGCACACTTTCATTAGCGGCAACCTCGGACGTTCTTTGCTCCCTGTTTCTGTTTCTGTATATGGACGGAAATACAGAACCTAACCCTAACCTAGTGCCCGCTGCCCTTTGATTAACTCTATCTCTCAGCCACAGTCTGGACTTGGTGTCCTTTTCTCCAGGAAACGTCATCAACACCCTCCCGCCCATTTACTTCCCATCTGTACTCAGTAACACTTTCTGTAGCCGCAGGTGGGATCAGTTTCTGGGCTCACCTGTACTGGGAAGCTGGTTGATCTTGGAGGAAAGGTATTGTCTGCTCTCTGAACCACCACCAGGAGTGGGAAGCTTAAGGTTTTCTGGGTGGGTTAGCTGGATTGCCTCTCCAAACCCTAACGCCATGCCTCAGTTTCCCCTACTAGGACACCATTGAGGAGGGTTAGGTACTTGCTCCCTCACGCAGAGGAAGCACTCCCATTTATTAGCATTTGTGAAGGCTTCTGAGTGCTGCAGATGGAGGGCTGCTCCTAGCCCGCAGCTTGGAAGGACTAAAAATAGAGTAGCGTGGCACCTTCTAACACAGCTGGGAAAGGGTGGAAGGGTGAAGGAAAGGTAGTCAGTGGTGGAAGTGGCTGCTCCAAGTCCATGGCAAGGCACAGTATCCGAGAGCTAGCGGGGATAGTATGTCCTCTCCAGAGCACACGGGGCTCCTGCACTGACCCCCAACATCGGCCTTTTTTTTGGGGAAGGTTGCTTGTCGTACCTGTGGGGGCCAAAGGAGAGCGAAAGAGACTGGACCACAGGACTTTGACACTGTCTTCACAGTACCAAGGATGGAGGGCAGGGCAGGCCAGGGCAGGGCTGGCCCTGGGAAGTGGTAAGGTGGTTGAGGGTGGCCCAGCAATTCGGGTTCCAGGTTAGGTAGCTGAGAGGGAGCTGGTTTTGGAGCTGTGGGTGGAGAGCTGGCCGCAGCTGGGGCAAAACCTCAGGAGAAGGCCAGGGCCCACATTCTCCTGTGACTCAGGTCTGACTCAACGCCATTTCTGAAACAGCCTAGGGAGCGGGGAGGGGAGGGTGGAAGGTGTTTTTGCAAACTAACAAAGCAATTTGTTTGGGGCAGCTGGGCAAGAGGTGCAGGTGGCTGGGATGGGAATCACCGACCCTTCTGGGTGGGCTGTGCTGACCCCAGGCTGGGTTGGAAGGTGCCCTACCACCACTGCTGAGCAGAGGAAAAGAAAGAACCTCCAGGGAAAAAATAAATGATGGTGTTGTCACCAGTGCACCCTCCACCCCCCACCCCCACCCTGCTGCCACTAGGAGGGGATTTCCTCCCCTTAGAGTGTGGTCCTTGCCCCAGGCACGATGCTGGGAGAAGCCCTGGATGAGCAGGCAGCCTAAGATTCTGCAGTGCTCTGAGCCCAGGGGGTGGGGTGGGGGAGGAGGCCGGGATGGGGACACACCCTGGGGGACAAGGATGGCAACTGTGAAGGTGCCCTGAAAAACCCACACGCAGTGGGAGTGTAATCTTTGGGTGGCCCCACTAGCTCATCACCTGTACTAGAGCCTCTAAGCAGGGGCTACCGTGGCATCTGGCTGGCTAGGGCTTCTAGCGACTCTGGGCCATCGTGGTCCCTGTCACTTATTTAGTACCTGTCCAGCGTCTCCTGAAATCAGCCCACTAAAACTTCACTTGGAAGTAAGGTTTCCTGAGCAGATCCACGATGCCCTGCTTGTCTCAAGGTCCCCATGTGGCAAGCAAAGGTAGGGGAAGTCAGCTCACTAAGTAATTATTAGTCCTCTCTCACCAGTCAGTGGGACGAATAAGCATGTCTCCTCCTAATAGCAAATCTTAAGTACTCTGCTCTAGGCATTATCCTTTGGGGATGGTGCGCTGCCCCTGGGGTTGGCTGTTCATGTACCCAGGGAGATGCTAGGGTGGAATGACTAAAGTGGGTATCACTGAATGCAGGAACTGCCCCAGATGGAGAAAACAAAATTACATATAAAAGCTTGGTCACAGCCACATATTCTAAACACAAAAACAATTGCAGCCACTGTCCAGGTCTCTGGATTGTACATTTAAATACAGCTAGACTCCAACACTCACCCACAACTAACCATTATGATAGCTGGCCTTTATGTACCCAGAAGTGAGCCCCCCTGGTCTGCTGTCAATTTAAATACACACAATAAATCAGGAGGGGAAAAAAGATTAGGAGAATATACATGTTTAAATGATGGGTGGTTTTTGTTTTCTTGATTTTTTTTTCCATAGACACCATATTTTGCATAGCGAATATGAAGCTTCTAGGGAGGAAACGCGTGTTATCCATGTCCAGTTGGAATGCAGGGCTGACCAAAGATGATGTTTCGTCTTCTTGAGAGTAAAGGGGTGAAGAGAAAAAGGAGATGGAGAAGTCACACAGCTTTGCGAACCCTTCTGGGGGTGGGGTGGGAAATGGCACACGAGCAGGCATGCTGGGAAAATGAAAAGTAAGGAATGAAGTGGAGAGAGGAGAGGACCAGGCCCTGGTCCTATGTCTAAGGAAGCCCTTGGTAGAAGATTCTAAGCCCAGTGTTGTCCTGCAGTATGCCCTGCTTAGGATTCCCTTGGGGACCCGAGAGAGTGGTCCAGAAGTGGGCTGAGATTCCTGAAGGTTATTATGTGATAAATCTTTTTTTTCTATCTTTGGAAGTGGGAAAGCTGGGTGTGGGGCATTAGATGTCACCATCAACATATTTGGGTCAGAAGGTGCCAAGTGCTGGGTGGAAATCAAGGCAGATGGAATGGGCTGTTCTGGACACATTTTCATTAATCTGGCCCTATTTCATAACTCAGTTTTACCCTCTCTCAGAGTAGAGCCTGTAGAAACATTCCATCAATAACCCCCACTTGGCCATTCTGCCTGTCTCTCTGAGGTCCCCTCAGCACACCAGGTCTAATATCAGCCTTGGTTTATTAAAGTACTAGATTTTCAGGTGGTGGACGGCAGGTCTTGTCCCTTACACCTACCCTGGACTTGTCAAATTGCCCTGGGTCCCCTTTCCCTGCCTAGGAACCTGAGACGAAGGTCAATCCATTGTTCTTCCCTGTCCTGGTCCAGTCCCAAGAAGCTTCTCTGACTCCTCCCACTCCCCCACCCCCCCCTCCCGACACCCCAGAGATGTAGCTTGGAGTGCAAGGGAAGCAGCCTAGCAGATTCCAAGCTCCAGGCTGGAAATAGAGGGGCCTTTGCTCACGTCATTGCGTGAAATTCACCATCTGCCACTTAGCAAGAGAGTCGGGGACGTTTAATGTGAAGACTCTCGCTTGGGCAGTTGGCTGTATTCCAGGCTGAGGGCACAGCTGGTATGTTAGACCAGGGACCTGGGTTACTGAAGGAAAAGAATCGCCCAATACCGGGCTCATATGTTAGCAGAGCTATAGTCATAGATGGCTTCTCTTTACACAGCTACCTCGTCAAAACCTCAGACTATAATAGGCAGCAGGGCTCAGGTCAGTATTCCCTGGTCAGAGGGCCTGAGAGTTCATCGGCTTGGCCTAGGTAGCATGTGTGGAGGGGGAGGGGGTGGTACCCCCCCAGCCTTCTCCTTCTTCCTTTACCTACCTGTCTCGGAGATGAAGAGGCAAGCAGATGATGCTTTACCTGCCTGTCTCGGAGATGAAGAGGCAAGCAGATGATGCTTGGGACTATCTAAAACCCCAAAGTGTCTATTTCCTTGCCACTGGGGAGAGGAAACACACCAGGACTTCCCCCTTCTCTGCCTTTTTAGTAATGAGCAGTTGTGGTGGAAGTGGCAGTGGGGGAGGTTCCTCTATCTGATCGTCTGGAGTGTGGATTTTGGCAGCTTGGATTTCTTCACCCGTCTTAAACCTCAAGAGAGTCTGGGAGGAGATGCTCTCTGCTGGGTGTGGCTGTCTTACGAGTTGGTTTTCCTAAACTCTCTACCCCTCCCCTTGGAAGTTCCTGCAAAGGTGGGGGCAGGAGAGAGGGGGATTATAATCTTTTGAGCCTCCAAAGTGCCCAGCTGTATTGTGTACACAGACAACCCTGGACTCCAAGCCCACCTGATATGTCAAGGACACTGCCTATCAGTGCAAGCTCAGCGGGTCTCAAAGACGACTCTTCATCTCTGCAGCACCTGTCTCAGCCCCCCTCACCCCTCCTCTGCTGAAGTCACAGCAGCTCCATCCCTCCAGGGGTCAGGCTGATCACCTTGGTGTCAGTGCACATCCAATCCAGCAGCAATCCCATTGAACACGAACGAGGGGAATCCAGTGCATCTGACTGACACCACTTCCAACTTTCGTCACTTCCTTCCGGCTTGCTGCATTGGCCTGTCTGTTCCCACTTGGGCCAGCCTTCAACATGGGAGCGGGGGGAACTGTTGTCAAAGGCTAAGTGGGATCATGTCATGTCTCTGCTCAAATCTCTTCCAGAGACTCTCCATTTCTCTCCAAGCAAAAGCCATGGATACGCAAGGACCAAGAATGTACCAAGAACTAGTAGCCTTTACATGCTACCCTAACCCTAACCTCTTTGTTCAGCTGTATGCAATAACCGCACCTCTCTGTTCAACTATATATAATAAACAGCCTGATCTTCTGGGGTGCTGAGGCTTCTCTATGAGAGAGCCCAGTCCACCTGACCCCAGCGTCTCTGCGTCCATGTGTTTGTCTGTTCTTCATTCTCTTGCTGTTCCAGTCAGGTCAAGTTCCTGGTGTGGTGATATATTTTATATTTCATAACATCAGCCTGGAATATTAGAGGACAGAGCCAAGCTTTACAAGATATCAGATTTACCTGTGTTAGCATCTCTAATTTTCTTGTTCTATTCTCATTTTAGACCCAGATCTTAATATCGTAGGTATCAATATACTTACATCTACCTAAAACCTGTATCTTTTAATATATGTGCCCCCTACTAGAAAGTGCATTTTGCAAAATTAGAAACTTTTTACTGTTTTTTTTTTCTTTCAGGGGTGTGTCCTTGGGACTTGGTATCTTGTCTAATGGAGGCATTCAAGGGGTGGATAAGCTTTCCGGTTTGTAGAGTATGGTGGTCTCTCACCCACACGCTCTCCCCACAAATCTATGCCCTGTGAGACTACACTGGCTTCTTTTCATTTCATCCTGCAGGTTCACTGGACATAACCAGATGAAGTCATGAGAGAGGGGACAGACTAGGAAAGATGGAGTTGATAAAGACTGGGGCTATAGTCTATAAAAAGAACACTAAAATGAACAATGCAGATAAAGAAATGGGGCCGGAATGGAAAGTATAACGTAGTGACAGAATGCATGCTTAGATGTCCTGGGTTCAAGTTCTAGCATCAGAAGAAAAGAAAGGCCAATGCTCTGAAGATACTTTCACCCATGAAGAAGAACATCACTCACCTTTTCCCCAAATTGACAGTTTTGATTGCTAAAGTTTCAGCTATCCCTAATCATCCAGTTTGCAAATATTACACGGGAAATCCCAGAAATAAGCAATTGACAAATTTGAAGTTAGATGCTGTTCTGAGTAAGGCTGATGAGCTCCAGTGCCCTCTATTCCATCCTGCTCGAGTAGGATTTGTTCTTTTATCCCATGTATATGCTCTGTGTGTGCCACCTGCCCATTGGTCGCTTGGTAGCTAGCATGGGTTTCAGACCCTCTATACCAGCACTGTAGGACTTGTGTGCCAGTTCCAGAGCATAGGAATAGTAGTGCAGCAGCTTGTATATGCCAAAGAGAATCCATGAAGTATCATGTAAGTGACGAGGTAAAGTTTTTGGCTTTGGGAAGAGAATCATGCACTGAGACCTTGCTAAGTACAATACACACAGTAAGAATGGACGAATCTATCCACAAGACTGTGGAGAAGAAAGCAAAATTCAAGACAGATCATTGCTGGACCTCAGACTGCAAAAGTTACATTCACAGTGCCTGATAAATGCTCAGGGAAGCTAGAACAAGTTTTAAATCTATAGGCGTTGCTACCATCTGTGTATTTGCCATGGGTAAGAGGGCGCTATTTTATGCAGGGAAAGATGTTCAACATTGTTTGTCATCAGAACATTACAAACAAAAGCCATTACACCTGTTAGGATGGTCCAGATCCACAACACTAGCAACATCCAATGCTAGTGAAGCATAGGACAACAGGAAAGCCATCCATGTGTAGCGGGGATACAAAAATGGTGCAGGTACTTGGAAAGACAGTTTGGCAATCTCTAATAAAACAAAATACACTCTTACTATATAGTCAGCAATTGTGCCCCTTGATATTTACCTAAGGGAGTTGAAACTTTTTGTTTGCCTGTGTTTATTCAAATTTGCTAAGACTCATGAGCAACCAAGATAAAGGTGAATAGATAAACATTACGGTATGGTATATCCATTTAATGATATGCTTTTGTCACTTAAATGATTGACGAAGCCACAAAATGACACAGTGTTACTTTAAATGAACTATTACTATGTGCAAAGGCTGTAATACTGCCTGATTCCAACACTCTGCTGTGACATTAGCAGATGAAATTATGGAGACCTTAAAAGACATCGATGGTCAGCCAGGGCTTAACAGCAGGGGAAGGGTGGACAGGAGGATGCTTATGTCCATAGGGGTTCTTTCTGGGCTGCTACAGTGATGGATGGATGTCATTGGGCATTAGTCTAAATTCAGATGTGTACTTCCAGGGCTAAAATGATAGACTTTGGACAATAGTGATTTTTCTACAGGCTTATTGGATCTAACACCCATAGTCTTGTGGGAGATACTGAGAGCTGTGTATGGTGGGTGGGGCTAAGGGATGGGCAAGGTTGGGAGTGTTCAGAATTTCCTCTGGCTTTTACTTAATTTTGATATTCATCTAAAACTGTTCTCAAAGCTGAGTCTATTGTTTTAAGCTGAATTGATCACTGGCTTTTTTTGGTTTGTTTTTTATTATTTCATACATATGTGTGATGTATGTTTATCTACCACTTCTCCCTGCCCTCTCCTGCCAAGTCCCTCCCTTTTCCCCAAGAAGTTTCTTTCCTATTTCAAGTCTCTTTGTCTTTTAAAGCCCTGCTGCATTTTATTAGGACGCTTGTTTGCATGAGCGTGGTGCTATTTACTGGAGTAAGGGTAGCTTAGACATTGAGTTTAAGATTTTAAACTTTAAATAGCTACTTCTCTGCTATCCAAAAAAGCTACTGGGCCTCTGTTAGGGGTTGGGTTTGTTCTAGAACAATCTTCATTTCAAAATCCTCAGGATTCAAGAGAGCTTGAATTGAAGGAGTGGATACGCCTCTGCAGGTGCCTTTTCTGTGCAATTGGAGAGCAGTACTACAGACTTCCCAATACTGTCCTCAGACACCCCCACCCCCACCCCGGCCTGGCCATGCAAAGCAAGATCCTTGAAGCCACTGAAATATTGCCATGTCCTAGGGTGGGGTGGAGAAAAGCAATGAGCAGGAACAGCTGTGGCGGATAGTGTCGGAAAGCAGGGCCCAGAGTCCGGCCTCTGTCTAGCAGTCAAGATTAAGCGAGTCCTTGATTTTTCTCTCTCACAACAATTCCGTCCTGAGGATAGTTTATATCATGGTTTGTCACCCCCATTATCTGTCATAGTCAGAAATGTAGTTTTCGTTCAAGCCCCATGAGCAAAAAGGACAAGAATGAATGGATGGATGGATGGAGGGAGGGATGGATAAATATAAGATTACTGTGGCTTTAGAGATTTGGAATGTGTGTATTAAAAGATCATACATATAATCTCAGTTAGTCCATACAATAGTCTTACCACAAAAGTACAAAATAAAGCTACTCGCCCAAGGCAGCATAGTGGTTGACATAGCAGCGTATGTCAGTAGTCTGTCAAGCAAAGAGATAATTGGGCTGAGGAAATGGCCCAGTGGAAGCTGCTCTTGCAGAGGTCCCATGTTTGATTCCCAGCATCCACATGGCAGCTCACAACCATCTTAAAATTCAGTCTCTTCTGGTCTCTGAGGGAACTAAGCACACATGAGGTACACAGACATACATGTAAGCCTAACACCCATACACATAACATAGATCAATACATTGAAAAAAATTAAAGTAAATAAATAAAATATAGTTCACTATCTGGCTACCTTGCCAAGCCATACAAGGGAGGATCTAAGCTAAAAGATAGTATATTCCTGTCCTAATGGGTCGTCCTTCACTGGAAGAGCACTTGCCTTGCACGTATGAGCCCTCAACCCATACATGCATGAATACAGAAGCCTACCTCCAGGAACATACCAGTCACATGGATGGAGAAAGAGAAACCAGACAAGAGTCTTTTTTTTACTGACTGGAAAAATGAGGACGGAAAAAATTATTATTTCCATTACTACACGCTGTGGTTCATCTGTGGACTGTCCCCAGAGGGCTTCTGTGCTGGAAGCTGTGTTCTCCGCGTGGTGATATGAAGGTAATGGGGCTTAGTGGGAGGGGGAGGTCACTGGGGATGTTGCCCTCAGAAGCGATTAATGCTGGCCTATGAATTGCTCCCTCGAGAGTAAGCTGTGAGTAAAAAAGTGGACACAGGCTCAAGGCTTGGGACTCGGGGCTCGGGCTGATGAGGCTCAACCAGTGAAAAAAATGCTTTGCCAGAGGCTCAGGTCAGCTAGCCCAATGAGACAGTCAAGAACAGACTCCTTGTCTCCAGCAAGGGAAAGTGAAGACCTATACCTGAAGACTGTCCCCTGACATCCCCATGCCCACCCCCAATATATACTCAATACACACTCACACACATACATGCACGTTTATACACATATACACTCGCACTCATACATACATACATTCACATATATACACACGCTCACAGACATGCACATTCACACACATGCACACTCACACACACACACTCACATTCATATACACATGCACCCTCACACTCATACACACATATGCACACACATTCACATGTACATACACACATGCACCTTCATACATACATACAAACACACATACAGACACACTCATGGGAATTTGGCCCCTCCCCATTTTGTGTCATCTTATTTTCCCATGTGACTCCAATTTGCACCAGCTTGCCATTGAGAGGCCATCGCCACAATGCCTTCATCAGAACTAAGTAGGTGCCATGTTGGTACCATGCCCTTAAACCTCCAAAGCTGTGAGCTAAGTAAACCTCTTTTCTTCATAAAGTACACAGCCTTAGGCATTTTGTTTCAGCGACAGGAACCAGATGATTACACTACAAATGAAAGTATTGCCCCTGAAGTTGTGCCTTTTCCTGGCCATTTCCTCCACGACTTCATTGATTTCCTGCCTGAGACGGTTTCTAAATCCCAATTCCTGAATTCCAAGTCTGTTTGTGTCTAGATTAGGAAAAATCAGACACAGAAAAGGACTCATTGCTGTAGGTAAAATTGAAGAGCAGCTTCAACTGAGTCAGTTCTTCCCCAGATCCCTTGTTCCTGGGGGGGGGGGTGCACAGAGAAAGAGCCGGCAGCCCCCCCCCAAAGCTGGCTCTACTTCCATTGTTCACCTTACAGCCATCAGTCTTAAGTGACATTTTTTTTTTCTTGCTCTTCACTGTCAGCCATGAAGGAAAGGATGTCTTAGGAGACAACTTTACATTTTTTTTTCAGTTCAAGTTAAGTTCACTAAGACAGCATTTAAAGTAACCCTGCTCACGGAAGTACAGGTTAAACACACGGCTCTTAGGGCTGTCATGGCCCACATCACTCCTGCCTCCCTCCGCTTCATGCGTGAGAAATGAATGCAGCCCCCGATGCTGTTTATGCTCATTCCTAGGGATGGCGTTACTTGAAGACTGAGGAAGGCATATGCAGTGGGAAGGGTCGGCCCTGGATTTTGACCTTGAGGGTCTGAGATTGGGAGGACCGTAGGCATAGGGCTGATCTGGTGTGTGGCTTCCGGATTTGCGAGCCCCGCCCACTCCCTGTTCTTCTGTAGCTTTCTCTCCTTCCTACCCAGCTGTCTGGTCCGCACATCTGTCCACTCAGCTCTAAAGAAATAAAGGTAAAAAGCCAAACTCAGCAAATGCAAGTCTGTCTCCCTCCTTCCCCTGTAGACAGCTGTGTGCTTGGAACCATCCTGTACAGTGAGCAGGGAAAGACGGTGCAAGCCGGTGGGACCCAGATGCCAGAAGCGCGAAGTGCATCGTGGGACTGGAGAAGATTTCAGCAATAAAAATAAATAATAAGGTCAGGAGAGGGCAAAGGGAAAGAGGGCAAAAGTCCCTTTTTAAGTACCCAGGAAATTATTATTTCAATTACTATGAAAATATATTTTATTAGAAGATGGGAATTTATCATTGACACTCAGAAACCTGAAAAGCAATATCCAGCACTGTAATAGGCCGGGTCTCCACGCAGGAAGAATGGGTTATTAAATCAGAAGATGAATGCTAGCAGTTCAGTTAACTGCGCCTGTTTAAAAAAAAAAAAGAAAGAAAGAAAAGAAAGAAAAAAAAGAAAGATTTCTAAACTAGCTGTGGATTCCCATCCCCTCATCATCAAAGCAGCCTCTTGCCAGCCCCCCCCACCCCTCGACCCTGTCTGTATCTTCCAGGATCTGGATCCCACAGGCTTTTCACATTTTCCACCAGCGTATGAAAATTCAGGTGTAAGAAAGAAAGAAAAAAAAACGTAGCAAATTAAATGCAAACCAGAGAGGTATTTTATTATTATTTTTTTTAAAAAAGCAGTTGCATATAGTTCAATTGTTGGAAGTGTGAGGACGTAAATGCGATGCATTCTTATGTATAGCAGCTTTTCCTTCCGCTCCCATGGCAGCCTCAATAACTCTCTGCTTCTGTTCTGCATGAATAAATATGTATAAAACGTAATTCTGCAAAGAAATAAAATCCGATAACTCAAAGATACCATTTCTTAGATTCTGGGAGCAACATGAGGTACCTGCTTTCCTGATTCTTTAGTATTTCTGTGAGGAGTCTTTGAAATGATAATGTGGAATTTATTATTTTTTTTCCAGAGGTGAGTTATTTCCAGCTGTTCTTGGGGCTGTAAAACTCGAAGAGAAGGTCTAGTGGTCCATCTACCTTTGCACTTTTTAAAGGATGGGGTTGGTGGCTGGCTGCCTGCCTCCCTCCCCATTCAGATCTTTTCCAAACTCTTCCCATGGCCTTGGGAACCAGCTTCATTAGTGAAATGATGGATGATCGCTTGTAGTCAGCCTTTTCTCCACTGAGAATCATGAGATTTTATGAGCCGGATGAGAGATCCTCCCACGAGCAGGCATGGTCCCAAACTCCCCTCTTTCTCTCTGCAAGGCACTGATCTTCAGTGTGACCCAACTCTGTGTCACTGGATTTTGCTTGTCTGTTTGACACAGAGTTTCAGAGATGACCTTGAACTTGTGAAAATTCTCTTGTCTTAGTCTCCTGAGTGCCGGAATTATAGGCATGCACAACCATACTCAGTTATCAGGTGAACCTTTGTTTTTTTTTAATAAAGAAGAATATTGTTTACAAATGTTGACATTTTCCATGTGTGGGCACATGATTGTGAACATGTTCAGGGCGTGGCATGTGTGTGGAGGTCAGAGGACACAGTCAGGTATCAGCAGCCCTCATTTTCCACTTGAGACAAAATCCTACATCCACTGAACACAGCAGGCTAGCTGGCCCTCTGTGGGAAATGAGGGGACTGCAGAGACTTTCAACTTTACACGGGTTCTGAAGATGCAGACTCACGCCCTCACATTTTTTGCAGCAAACACTTTACCCATTGACTGTCCGGCCTGCATTTTGTCACTTTCTGCTCTGTCATTTGTGAAGGCAGAAGCTGGGAGTTACAGGGGGCTAGGTCTCTGATCGGATCACTCAAAACTCTTTAAAGCTGGCTCCCATACATCTTGTTTGTTCCCCAGCGTTCCTGTTCACGACGTTCTGAAACCCAGCAGTTTGGGGCTATGCTTCAGAATCCGTCCCACCACCCAGATCTTGCTTTTACATTCTCTCTTTCTTCCACCTGCCTGCTCTTTCTGGCCTTTCTAAACTGGCTCTCCTAGGCCTTCGAGGCTCAGCTCTGATGTCACCAATCATACCCGCTTCTTTAGTTATCAGTTCAAGGTCTTCTTGCACCTCTATACACCTTTTTGGCTATCTTGGCAAGCTCCCTATTGGGCAGAGGACATGCCTTAGGACTTTCTGCATCATCAGTTCTTGATGTCATGGTTACATGAACAGTATCCTGTGTCTGTCAAAGAACTGAATGAATATATATATATATACATATATTCATTGTATAAGTTGTTACTCTATGGAACCCTGACTAATAAAGATCCCAATACCTTCCCTGAGCAAAATCCAAGCTAGGAGAGTTAAATATGAGAATATGTGGTTTGATGGGAGCCTTTCCCCTTGACTCTGTGTGATCTTGAGCTAGTTATTTGATATCTCTGGGCCTTGGCTGGCTGTGTTTTGGAATCAGAATATTCATTGTGTCTCCTTCCCTAAGTCCAGGTAAGGATCTAAACATGAATCACAGGGCCTGATTACTGGAACAGACATGCTCTCTACACCTATTCACTCTCTGAATTATGACCTGAGCCTCGGGGATCTATTCTGCCCTTATAAACTCATCAAGTGGACTTCATGTTTGAGATGCCACCTCTAAACCAGCTTTCCTAGTCAAGCAAAAACAGTTCCTAAATAGCTAAGTAGTCCGAAGACTTAGTACTTGTCGCCTTGAACACAAGGTTTTCTGGCCATTCATCCCACCTGCCTCAGCTTTTCTGGCCATGACCATCTGAGTGAGGTCACCTGACTTGGAAGAGATCATCAGTGCATAACCAAGGTGGATATTGTCACAGCACTGTAAATCAAACTCTCTACTGAACTCTTTACAGGTCAACTTGGGTGTGGAGAGACCATATGCTTGGGAGAACTCTGAGAAAAAGTTGTCCTGTACAAGGCTCCCATCTCTAAGTCACACTTTCACACTTTTGACATCAGGCGGCTCAGGTCCTCTGTACTCTCTAACTGGACATTTAAATAGGCCTCTGAGGCATGAATGCTTACAAGAGGTCAGCTGAGATGTCCTCACTTAGAGAGTGTAGCCAATTACTATGTCGTTCCTAAGTACTGCAGTCAAGAGGCACATGGTATAGTGCCAGCCAATCAAAAAAAAAAAAAAAAACAAAAAACAAAAAAAAAAAACCACTGGGAAGGATGGAGAGAGAAGATGCAATGTTCTGGAAGCCTGGGATCAGTGTTTGGTCATGTGGGCAGGCACACCACAGCCAGAATGCTGCACAGGTCAGCTTGGTGCAAGCCTAGTACACCTGTGGGTGACTCATCTCCCTGGCGAGTACCCACAAAACCTGCCAGGACAACTGCATGTGTGGGTAACATGGGTTTTCTACACAAGGCATCCACAACAGCTGCTTGGTGTAGTGAGCAGCAGAGTTTGCAGATTACATAAACATTGCCTACGGGGCACCTGCAGTGTTTGACAATAGGAGTCAGAGCAGCAGCAGGGGGGAGGAGGCACCTGGGGACCCCGCAGCGTCAGTCCTCTGCTCCACTGGAGAGGGAGATGATTTCACACCCACACATCACATCAGTCAACACACAGGATTGTTACCTTCTCAGCTCAACTGGCCAGGCTGGCAGGCAGATCCAGCTATTCCTACATCCTCCAAACTAACCTGACTGATACAGGAAATCTGAGACCCCTGCTGATTCCGGCTGGCTGTTTGCAGGTAAATGGAAGACACGTGCAGTAACTCCAGAGAGGGAGCTGGGTTTGAGAGTGGTACCTGTGGAGGGTGAATTCCCTGGGATTTCAGATTAGGGAGTGTAGGATTACAGCCTTGTAATTGGTGTTTATGGGGGGGGGGCTCTACTTAACGCTCTGCATGTCAGCTCAGAGTAGACTCACTGGGAGAAGTCACATTCTCAGAACTCCCAGAAGGAGCAGTTCTGATGTGGCTGCGGAAGGTTCCTATGTCTGGGTCACACTTTCACACTTTTTTGCATCAGTTTACCTGACACACCAAGTTAGTGAGATTGCTGCCGGTGAAGTCTGAGTCATGCCATAAGATCACATATCATTTCGAAGCAGAGACAAAGAGAGTAGGGGGTTTCCTTCTGTTAGGCCTGAGTCCTGGTCTCCGGGAATCTCCTCTTCCAAGTTCCTCACACGGGTTCTTTATTCCTGGTTAACCTGGGGTAGAATTCAGGATCTGCTCACAGGCATGCATATTCCCTGAATTCACCAAAGATGACTCACAGAATGTACAGGACAGGGCTTGGACTATGTTGGAAGCAAGGGGGACTGGTCCCTTGCTTTTCAACACACTCCTGCTCTGTAACACATTTCCTGCCATGACTACACTATGAACACACAGAGCCTAGAGCCTGGATGGCCGCCGGGATGATGCCAGTCTGGTTTCTGTTGACAGAACAATGAACAGGAGCAAGAGCAGAGAACTTGCCTAGGTACCTCCCTTTTATGAAAAGTAAAAGGAGGGGAGGGAGGGGAGGGAGGGAGGAAGGACAGAAGGAAGAAAGAAGACAAGCTTTTGTACGTAGACAATTTCCTGCTTCAATTCATGCTCTGGTATAGTCTTCCTGTCTCAGAGTCTGCTTATAGCCAATGGTACCATAAGACAGGCAGGTAGGAAGACAACTTATCTAAGTTTATGTGACGGAAGCATGGACCTCTGGAAGGATCCTCAACATATTTTACTGTGCTGGGCATAGGCTTAACTAACTCCATACAGACCTGACTGCTCTCATTTTGCTATATTTTTTTTTAGTCAGGGCCTCATGTATCCTTGAGCTGGCCTTGCTATGTAGCTGGAGATGGCCGTGAACTTTCTGATTCTCCTGCCTCTGCCTCCTGAGTACAGGGATTAGAGGGATGCACCACAATGCATGCTTTATGTTGTCTGTCTTTCATGAGGTGCTGTGGGTTGAACCCAGGGCTCTATGTATGCTGGGCAATCCTCCTACCAACTGAACCATCACGTAACGTCTTTGTTCCTGATTCACACTGCTGCAGTCAGTTCCTCTGGAGCCTAGGAATGACTGGACTGATGGACAAACATCTCTGTGACAATGTATCAACTATAACCTACAACAATAATAAGACTCACAGGTCAGGTCTCTCATGATGACATCACACACATAGGATGGACCAGATCTGCGCTCTGAAGCAGAAAAGAAAAAGCCATAATGATTCCCTGAAAAGCCCTAGCAGAGCTGAGGTAGAAAGACAAACACGGTGATGTGTCTCCAAGTCCTCTCCTTTGCTCCATTTTCTTAGACAGTCCCAAAGTCTGTGTTCCTGGAGATCCTCTATCTGTCCTTTCCAGCGTGGGCACCTTAATAAAAGCCCCTTGCCTACCAGTCACTGCTGCTCATCTCTTTTACTGGTATACTGGGACAGGAGTCTATTCCACTTAGACTCTCAGAGACTTTTCCCTGAAAGTCCAGTCACAATGGATCTGGTCTGGGATCCCTGAGTCAGCAGCTTGGGAGCACCCCAGAGGCAGAAACTGTACCCAAGTCACTCGTATTCCTAAGCCCACAGCCTGGTACTAAAGAGACACATGATAAGTGAGCTGTGCCTGTGTTATTCATTAAGTGCCAAAGGTGAAATTTAACCATTCAAAAAGCACCATAGAAACAATGAAATGTCTTCTGGGCTTGTAGTCAGAAGTTTCTCGGTTCTGCCTAGCAGGTCCTGCAGCCATTTAGTCCCAAATAATCACACAAAGGCTTATATTAATTATAAGCTGTTTGGCCTATGGCTCAGGCTTATTACTTGCTAACTCTTAATTCGTTAACTAACCCATGACTCTTATCCATGTTTAGCCATGTGGCTTGGTACCTTTTTTTTCCAGGGTATCATTCTCATCTTCCTCTTCATCTTGCTGGTGTCTGTTCTGCTCTTCTTCCCAGAATTCTCTTTGTCTGGTCATCCCGCCTATACTTCCTGTCTGCCTAGACTCTGGCCAGTCAGGGTTTTATTAAACTAATATTTACAATGACAAATATTTACAGTGTATTATCCCACAGCATGGGCCAGCCAATTCAGTCATGACCTCACAGTAGCTACGGTGCCTGCAGTGAGCTTACGCAAGATTAGGCCTACCAACAGTCAATCATGCATCAGGGAGGTACTTGCAGCCTCTACCTCTCCTAGCTGAACTACTGTTTACTGATGGATTCTGGGGAGGGGGGAGGTAGTCATTGTCCTTAGTTGTATACCCACTGAGGAGCCCACCGGGCTCCAGTGGATAGTTCCCGAGGTCACATATAATCCTGGCCAAATTCAATGGATCTCAAGGAACAACAGCAATCACAGTAACAATGAGCGTGGGATGGGGACTTAGAGCAGGTAGTTAGAGGTTGGAGGAAGGCTAACAGGAGCAGATATAGTTATCAGAATGGTACTGTACTTTATGAAATTAACAAAAGGTAAAATTTTAAAAAATTAAAGAAGACCACCTAAATGAGAACAGCACTGGAAACATCCTGAGAACAGTTAAGTTTCAACTCCTCAGGTTACAGGAGAGAAAGCGGTGTGCTACAGAGGTGAGGCCACATGCAAATCCCACAGGTGGCCAATTTAAACAGGGACAGGGTTGCCACCCAGGCATCCTCACCACACTGTCCTTTGCTGCTGGGAAAGATCAGAGAAGCAATGGAGAACCGAGCTGCACAATTCAGCCACACCTGTAGCATCAATGCAATTATCTTTGAGACAGGATCACTGATGGCTGATGGGAAGAGATGCAACCATCAAAATACTTCTTGGTGGTGGCCACTGATTGTTTCTGTGTTTTGAGATAGGATCTCACTATGTAGTTTGTGCTGTCCTGGAACTCACCAGGCTGGCCTCGAACTCACAGTGATCCAACTGCCTCTGCTTCCTGAGTGCTGAGATTAAAGACATGAACCACCATGCTTGACTGTAACTGTGTTCCTAGCTGACATAGTGTTTCTTTTGGTCTTTCTGAAAAGTAAGTGACTACATATGTGAGTTTGACTTCTAATCAGAGTAGGCCCACCAAACCATAAATGAATGGGGACATGCCTGGAATCCCACACACAAAGTTAGAGGCAAGGAGAATCAGTTTGAAATTGTAAAATGCATACATCGTTCAAGGTCAGCCCAGGCAACATGAAACCTTGTCTCAGATAAACACCAACAAAAGAAAAATAGTTGTACCCAAACTTGAAACTGATTTAAAGGAGTGGACCAGTCATCAACAGAGCTGTCTTTCTCTGTCCTGCCCAGGGCCTGAGCCCAGAATAAAGCAGATAATGGGGTGGGTATGAGAGTCTGGGTAATGGGCTTTCAGGAAGGTCAGCTAAGCAGAGAAGCCCTGAGTGGTCTCTATCTACGAGGGAACTCTGGTATAATTGTAGTCACTTGGTTTACTGTCCAGGCACATGACTCTCACAGGCTTCCTATGTCAACACACACACAAAGTCACTTGGAGACTCAGATGGCATTATACATGAGAAGCATTACCGTAATGAATGCACCAGAGATGGGCTGTGGATGACCACCCTAGAATTTTAATGGCAAAATGGTTCTGACCACTCCTAAGGCATCTGTATTCTGCTTTTCTCATAGGAAGGTGGCTTCTCCCTGTGAAAACCCGTGTTTCTCCTGACCGACCAGGAGCTTTGCTGCCCTCCAGGCATTCCTACTAGAGGGAGCAGCCTCAGTTCTCATGAAAAGCCACTCTTCCTGTTTCCTGCTCTGCTGTTCAATCAGGGGTACACTGCACACTGCATTCCCCAAACCTCCTGTGGCAGCTGGATTTAGTCTAGGCTGGGTCACCCAAAGGTGTTGCATGAGAATTAAAGGGCAGAGGGAGAAGCTGGAATATTTCCATTTCTCCCTGTTGACCAGGATAATGATCTTGCCCTCATGCATGTCCACCTGGCTCCTCAGTCAGGGCTTACACTTCCCCAAGCATGCCTGGGCTCAGGAAATCGAGAATTTTTCATCCTCACCCAGCTTCTCCAGTCTGAGGATGGGAACTACCATCAGATGCTGCTGATTTGGGATGGCCTCTCATCCTTTTTTCATGTCTCAGACTTCGCATCATCTCCAGGAACAATCCCCAGAACAATTACCCCAGAACAACTACCTCAGAACAACCGCCTTAGAACAAACGCCCTAGGACAACTGCCCCAGGACAACTACCCCAAAATAACTGCCCCTTTAGTACCCAATACAGATTCTCAGCTGACCCAGGCACCAAGGGCAAGCTCTGAAGAAGAGTTCACATCTGCTCTGGTGATCAGAGATGGCTACCTGGCGATGCCTTGCTACAACAGAGGGCCCTCAGCATGTCAATTCCCTCTTCCTAACTGTGTTGGTGTATTGCCATTGTCAACTTTAGTGAATTTTGAATCACCTAATAGAGAGATGGACAGGCACACTTCTGGGTATGTCTGTGGGGATGGTTCCAGAAATGCTTAAGCTATCTCTGAATGTGGCTGATATCATTCCCATGAGCTCTCCTACTCCCAGAGGAGTAACAAGGAAAGGAGGGAAGAGGAGGAAGAGGAGGAGGAGGAGGAGGAGGAGGTCAGCATTGCTCTTTGTCAACTTACTGATCTGCTAAAATACATATACACCCCCCCCCAATGTGGTGGTTTGAAATAAAATGTCCCCCAAAGAGAGTGGCATTAACGGGGGTGTGGCCTTATTGAAATAGGTGTGGCCTTGTTAAAGAAAATGTATCACTTAGGGCCAGGCTTTGAGGTTTCCTATGCCCAAGAAAGTGGCGTCTCAGGTCACTTCATGTTGCCTTTTGATCAAGATATATATAGCCAGCGCTCCATCTACCTGCACACTATCACGCTCCCCACCATGATGATAAAGAACTGAACCTCTGAAACTATAAACTACCACCCCAATTAAACACTCTCCTTTATATATGAGTTGCAGTGGCAACAATAGAGCCTTAATTAAGACAAATGCTTTGATATTTTGGGGCTTCATTGACTCTGAAAAGATTGTCCCCCCAGGGAAAACTAATTCTCAGAGAAAATTAATAAGCACCATTTGGACACTTGTCACGCTCACCATGACCGGTCCTTTAGCAAATTCTCCCGCTGCAGGCCGCTCCTTCCCTGCTTGCCTTGAGCACTCTGGGGCCAGTACCTCTGACAGGGACTCGCTTGCACACAGAGCCTGCTGAATTATTCACACCAGCCAGCCCCAAGCCGCTTGCCTTGTCTCACACCTGCCCCTTCCCCCTGAAACTGCAATCCAGAGTCCTATGCGTGATTTCCCCTCACTTCCTGAGCAGCTCTGGTGCTTCCCATGTGGCCCTGGGTAGCATGAAATGCTTCCTCTGTCTAGGGCTCTGTGAGAAGAAGGAAGCCCCGTTTTGCATGTCTGCTATTTCCTCATTGCTGTATCTAACCATACCTGATTAAAACCAATCCCGAGGACCCTCAGCATAACAGGGACATTCGCACAAGGAAGGGGTTATATGTAATGTTCCCTTAGCGGTTCAGAAAGCTTGCACCTAGAAGGATCCTTGCCACAATTACCCTTAATTATATCCTTGATCAAACCCTTTCTGACAATGTGGAAACAACCCCAGGAGCCGGTAGGGAGTCCCAGTGCTCTTAAATGATAAGACTGACTATAATTGGGTCTAGAAAGTATTTCTGCAGTTAAGAACACTTGCTGCTCTTATAGAGGACCCTTGTGCAATTCCTAACACCCACATGATGGCTCATAAAACTATCTATAACCCCAGGTCTAGGTGATGTTACAGGCATACTCATGGCACATACATGCATACTGGCAAAAAATATATACACATAAAATAATCTTTAAAACAATAGGCTTAACTGAAATACTATTTGTCACTTTCAGGAGGAATGGTGATGTGTGCCATTAATCCTAGTACTTGGAGAGTCAGAGGTAGACAAACCTCTGTAAGTTTGAAGCCATCCCGGTCTACAAAGTGAGTTCTAGGCTAGCAAGTGCTTCACAATGGAACCCTGTCTCCATAAAACAGACAAACAAAAAGGCTCTGAGTGTGTCTCACTTCTTAACCCACACAGGCCACATCCTTGTTATGTCCTGGGGGCCAGAATGGCCGGATCCCAAAACTCCTGTGTTCCTCTCCTGGGAAAACTGTATCTGTACACTTGATAAAATCAAATTTTAAGAAACTACTGAGCCAAAGATGGCATGGAATTAGTTCCTTCAACAGACAAATTTGCTCCTGAAACACTCTGCCAACCTGCTAATGAGTCGTCTTGAACCTTGCACAGTGTTACCTCTAATTTTACAGCCTGCTAGGATTTGAGTTCTGCGGACAGCCTCAAATTTGGTTTGGAATTATAGGCTGGGTTGCTGCTCACTCCTATTATTGTGCTGTCAATCCTGCATTAACACATTATAATATGGTACACTGAATGCACCTGTTCCTTATATCGAGGGGCGGCATTGTCATTTGTTGAATCATTTTTGTCTTATATGATTGTTAAGCAATTATTTCATCTCGGGCGGCTTAAACTCTGATGACTGCATTCTATTTATGGAGGCTGCAAGAAGCGGGAGGGGATTGCCACCGTTGGCTCCAGGGTTCGCAAATATTTATGTTGCGGTAAAAAGGCTTCCTGTACCCTGGACACATGTCCCTGAATTGCAGAAGGTAGCCAGAGGAGAGTATGAGGGAGATATAGCAGGATGAGGAGGGGGAAGGGGTGCTAAAAAGTCTGTAAGTCTGAAGGCAACTGAAGAGCCACTTCCATGTCATTCTCTGTCACCAGCAACATTGCTGCTAGTCCCTGTACACAGTTTCAAGCATTTGGCCTCTTTAAGAATAAATATTAAATGTACCTGGTTCTAGTACCCAGTTAGACACAGTTTATGAAAGTCGAGCTGTTCTCTGAGATTCGGAGCCCAAGTCAGTGAGACAGACTCTCCTAATTAGTAAGACAAGAAAGACTGGGAAGTTGCTAAAGCTACCTGGCAGGGCTTAGAGCCCGCTGTCACCACCGTGGTGACAGTCCTGCCTTCTCTGCTGAGGCTATTATATTGTCAGGATGTGTACCCTTCCTTCTGGGTGGGATGGCGGAAGGCACTGGCTATTAGGCAGGAGCCCGTGCACAGCATACACAGGAGAATGTTGATCAAAGAGAATCCCTTGGACAAGATTTGCTTAGCTCATGCTGGTTTGAATGGTAGGGTGTGGGGGGGTCCCCTACCAAATGCCAGTGTCCCCTCTCAGATTGAACTCCCCCAAACCCAAGGTGCTTTCTTTTTTTCTGTAATTGCCTTTCCTCCTTGTCCCCAGCCTTCCCGTAACAGGCTCAGTCCTATAACTTCTCTGTATCTTCCAGTGGGAACTTTGGCCTCCATAATCTTCAGCCTTTCTCACCCTCTGTGCCTGCCTGAAAAATCTTCCTCATTTCTTTTAAGCCCTTCCCACCTCACCGGAAATCACCGTCTTTGCATATTGCCTTCCTCTCAAATCACAATGGCATTCACTGTTTAATTATTGCCCAAATGTTTCCAACACAGAGCCCCCCCCCCCACACACAGCATGAGCCTGTTGGAAGTAGCAATGGAGTAATATCTCTTTACACACAATGGTCCACTCAGTGGTGAGTGGAGTCACCATTGTACTGAAAACAGGTCCCATCTGGCCCCAGGGATGCACATGCCATCCTTGCTAGACACTGGCTAATAAAGAGAACTACTTTTATTTGGTGAACGCTGAGAACTTTACATGAGTTATGCCACACAGTCTTTCCATCAATTCTCTGCACATTCATTTTTTCAGTTGCTTTAACAAGACTGGGTGATGTACGGCACGTAATATATAAATGAAAGAGGTTCCTATAGCTCCGATTGCAAGCTAAAGTCCAAGCTCAGGGGTACATCTGTGACCTCTAGGGAAGGCCACCTTAGCTTCTTTAGAACATGGTGGATAGTAGGACTGGGTGTTACAAGGTCACATGATGAACGAGAACTGGAGCAATTTCAGGGTGCAGGATTGCTCTACTTGCTGTCATGGAAACAAGAAACGCCTTAATCTTATCTGAGGGTGGAGCCTCAAGTGACTCAGTGGTGTTTCATTAGACTCCACCCCTTTAAAGTCCTCTTAGCTCCCAACACGCCTCCATGAACAATCCTCAAGCCTTGGCAATTTAGGAGACATTGACCCACCCCAGTGGGCCATCAAAACATCTCTTCCTCACCCAGCAGTGGCAAAGACAATGACAGAGATAAAAGACAGTGTGACCTATGTAGGTGAGACTTTGGTACCCGACACAATATGCAGAGAGCGGAGACTCTGAGGCGGGGCAGAAATAACCCAGGGCTAACTATGAGCATCGGTCCATCTTCTGTTGTTATAATAAAATACCCAAGGCTAGATACAAAGAACAGAGGGTTTTGGAGATCACTGTTTGAAGACTGGGGCATCCAATGGCATGGCACCAGAGTTTGGAGAAGGTCTTTGGGTTTCACCACAACATGGAGTAGGGTAGGCACCACATGGTATGACATGATTTGGCATGCCATCTCAAGCATGCCTTTCTTTTCATAAAAAACCCACTAGTGTCATCACAGCGGGCCCATCCTTCTGGTCTTATCTAGCCCTAACTACCTCTGGAGCATCTCACCTTTAAATTCCCTTCACGTAGGCATTTGAAAGTTGAATGTCCAACATGCAAACATATCCGTTGAATGTCCAACATGCAAACATATCTATATGTGTGCATTTGTGCGTGTGTGCTAGAGGCCGGCAGACACTCTAAGATCTTCCTGGGGGCTCTCCTATTCTCTTCCTACTAACCCTTTTATTTTTGTTTATATACTTCAGTATGTGTGTGAGAGAGATAGGGGGTGTAGTGCATGTATCATAACGTGCATACGGAAATCAGAGGACAATTCTATTCTCTACTTTCACTGTGATGGTTAGGAATCAAACCCAAGACCACTAGGCATAACAGTAAAGGCTTTGACTCACTGAGCCATTCCACCAGCCTTTTTTTTCTTTTAAATATCAGCTCTAGATACCTAGGGATCAAACTCAGGTCCTCACACTTATGGGGCAAGTATTTTATTAGCTCAGCTACCTCTCACCCCGACCCCCAACAAGTGAATTTTACAGACATTCAAACAACATTACTTCTCTAGTTTCCCCCAGGAAGGCTGGCGAAAGCCTGTGACTGCCCATACCTGCTCCTCTTCAAACAGCTATGTGGGGACGTCACCAGTGCAATAACACAAAGTTCCCGTAAAACATCTGCTTGCCCTCCTTAGCTAGATCAGTTACACCCGCTGGATGACCCAGATCTTTAGTCAGTCACTTTCAGCATCCCCAGAGTGCCTTGCTACCTGCTGGGCACATCTTCAACCTCAAATAGTGATTTGATTTGAACCCTGAAGATCTAATTTTGACCTCTTGGAATCAAAAATCTATACAGCTATAAAATGAGGATGATGCTCCCACCCCACAGGATTATTAGAATCAGGGTTCAAGGGTCAGAGTGTCCTTAAGGGGCTACCTAAAGCCACGTAAATCTCCTCAAAGTCCAGAGCCATCATGGATGACTGGGAGGGAGGTGGACTCTGGGAGACACATTTCACCTTCCATCAGGAAAAGATGCTACCTGAGTCTCCATTTGAGAGACAGTAAATGGGAGAGAATATTAGAGGCAGAAGTCTAAGGAAGTCGTCAAGGCACAGCCCGATGAACAGAACTCTTAAAAAAAAAGAGGCAAAAAGTAATGCCGTAAATTACAGCTTAAAAGCCTCGCTCTGGGCAAATTGCTTTTTAACAAGTAGACAAGCTCTATCAATAGCATCTACCGTATGTTTTTATAAAGTGCAGAAATATGTTTTTAAAAGGCCAGTAAATAAAGTTCCTATCGATTTGAACTCAAGTGTAATCTGTTTTTCTGTCTGCCACCAGCACGGGTAATAAAGCAGAATCATGTAATACGGTATTTCAGCTAATGTGACTATACATCACTGCAGGGACGCCCCGCGCCATGGCGATCTATCATTTTCTATTGGTATTGCTTAGCTGCAGAATTTATAAACTTGCTCCAAATTGATGCAATGTTCAATTTTCTTTTCCAATTTATTTTTTGGTTGAGCCAAGCAATATTGAAGTCTCTGAGCAAGGCGTCGAGTACCACCAGATGTTACCTGTAAGACACAGCACTCCTTGGGAGAAGTGTGCAAAGTCCCAGCTAGACCTCACCAGCTAATCTCAGCAGGCAGAGCGGGCCAAGGACCTGAAAGCAGATGACTATAGAAAAAGGGTAGATCCTGTCCTGAGGATGCTGGGTCTAGAGGCAAAGGCGATTTCCCCCAGTAGATAGATACACACTTGAAACAGAATGAGGCAGAAGTTATCTCCTCTTTCCTGGGATACAATAGTCACATGACTGATGGGGTTTGGACAACAACATTCCAGTTCATGAGTATGAGGAGAGTGCCCTGGAATGAGAGACCTCTAAACTTCACGCCCTCAAGTCTAGTCCCCTACTACATGGGAGTTGTCTTAGTTAGGGTTTCTATTGCTGAGATGAAACACCATGACCAAACGCAACTTAGGGAGGAGAGGGTTGATTTGGTTTACATTTTCAGATCACTGATCATCATCAGAGACAGGACAGGAACCTGGAGGCTGGAGCTGATGGAGAGGCCATGGAGGGATGCTGCTCACTGGCTTGCTCTCCATGGCTTGCTCAGCGTGCTTTCTTACAGAACCTAGGACCACCAGCCCAGGGATGGCACTACCTACGAAGGACTGGACCCTCTCCCATCAATCACTAATTAAGAAAATGCCCTACAGGTGGATCTTTTTTGAGGCATTTTCTCAGCTGAGGTCCCCTTCCTTCAGACAACTCTAGTTTGTAGCTCAAGTTGACAGAAGACTAGCCAGCACAGGAGTGTAGGGGCTCATGGGTCACTGAGGCTGGAGCTTCCTCATCTCCAGATTATAGAGATTGTAGCTTGCTGGTAAAGTGGGCAGTGGCCCCTCAGCTCCCCAGACACCTTACAGCCGAGCCAAGCAACCACGGGCATGCCAGTTTAGGTGCCTTTGTTCCCGGTGGGTTTTTCTGGAGACACAAACTTCAGCCTCCTGCTTATTCCAGCCACGTATTGAGGGAGCTTAGTTTCCAGCAGTTTCTCCTTTAAACGGCTAGAATGTGGCCTGAGTTCTGCAAACAAGCACCGACTGACACACAAGCCAGAAGAGGATTCAGGCAATAGATCTTCTTTTTGGAGGGGTGTGTCTGCTTATTTAATCATGTAGGTTTCAGGATCTGCTGGATCCAGCCAAGATGAGTGTCAGAGGCAGGGCTTACTTTGTTCCCCACGATCATGAAAGATAGAGCAAATATGAGAGACAGTGATTTTGACAATGGATTTCAAACCATGCCTGAGAGTGAGCCTTTCCAGAGCATAAAGCAATGAGGGAAATCCTGCAATCATTACAGCTTTCTACGTGGCTAGTGTTTCTAGCTGAAGCGCTAAACCCAGGGAGACCGATGCTTGCCCCGAGATGAGGAGACAGAGCTGGAAGTCCAAGCATATCAAGGTACCCAAAATCCACAAGGTAGAATGAGAATTCCAATAATAGCAGAAGGCCCTCCAAACATTTGTTTTGTTTTGTTTAGTGGAGGGGGATAGGGTCCCACTCTATAGCCCTGGCTGGCCTGGAGCTCACTATATAGACCAGACTGGCCCTGAGCTCACAGAGATTCACCTGCCTCTGCTTCCTCTATGCTGAGACTAAGGGTGTGTACCACCATGACCTCAACTCTTCAGCAAAGAGTTGGCTAGAATACAAGGTCCTATCTGAATCCACCTCTCCCAAACCAAGAGAACAATGTTAAGGACCCAGAATAGCTGGTATTTGCTGTGGTTTGGATGTGAATGTTCCCCACAGGTTCATGTGTTTGTACACTTGGGGCCCAGCTGGTGGCGCTGCATTGGAAGCTTGTAGAACCCTGAGGAGGTTGAACTTGACAGAAAGAAGTGAGTCACTGGGGGTGGACCTGGAGGTTTGATAGTGTGTCCCAACTTCCTGTCCTAGTTTTCCTTCCTGATTGTTGGCCTGATGCAATATGATTCTAACCTAACCATAACCCTAACCCTAACCCTAACCTGATGCTCTTGTCATGACCCCTTCCCCCGCCATGCTGGACTGTATCCCTTCATAGACTGAGAGCCAAAAGGAACCCTTCCTATTTCCAGTAGCTTCTTGTTAAGTATTTGATGGCAGCATTGGGAAACGTTGCTAACGTGGCGTCCCCCACCAGACCCAGGAGAGGGCCTCCTGATTCATAGGCAGAAGGCCACCAAAGCAGCTGCAGGGAGGCCAAACAGCTCTAGAGAGAATGGTGCAGGCTTCACTTCCCAAGGCATGATGGCAAACCCCAGAACGACTTCAAGTGCTTTAATGAACCAGCGACATGCTAGAACAAAGCTGAGACATGTTTACAAGACTGCAGCTACACTTCGCACCTAACAAAGGAAGGATTCACAAGGTCTGGCACCTAATTTTTTTTTTTTAACTAGGCATGTAAAGATGCAGAAAACTACAAACCATAACAAGGAAAAAAACTCAATCAATGAGGAAAGATTCAGAAATGGTTCAGGTAAGCAAAACGGTACACACTAGCATGCTAAAAGTTGGTATAACCATATTCCTTCTATCCAAGAATGTATAAAGAATGTGTAAGCATCCCCCAGAGAGATGGAAAGTATCTTCTAAAGATGCTCCCATAGAATTTTAAGAGATGTGTTTCAATGCCTGTGATGAAACATGTAATGAATGGGAAGCAACAGCAGGTGATCTGTATAGAAGAGGTACAGCAATAGAAATCATCAGTGAGTTGTGGGACATCTCCAAGTAACCAGGTGTGCCAAGAACTGAGTCCCTGAAGAAAGAGGCAGAGGGAAAAAAAATCTTAGAAGAAACAGTGAAGTTTTCAGATATGATAAAAACCACAAGCTAAACTGGAGAGATGGCTCAGTCTGTAAGTAAAGTTTTTACCATGCAAGCATGGGCACCCAAAATAGACCATGTAAAATCAGCACCAATGAAAACCATCAGGTTTGGTAGGAAGCACTCATCAGCACTGGGGTGGTAGAGATGGCAGGTCCCTAGGGTTTGCTGGCCAGCCAGAAAGCCAAGGGTAATTAGCAAGCTCCAGGACCCAGTGAAACAAGGTAGGTGGCCTCTGAGGAATGGTGCCTGAGGCTCTTCTTTGGCCTCAGGTGCATACATGTACACATACAAAACAAGATAATTTTTTATTGGATCTTGCGGACCTCTAGACCCAAAGAATTAGTTGTATTATGTAGGTGTGATCCTGTATGTTAAGTGGGTGTTTGATAACCTGTGAGCTTAGTATATCTATACTACATAAAGCTAAATGACAGAAACTCCTTGGTATAATTTGGACCAATCTAATTACTTGAAGAGCTACAGGGATGTTGGAAGAGGTTTGGTTTATACACACGGTCACCCCTTGTACCTCTGTCCCCTGAAGACAGCTCCTTCATGTGCACATGGAGAAGTCTCAATGAAGGAAAAGGGTAGTTTTCTTTTTCTCCATAGTTGCTTCAGAACTCATTTATTTTCAGCAGTTTGATCATGATATACAGGTGGTTTAAAAAAAGCAATCCTGATTCAAGTTCTCTGAGCTTCGTGGCTCTGCTGTTTGCTGTCTTCCGCTACCTCAGGGAAGTTGTTGGTCCTCATTTCTCCAGGCATTTCTTCTGACCCATGCACTGACTTTTTATCTTAGCGGAGTCTTGCTTATATGTGTGTTAGGCCATTCCGTGCTGCCTCATACTGCTCAGATGTTCTGGCCTGTCTGCCATGCTTCTTTACATTTTTTTAGATCATGTCTTTTTGTTCTGACTTCCGGGGCATTGGTTCTTTTGTCTATGGCATCAGTTTGCTAATGCACTCATTTTGGGAGCCTATTCCAGTAAGCTGGCTGATGTACCAGGCTTGACTCAGGCTCTGCTGTTTTCCCCAGAGACCTACCCTCAGCATAGTCTAAGTGGCACAGGCTGCCCTGCGGAGGTGATTTCTTCATGCTAGCCTGCCTAAGCTTTTTGTGTGAATGGATATTTCACTTCTCAGTTTCCTTGACACCCTGGCCTTGGTCTGACTCTCTCATCATACAAGTGGAGGCCAAGCAGAAGTGGCCATTGATCGGATCATCATGACAAAGGGAAAAACAAGGTGTGAGACAACTTCACAATGCTGGGTGCCTCAGCATCTCACTCTGTCAACAAACATGATGCCTGGAATTCCACACTCAGTGTCTCCTTCCCTCAACTTGAGATTTCTCAGCTTACATTGGTGAATGATGGTTTCTTGATGCTCACAGATCACATATAATATGAAAAGTGCAACATACAAGATACATACAGCATATTAGTGACTTCTGTATCGCTGTGATCAAAATACTCAAGGAAACCATGTAGGGAAGGAACGTATCTTGTCTCCTGGTTTCTGGAGTGTCCATCTGTCATGGTAGAGAAGGCATGGGGGGACTAGGCTGCCAGGGCCGCCCTCTCTACTTCCTGTTTTGCTGTGGTGTGGGCAGCCTCCACCACAGCTCTTGCCACCATCAGTCAGGCAGTGTGTTCCTCTGTGCCCAACCCAGCGACATATTTTCACCCGCTAAGTTACACAGCCTACCCAGATAGTACCAGATAGGGACCAAAACAATCTTATAGAGGATATTTGCTATTCAAACCACAACATAAAATACATTTAAATATATACATGTATGATATATTTAGATATTATCTATTCCTGAAGCAAATAAATAAAGTGGATAACATTGTTGTCTCTTATTATCTAACAGTATGGCTTCAGAACCTCCCATGTAGATTCCAAAATGTACATCTCTTATGTATAAATGACATCCTATATAATGTACTCTTATATAAAAGGATGTTAAAAAAAAAAACTACGTACATCTTCCCAGACACTTTAATGCATGCCTAGAGATAGTACTGGAAAAGTAATCATTCTATCCCATTTCTTAGGGACTGATCACAAGAGAAAGGTCTGTACATGTTCAACACAGAGGCAATTATATATTTTTGCAATTATGAATATTTTTCACCTGTAGTATCAGCAGTGACAGGGGCATGGGAGAGCTTGCCCCTCTCCTCACTGGCCATAATAGCATAATGGCATAGACAGTGGGGAGGGCTCGTTCAGGGGAGCTGACCCCACCGCTCTTTGAGGGGAGACCTGGTGGAGACAGACCCGGGGCTAATCAACTCAGCTACCATCCAGGCCCAGATCCAGGGCCCTGAACTGACCCACCCCAACAACTACCCCATCAACAAGCTGCTGGAACTCACAGCCACTGGATCTCCATGACTCAGGCAACAGGACATCTGAGTGGAGTTCCAGTGAGGATCCAGTATTGATGGTGTGGCAAAAGCCTTGAACTAGATCAAGGACTCATTAGCATGAACATTTGCGAGGAAAGCTGTCTGGGCAAAAGTGTAAACGGCATGATGCACTGCAGCTTCCAAAGCCACTATACAAACAAATAGATGATGGAGAGGCAGGCAGGAAGATGGAGGAGCAGAGGGAGGGGCTGGAGACGAAACACCTGCGACTCCTGTAAGAGGAGGCTGTGCCTGACAGAGGAGCAGGCTGGTACCCAGAGTGCTCAGTGAGATGGTTTCTGGCGAGGGGAGGGCTACAGGGGAGGGCTGGGGGAAGAGTTACAGGGGGGAGGAGTAGAGGGAGAGGGTTACAGAGGGAGGGCTACAGGCAGGGACGTAGATATGGAGAGATGAGTGGGACTGCAGTGCATGATGTGAATTTCCCAAAGAATCAATTTAAAAAAATTATAAGAAGAAAAGAATATTTTTAGGGGCTGAAGAGAAGGCTCAGGGGTTAAGAGCCCTTGTTCGGGTCCCAGCACCCACATGGGGACTCACTCTCTGTGTCTCCAGCTGCAGGCGATCCAATGTTCTCTTCTGCCCTCCTCACGTACCACAGATGCCTGTGATGCACATATAAACATCCAGACAAAATGCTCATACACATAAAATACATTTTTAAATTAAAATTTTTTTTTATCTATAGCTAGTTGAATTCAAGAATGAAGAACCTGCAGATGTGAAGGGAACTGTTATCTATTTCATTGCTTCTTTACCTCTGTGTATTTGTGTTTATGTATGTGAATCAAATGCATAATATAAATTCATTGTATACTATGAATCTTTTATTTGTTTGTTGATTGGTGTTTTGGAGATAGGGTCTCACTATGTAGCTCTGGCTGTCCTTGAAACTCAATGTGTAGACCAGGCTAGCCTGGAACTCACAGAGAGCTGCCTGCCTCTGCTTTCCGAGCTTCTGCCTTCCAAGCGCTGGGGTAAGTGTGCCACCATGGTGAGCACAGACTAAATCTTAATCCTGCCATTGTTATGTGAGAAAGAGTCAAGAAGAGTACAGAAGAAACACTTAAAATGGAGCAAAAATCTGTATTTTTCCTGATAATTGAGAAAACACATCTTTCCTCCTCCTCCTCTTCCTCCTGCCCTCCTCTTCTTTTTCCTCCTTCCTCTGTTCTTCCTTTAAACTAAGACTACTGAGACTCGTACCATGCAGAGCCCCTTGGAATGGATAATATTAAGTTCCCATCAGTCATTACCCTGTGCTGTGTAGTGGCATGTTTCACAAGAGGTAAATAAGGACACGCAGTGGGGTGCGGGGGGAGGGGGGGACATGGCAAAGAAAAGAGTGCTGTTCTATCCACAGCAAAAGGGGTGTGGAAAAGACAGGGTCAGCGGAAAGCCAGCAAAGGGCGGTGGTAGCACACGCCTTTAATCTCAGCACTCTGGAGGCAGAGGCAGATGGATCTCTGTAGAGCCTGATCTACAGAGTTTCAGGATGGGCTCCAAAGCTATACAGAAAAACCCTGTCTGGAAAAACAACAACAACAAAAGATTGGTTTCTGGATGCCCCCAATGCTTGTCACTGCCATTTGACTCACAACAAGTTGGCTCTCGGCTCTCAGTGTGCATGCATACATCACCAAGTGGTTTGTGTTCTCATTCAAAACTTGGAACAACCCTGTGAGATGGGTATTGTGGCTCTTGTTCTGCTGTTGAGAAACTGCTCTCAGGGACGTGAGTTTCTAATTTATTTCTGTCTTCAGCCCATATGACTCTTTGGAATATCAAAATATTACATATAAGAACATTCTTTGCATATCTGCCTGGTATCTCAAACACCTCAAGTTTGCCATGCCCAGATCACAACTCTGGAGCTCACGCGCCTGTCTTTTAAAGCTACTGCCCTTCTTAATCATCCTCTATTGTGGTAGACTAAATGCTCTTCCCTGAATTCACAGTCTCCATCCCCCAGTGTGATGGCCTTTGGAAGGCGATTAGGTCAAGAGGTCACCCTCTTGGAGAGATTAGTGCCAGGATGAGAATAGACGCAGAACTCAATCCCTTTCACCATCGTGTTGGCACATAGCAAGTTCTAGTACAATCTGAGAACAGGAAAAGGGCCTTGACAAGACAAAGAATCTGCTGGCACCTTGATTTGTAACTTGAGAATTATAAGCAAAAATGTTTACTATTTAAGCTTTGGATCCACGAAATTTTCTCATGGCAAAGAGAAAGGTTAGCCCAGTCCATCTCGGGACATGGTGACAATCTTCCCAGTCACCCACAGCTCCATCTAATATTCAGGCTTTCAACCAAAGTGCTCTATGCTCTAGTCCTGCCTGTGCTCAAGATAAACACAGCTGCTTTTCCTTAGGAGGGTGCTCGTCTCGTGTCTTGCCCCAGATGGATAAACTGTTGGGTGTACAGTCCTCCCTGGCTTTCATTTCTATCTGCAATTAGTAAGCCTGTCTCTGGAATTCTGGGCTAAATGAGCTATCCCTTGGAGAAAAATGCATGGTTGAAATCCTAGACATGTAGGATGCACTGGTCCACACCTGTAGTCTGAGGACTAGAGGGGCAGAGGCAAGAAGACCAATAGTTCAAGGTCATGAAGGGTAGAGGACAACAGGACACATGCAATCTGAAAGTGAAGGGGTAGGTACTGGGGATTAAAGGGTCAAATGAAGATGGGATGGTAAGAGGAAAGGCGGGTTAGCCAAAGCCAAAAATATGTGTAATTGTCCAAGAATAAATCAACAATAATCTTTAAAACAACAACAACAACAAAAAGCTTAAAGTTACCCTGGGCTCCAGGACAAAGGGCAGGACAGTGTCCCCATTGATGTCCTGAAAGGAGATGTTGAAGAAATCAGCAAGTACTGGCCTTATCAAGAAAAACAGAGCGGACAGGAAACTGAGCCCCAACCTCCCCTGCTGGTCCCTGCTGTGAACGTTTCATAGAAGTGTGACATGGCTAATTAAAGCCGTTGACCTCGATAGGCTGTACAGCATAGTGGTTGGTCACTACAAAGCCATGGTTCTCACTCTTCCTAGGGTGGCAAGCCTTCAGTGTAGTTCCTCACGTTATGGTGAGCAACCACAAAATAATTCTCATTGCTACTTCATAACTGTAATTTTGTTACCATTATGAATCATAATGTAAATCTGATATGGGACCATGAGACCCCTGAGAAAGGGTCATCCAAACACACACACACACACACACACACACACATCCACAGGTTGAAAACCACTGTTCTAGACACACATCGCTGGACTTTGGAGGCCAGCCCTGAAGCTTAACATCCATGACTGAGGGCAAAGCCCATCCTGGTTCTCCATATGGAACGTGGGATAATGGCAGGACTTGAGTGGAGACTAAGTGATGACTGCAGAGTACTTGGGGAGCTAGCAACATGGTGTAGCAGGTGAGAGTACTTCCTGTGCAAGCAAGGGGAACAGATGTCAGATACCTATCACCCCCACTTTTGTGATGGCCACACATAGCCATGTATGCAGCTATAACCCCAGCACTGTGGGGAATGGAGGCAGGAGGATCACTGGATCTTGTTGTCCAGCCAACCTAGGTCCAGATTCAGTGAGAGACACTGTCTCAAAAGAATAAAGTAGAGAGTGATAGAACAGGATATGCACACACACACACACACACACACACACACACACACACAAATTTTGGAAGTACCTGACATGTATTCATTTCCCATCACGGCCTGCTCTCTGACAACAGAACAGCTCAAAGATGCCTACAAGTAGACCTGGGCACAAAGGCTGGTGAGGGCATTCATTCAACCTCATCACCCTTGCCCTACTCAAAGACTCTCTAGTTATATGCCATCCCCTCTCTGGGTAGCCATGGAAGGTTAAGGGGCCTTCCTGTCCAGGAGAGGTCTAGCCTGCTCACATAAGGCAGTTGGACCTTCAAAATAATTAATCCTGAAACCTTCAAGACTGGCAAGGAACTTTCTTCTGGGGTGTAGGGTAAAGTGTCTACTTGTACCCAGAGATGCTCTTGGGTATGTCTGTCTTTTATTGTTGGTGCTGGGTTCTGGCCCCTGGGGATCACCTCCTGTGTCCATGGCTGCTGTTGGACTGTGTATAGGTGGCAGGCACCTTTTGTTCCCTCAAAAGCAGCTTTGATTTCATGCTGCTCTTTCCCTGGTCATGGTGGGGCTAGATGGCTAAAAGGCATCGGGCACCTCATTTATTTGGATGAAGTTAGAAAAGAATTTAAAACATTGGTGATGGTCCAGTGAGATGGCTCAGTGGGTAAAGAGCTTGCGGCCAAGCCTGACAACCCAAGTTAGATCTCTCAAGCCTCATGGTAGAAAAGGAGAAATGATTCCCCCAGGTTATCCTCTGACCTCGTAAGGATCCCGTGGTACACGCCCATCCCCCAAATAAATAGATATAATCTAATTGTTGTTAATTTTTTGAGTTGAAGAAACTCATAAAATTGCACATCGGTGGTCAGAAATACCTTTTTTTTTTTTTTTTTTTTTTTGCCGTTGAGACAGGTTCTCACTGTGTAGCTCTAACCACCCTTGAACTCACTATGTAGACCAAGCTGGTCTTGAACTCACAGAGATCCACTTGTGTCTGCCTCTCCAGTGCAGGGACTGAAAGGTTTGTGCCATCATACGGAGCCTGACACAAGAAAACAAGATCCTGGATGACCAGCCTTAGCTGTGGCCATTAGACAGGTAATAACAGAAGCATGACTCAGAGAAGTTTCTAGAAAAACAGGAGACCTCACTGGTAGTTGGGGGGGGGGATCTCTGGCCACCTGCCCGTGTGGCCTCTCACAAGAGCCTGCGTTTCGGCAGGCTTTGGTTTCCCAACCCTGAAGGGCTGGCACAAAGCAGGTCAAAGGGCAAGGGGGCTGCAATGAACCATCCTTCTACCTCCTAGAGGGAGGCTGCCCATCCCAGTAAGCGCTTCTGAGGATCAGAAACCCTGCGGGAGTACAAGATGGTATTTAATGGAACACCTGCTGTGGAAAAGACTCCGGGCCCTTGAGTATATTTTCCCCGTGGGTGTGTGTGTTTGAGCATGCACACAGGGGCCAGGGGAAAACACAGGTTGTCATTCCACAGATGTCATCTTTTTTTTTAAAGACAGGATATCTCATTGACTTGGATCTTACCAAATAGGCTAGCCTGGCTGGCCAGGGAACCTCTGGGAGTCACCTGTCTCCACCCACTGCTGAGGTCACATCACAAGCACAGCTTCCCCCAGCCCCACCACACACCACCACATAGGGTCCGACACGTTACCAACTGAGCTACCTCTTTGGTCCCTTTATCCACACCTACAGGTGATGAGTCCAAAAGACCCACAGAGGTATGTTTGCTAGCTAAATACAGAACTGGGGGCTGAACTCAGTCTTGCCCCCACTTTATGAGTGAGAATTGAGCTGAGATTGCTTGCTATGTGGCCTTCTTGGGCCTCATCAACAAGGTCAGGTCAAACAAATGCATTTGGGACTTGTAGGCTAAAAAGGCAGGCCTCAGAATCACATCTGCATTCTGGGCCTATTTACTCGTAGTTTAGACATAATTCTGACATTCTCTGTTATTAGGTTTCCCATCCTGTCAAGAATTAGAGGGACCATAAGGATACTAATCATCTTTTGACAGCAGCAAGAAGTGACAGATGACAGGAGGAAAATAAATTTTAAAATAATTTTAGCAGTCTTGGGTGGTTTCAGGAAAAAGCAAGGAACCCCACAAGTTTCCTTTAATCCCCAGGATACCACTGAGCAGTGTGAGAAGGCTCCGGCATTCTTCATAAGGATGGGTTACAATCTAAATTTGCCAAGCAAGCCAAGCTCCAAGAAAACAAGTCTCTGCCCTAAGTGAGGCAGCTGAACCCCTCCCGAGTCCTCAAGATCTTCTCTCTCCTTTCTGAGACATCATCCTAGAAATGAGCCCTATGCTTGTCTTCCACATTCCAGCAATCAAGTTATGACCATGGTTAGTAGGGATGGAGAGTCCATAAAATGGAAGCAAATATGTAAGATATAAAGCCAGATGATCCTATACGCAGTCACCCCTGCTTTATGATTTCTGTAAGAATGAGCAAAGCTAGGACCCTGCTCTGTGCAATCTTGTCTGAATCTGGTGTTCTGTTACATCAACAGAAAGAGTACTAAAATACCCCCAGTTATCACTCACTGAAGACACGCCATTAGAACTCTGGTGGTGGCCCCAGTTATGTAGGACAGTGTAGACAGCAAAGGAATTAAAAATGACACCACGCGGGGCTGGAGAGATGGCTCAGCGGTTAAGAGCACCATCTGCTCTTCCAGAGGACCCAAGTTCGATTCCCAGCACCCACATGGCAGCTAACAACTGTCTGTAGTTACAGTTCCAGGCAAACACCAAGGCAAATAAATAAATAAATAATAAAGTTTAAAAAAAAAAAAAAATGACACCACGCAGGCTGGACCGGGAGAGAACTTGTTCCCCGCAAGCCCTGCATCAAAGAGGAATGCCACAGACCCCCTCCAAGAGCACGGGCCTTCTAAGGATGGGGGAGGACTGTAACCAACCCCTCTGCTCCTGGGCCTGGGGCTAGATTGGCACTGGGCAGGATCCTAGCCCTATTCCTCATAATGATAAGACAAGGACTATTTCAGAAAACTGGCCCACGGTTCTAGAGGCCGAAAGTTCAAGACCAGGTGGCTTCATGTCTGTGGCCCCCGGGTGAGGGTTCCCATGGTGGGATAACAAAACAAGCAGAGGGAAGAGAGGAGACAAGTCAGAAGGGGGAGCTGCTCTTAGATAACAACTCACGTCAGTAAGAACTCACTTGATAAGAACACTGATCCCTTCCAAAAGGGATTCCTCCAAGGACCTAGCTACCTACCTCCTAATAGGTCACACACTTCTGAACAGTTCAACGGCACAGGGTGTCCAACTCTAGCCCCAGGGCATCTTCAGGGGCCACACCACATCAACCAGGACTTTTTTTCAGGTCAGAGAAACTAAAGAAGAGCAAAGGGAGAGAACAATATAGAAACTAGGTGATCTGGGGCTGAGTAGCCACTGTTCGTTATTTGCATACTCATTTACATAATGATGAGTAGGGAGCGGGAACCAGTCCTAGACCCGGAGATTTGGGGTTGAAACTGTCCCTCAAGCAATCACTCTCCGCTCTTGCTCCCAAAGGGGTGTGGCCTTAGCCAGGCAGAAGGGAAAACCCATAGAAACCCTAGCAGAATGTGAGCCAGCGACTCAAAGAGACATAAGGATCAGAGGTGAGAGAGGGCACCATTGTGTGTTCACAGGGATGACACAAACACCTTTAGCAAAAGTCAAACACATTCTGTAGACACAGCCTAAGAAGACAAGGTTGTATGTAAACTATTCAGAGATAGGAATGATGCAAATTAGCGATTTGGGACCGTAAGAAGAGAACGCTCATCAGTAGACAATCTTTGGACAGCTCTTTCCAGCCTACACGTGGTCTCATCATATTATCATTCAAGGCAATGATTGAAATTCAAATGTATCTCTTGGCTCCAGGCTCATGTCACTTCAAAGCAGACCATACCAGGTTCCCAGCCCTCCTTTCACTGCATTGGGAAGCAGATAGAGTGACTGACTATTCCCGTTGTTGTAGTGACTAACTGCAAAATTATTTTTGTTAACTCCTTCATAATTTTGTTACTATTATGAATCATAAAGTAAATATCTGATAGATGATCCCTGGGACAGGGTCATTCACCCTCCCAAAGGGTCAAGAACCACAGGTTGAGAACTACGCTGCTCTAAAGCCACATCGCTGGACTTTGGAGGCCAGGACTGAAACTTAACAGCCATGACTGAGGGCAAGGCACATACATCCTGGTTCTCCCTATGGAAAGTGGAGGTAATGGTAGGACTTGAGTGGATACTAGGTGATGACTGTGCTCAGTTGCTAAGACCCCTGGGGGTTTGGATATACTGTGGGTAGGGTACAGGTAGACATTGGACCTTCTTCCCGTCTCCTAACACCACACATACTTTATGAGCAGCCTGGCCTGGTGGGATTAAAAAGAGGGCTGTGGCCTTTCAAGATTTGGGTTTCATGTCTCTTGACAGTGCCTGATGTTTCTAATACTTAACATGGGGGGAAAAAAACAGCTGCGGTGCCAGAAACATTAACAGCAGGATTTATTTACCTGCTGGGTAAAACATGGGGATGAGGCTGTGTTTAAATGCATAAATTTGAGGCAGGGGCAGAACTAAACAGCCGGGATTCCAATCTAAATCTGGGCTTCATCACTCCCCAGCTGTGTGGCCTTGGGCAAATTGCTTAGCTTCTCTAGACCTCAGTTTGTACATCTGTGAAACAGGGATAATAAATAATGACTCTGAAAAGTAGATGGATTAATATTTCTAATGTGCTTGGAGCCCCGTCTGGCACATGTCTGTGCCTGCTAAATAAAACAAGATAACCAGGCACAGGCGGAGATAAAAGATGAGGCATTCTTGAGCAGTATCTCTGAGACTTGAATGCATGAGTTTTCTTTCATCCCCCCAACTCCTCACCCCAGAGGCAGCAGTTCCTGAGTGGGTCTGCTGGGGAGAGAACGCAATGAAGGGTTAAACTGTGGAGTGCACAGAAAAACAAGTTCCATCTGGTCCCCGGGACAAAGCGACAGCCTGCAAAGCCCCCAGCCCGGGCTCCTGCTCAAAGGACACATTGCTTTTTAAAATTCCAACTTGTGGCTGCCTCAATCCGTTCTCCACACCCAAGAGCTCCCAACAGGATCTGCAAATGGCAGTGGCAAACCATTCTGTGGCCCGAGAATAGGAGGAGGAGAGTGCCTTTGCAGCTGAACCAGGATTACCTGGTACCCAGTCTCCACCTTTGGCTTTGCTCCTAGGTGGGCGCTATCTCCTGTGGCAGAAGAAGAAGGCAAGGCGCAGCAAATGGGCAAGACCAGGCTTAAGCTGGCAGGACGTTTGTACACATACTGAACTCTACAAATGGTTGCTTTGCGATCCATACCCTTTGATGTTCATTGTGCCCTTGTGCAAGTAAAGTCACTTGCCATCTACCCCACGTGGCGACTGGAATCTCATCTGTGGGTGCCAGGCTAGGAGAGGTACTAGAACCATTCGTTAAATGCTCCTCAGAGGCTTAGAAGAACTCATATTCAGAGAAGCAGGGTCAGTCCCCGAGGCGGCTCTCACCCCAGCATCTGCTGTGGGAGCAAGGGCCCTCCCCATTTGGGAGAAAAAAGGAAACCAGAATAAAACGAGGCCCCCAGTTTCCATCTCCCCCACCCCCAGGCACGTGTCAGCCTGGAGAAGGCTGAATCTTGCGCATGCTCTAAGCCCACAGAGCAGGGAAGTAATTCACAAAAAGTTGGGCAATTCAAAGTTACGGTTTCCACAGCAACCAGCACTCAGACCATTTGGGTAGCTGAGATTTTTTTTCTCTTAGCATTCACTTTTCCCCCCCTCCCCAAATAGCAGTTTTTTCCTTATTATTAAAATAATACTTGCTCATTGGAGAACATATGGAAATTAGAGAAAAGTGTACAGAAGAAAATAAAATTCACCCTGAATTCCACCATTCAAAATAATCCAATGTCAACATTTTGATGTATTCTTCATTTGTCTAGGTTTTTTTTTCTTTTTAATTTGCACTCATAAAAAAAATTGAGGCTAGAATGAAATTACTGTTTTATCATTTGGTTTTCTTTCACTTAAAATATATTGTGAGACTTTTCAATAGCCTTAAATATTCCTTGAGGGTGTGATTTTTTTTTTAAATGGCTTGCTGGTATTTCTTTCATATGGATAGAGTACATTCATGCTAGCTTGTCTATTATTGAACGTTTAGATAGCTTTCATTTTTCCTCCTTTTTTAAAATAACACTACAATGAACATCCTTTACATAAATGTCCATCTGTGGCTGATTAAGTCATCTGATTAGAATAAATTCCTAGAACTAAAATTATTGTCCATACAGATGAACATGCTAATAATCTTGGTATACTTCACCAAATCACCTTCCCAAGAGGTTGCAGCAATTTGTAGTTTTGACTATAATACAATCTCCCCTTTAAGATAAGGATACAAACTGCCATCTGGCTGGTTTTACATACAGTCTAAACCATTTTAAAATTATATTTTAATGTGAGGCTAAGGAGGCAACTCAGTTGGTGGGGTACTTGCCCGGCATGCTTGAAGCCCTGGATAGGTGTGGTAAGGCCTCTCTTGAATTTCAGTACTTGGAGGCAGAGGCAGGATTGGAAGTTGAATGTCATCTTTAACTACAGGTTAAGTCTGAGACCAGGCTGGGCTATAAGATTTCTTACCTTAAAAAAATAAAATAAAAAAATAAAAAAAAATTCATTTTTTTTAAAAAAACATATATTCAATGTCCCATATTTTTAATGAACCTTTTTTTTTCTTTCCTAGAATCATCTGGTAGCATCCTTTGCATTCTTTTCCTATAAAATATTTATCTCTTTGATACTGATTCACAAAAGCCCTTATGTGTAAAGATAACAAATGTTGGTGTTAGATTCTTATCCCTCTAAGGTGCTTTTTGGAGTGCAGACACTTTTTTAGATCTTGTCACTGGCATCTGACCTTGGCTTGACTGGCCACCACGTTGACATGTTGATGTCACCTAAATGCTGCTCTTCTGGTCATTTTGTGTTGGGTTTGGTTTACATCAGCTGCTTCAAGCCACCTTCGATTCAGGCAGGTAGGTGGTGTATGCACTTCCCTGAAAGGTCTGAAGCAAAAACCTGGACAGTTTGCCCAGAGATCACCGCTGGCAAAGGCAGGACTTGGTCCATGTGCTCCTGCTTTTCTGGCCTTGGCCTTGTAGATGCCCTCCCTTGGGGGGCCTGGAAAGCTGCTAATGATCGGAGGAGAAAAGGGCCATTCCATGATCACACAGCAAGCAAGGTACACTTTACATGACCTTCGCTCCCTACCTGGGGGAATGGGATATATGGAGAGCTAGCAAGCATATTAGAGATATGGGGATTCGCCATGGTGGCACATGCCCTTAATTTCAGAACTTGAGAGGCAGAGGCAAGTGGACTATTGTGAGTTTAAGGCTAGCCTGGTCTACAGAGTAAGTTCCAAATCAGCCAGAACTGATACACAGAGAAACTTTATCTCGAAAAACAAACAAGCAGTAAATATGGGAATACAATGCCAAATCTGCAATTAATCATTGCTGATGTGGGATGTCTTTCTGTATGCTGTGAATATAATTGGTAAATAAAGAAACTGTTTTGACCTATGGCAAGGCATCTTAGAAGTAGGCAGGAAATTTGAGCATAGGTAAAGGGGAAGGAGGGCAGAGTTAGAAGAGATACAATCCAGCCACCCAAGAAGCAAGATGTAAAGAAATAGGTGAGCCACAGGTCATGTGGCAGGACAGATTAATGGAAATGGGTTGAATTAACATGCAAGTGCTAGCTAGCAACAACATGCCTGAGCCATAGGCCAAGCAGCATGAAATCAATGTAAGCTTCTGTGTGTTTCTGGGGGACTGCGGGCAGATCTGGACCTTGGGTCTAGGCTGGGCCAGAAACTTTATATTACACACTGCTCTACTTGCAGGATGGACTTAGTAAGAAATTATGTGATATGGTGCATCATGAAGAAATGCTGGGCACAGAGAGAACACATAGTGTCTGCTCCCCCGCCCCCACTTCTTGTCTCCAGTCCAACCCTGCTCAAGGGGTTCTAGAGGCCCAGGTGGGTCCTGTAGAGATGGTTCAGACGCCCTTCTGTCCAGTCCTAAAACATAACACCTGTCTGTTTCCACCTAGTCCTCAGGCTTCACCAAAGTCAGCTCTCTGTGTGCTGACAGGAAAGAGATATGGCCGTCCACTCTTCAGAGTTCCTGGGCGTCTACTGCCTGCATTGCTCTGAGTCTGGCTTTGTGGATCTTTCTCTTCATATAGAAACATAATGTCTCCCTTCTTCCTCCTTTCCTCTTTATCTCTCAGCCAGGGAGTGGGGAGGGCATAGGGAAGAGGAAAAGCCAATGACGAGCATCAACAGGGTCCTGGGCTCAGTATCCACCAATGGAGAAAGAGGACAAAGAGAAGGAGAGATGGGAAGGGGGCAATAAGGGAGGGTGGAGGGAGGGAGAAAGGGAAGGGAAGAGAAAGAAAAACTTTTACTCTCCTGGCACCTAGGCTCTGCACTGCTTTGGCTGTCAAATTGTAAGTTTGTACCAGTCATCTGGACAGCTGAGATTATCCATCACTTTGTTACCTCCACAACCACACCCACCATCATAACCACCACCACCATCACCACCATCACCATCACCACCACCAACACCAACACCATCACCATCACCACCACCAACACCAACACCATCACCACCACCATCACCACCATCACCACCACCATCACCACCACCACCACCACCATCACCACCACCACCATCGCCACCACCACCACCACCACCATCACCACCACCACCATCACCACCACCACCACCATCACCATCACCACCACCATCATCGCCACCATCACCACCATCACCATCACCACTATCACCACCATCACCACCATCACCACCATCACCACCATCATAACCACCTCCATCATCATCTACACAGTGTTGGTATCAGACACCAACAGACTTTGCACACAAGAGCTCTTAAAATCTTCACTGAGCAGTGAGACCCAGAAGTTGTTGAGGTTTTTTCCACCGAGGAAGTTTTGGAGGACTTCTCCCCTGCTGTGTCACACCATTCAATGAATACATTTAGCTACACTGTAAATGCTATGGCAATCATTTGGGTTACCATAAGAAAAAGAGAAAGTCAGAAGCCTTATGAACATTCAAAGGCGGAGGAAAAAAAAAAAATAGATTGACCTGAAGGCTAAGCTCTGCCATAAACAGCACTATGCTGAGAAAATACAAATAAAAAAAACGATTAAGATGCGTGAAAAGATGCTGGAGAGATGGCTCTGGTACCCTCTCTTGTACACCGTATACATAATAAATAAAAAAAAAAAGATGTGTGAAAAGAGAAACAGCAAACGAAACAATGATGGAAAGACCCCACAGGGAGCAGTGCCTGCCCATCTATCTGCTGGAGAGAGAGGGACAGGCCAGAGCATTCGAACTTCTCAGTTCGATGAGGCAGAAAGAGAAGGTGGGGGAGGGGGAGGTCCTGCTACACAGAGTCTGGGCCCAAGGAGAAGCAGAAGGTATGGAAAGTTATGGAAAGGAGGGTAGAAGTCGTGGAGAGAAGGGTTACTGAAGTCTGCTTTATTGGAGATGGTTTTATGAGAACGCCATCTCAATATTCAAAGTTCATTAGGCCAATGTGCCTGAGTTTTTAAAAAGTCCATGTCCCACATCCTGAGCTGATAGCTAACTTTTGCCTGCCAATACTTGTTGTGAAAAGGAACCCATCAGCCCCATTATCTACAGCTCTGGGTATAATCACCACAGGAGCAGTTATTGATGGGAATGTGAGTGAATTGAGCCTCGTGACACAGGAGGCAAGGTCAGCTGGGGAAGGCCCAAGTTACCAACCATCCTCAAAGTGATGTGTGCATAAGTGGGGTCTTGCTGGTTTGACAGGGATTTCATACAAGCCACTCCAAATCAGTACCGAAGACTACAAACCAGCAGGAAAAACGCCATTGCCGTGATCTTCCTGAACACTACCAAGCAGCCTTACCACACTGCAGTAAACAAAAACAAAAACAAGCAGAAAAAAAAACTGCCCAGTTTTACAAAAAAATAAAAGAAAGAAAGAAAGCAAAAGAAAAAGAAAGAAATCTTCACTGAAGCATATCCATTTAACAAATCTATATTAAGAGCCTTTTCTGCGACAGAGACTCTCCTCCTGCTTACCATGCAGCAGGGAGTGAGGCAGATAAAAGGGCCCTGTCCCACAGAGCATACATGCTAACTGTGGGGTAGTGGTAGCAACAGAAAAACAAACCAGCGACACCCAGAATTCTTGGAGTCAGATATAGGTTGGAAGGTTGTGAGGAGGGTGAGAAATCAAGAGGGGCTAGGGGGCTGCGCAAGGCTTCTTTGAGGGAGTGACCTTCAGGCGAAAATCTAAAAGGGAGAGGGCCTTGCAAGTACAGGTGTGAAGTGTGTGTGTGTGTGTGTGTGTGTGTGTGTGTGTGTGTGTGCATGTGTGAAGTAGGGTAGACTCGCTGGTACAGAGGACCTTCGGAACGCTGGCAAACCAGCTAGGTTAGGTGGGCAAATAGCAGAGGAGTTGAGGAGAGGGGACATGAGGAGGCCCGGGTCAGATCCCAGGGCGTCTGTCAGGCGCTGGCAATGTGGAGGCTTTTTTACTCAGGAAACGGAAGCATGACAAATTTTGAGTGAAGGTTTAAACTGTTCCCACCAGCAGATTTAAAGGCTCCCTCTGATGGCTAGACTGAGAACACAACTTTCTGGGCCTCGGGGGGGGGGGGGGGGGGGGGGGGGGGACGAGCAGAGGAAACTAAGTGAGAGGCTGTGTCAACAATCCGAGGCAAAAGACAGGTGGCCACGGCTGAGGTATGGGGCATGAGGAGAGAGGTAGCTAGTTTCTAGTCTGAGTCTGGCACCACGGGACAGACAGAAAAACTACACCTGATGCCCATCCTGGAGTTAAAACTGAGGATGAGATAGGATTGCAGACAGGGGAAGGTGGGTATTGGATGCTTGGGGTTGGACATACCACATATGAGGGTCACCCAGAACAATGGAGATCATTGGTATGCTGATAAGGCCACCCAAGGGAAAGAGGGACAACCAGGGAGGGCACAGAGAAGCGGGTAAGAGAAGAAAGAGGCCAGTCCAGAGAGCATGGGTCCTGGAAGCCATCTGTGGCATACAAGAGGGAGACCCCCAACCGGGGAAATGGCCCAGATGGGGTCAAATAGGATTCTACAGAGGACTGCCCTCTGGCTCCTAACCTAGAAAGGGTTACTCTAAGTGGGAAGGAATCTTAGAAAACTGTGGAATGTGCACAAGGTAATAGAGCTGCAAACAACAGGACCAAGGTTTAAGCCTTCCTTCTGAGAGGCCCTGGTCTCTCACTGACTAGGCCCCAAGCCTCCCCCATAGACCGAAGCAGGCAGCCTTCAAGTTCCCAATTTCCACTAAGGAAGTCTGTAGGCTAGGGAACCCTGGGCTGAGCAGGGAACCATTTACACTTTTCCAAGATCTTTGTGATCTGGGTTAGGCAGTGGGAGGTAACCTCTGTTCTTCCCATCAGCACTTTGGCCCAGCTAATCAGGAGTTAGGGGCTAATTAGGGGCATTTTAGGAAAACATTCCACTTCTAGTCATTTGCAATATCATAACGTTTTCTCACTGGCCTAGTGAAAAGTGAGACACTGGAGCCCAGTGCTTCATACCAGACCCACATGGAGGACTATGCTTTCACTCAGGGCTCCCTTCCACCAACTAGCAGGGGCCTTCCTGCCTTGGTGGCCCCAGCCAGCACTGAGTTTGGGGTTATCTGAGGCATGACGGTCACCTATCTCCCCCTGCTGGTAACTCTTCCAATTGCAGCCCTAGGCTGAGCAGAAGGCCATTTCTGCCTACCCACAAGCAGGCTAGGGAACTGTGACCCGGGAGCATCTTTGCGTTCTCTCCCACCACATTCTCCTGCTGTAAGTCCCCCGAGCCCCTAGGCCTGGTCCTTCCACACTCACATATGATGGAAAGAACACAGACCTAGACACCTAAACGTCACTCTGTTTCTGCAGACCCAAAAAGCAGCAAAGAAAGGCAGAGTCTTCCGATTTGCACATCCTTCTGCACTGCACCAAGCCTTAGTTAAGGCACCTGACATTTCCAGAACATTTACAATCACATATCCATAAAGGGAAGTGATTGGGGCCAGGATAACTTTGCAATCTACCTGTATTGCTTTCCTGTCCTGGCTTCTTGGCTGACTGAACCTGGGAGACATTTGGGCATCTAAGCCTGTATTCTTTCCATCACTATGGGAAGGGACTGGGCCATGCCGGGGTGGGGGTGTGCTGCTTCCAGACTCCCAGCAGGAGGTGACAATTGAGCCATGTAGAGCACTCTACATGTGGAGGTGCTCATTCTCCTCACCAGGAAGCAGGAAGGAGTGAATGAGCTCAGTTCTGAACTCTCATACTGAGGAATCTTCCCGTGCCTCCATCTCCTAGGATCTACTGTAGTACGAGGTGACACCAGGGCTTAAGTGTGGTCACATTCATAATGTGCTCAGCTCAGAGCCTAGAAGCGTGGAGGAGGGTTGGTAAGTATCACTGTATAAACGTCTGGGCACTGTGGGAATGGGAAGATGTAGGGAATAGCGAATGACTTAGAAGTCAAGACAGCAGAGCATCGGTCTCCATGTTGTAGAAAATAACATCCCCAGTAGTGATGAGACACAGATGAGACCTAGAGGCAGTAAGTCAATGGGTGCAGGGCATTAGGTTAATATGTACCCTTTTGGACAGGGTCTTATGCAGTCCAGGCTGAGCTTGAACTCCCACATAACCAAGGGTAACCTTCAACTCACCCTTCTGTCTCCTGGTATTATAGACACATACCAGCACTCTTGGTTTTATTCAGTGCTTACCCAGGACTGGTATTAGACAAGAACTCTACCAGTGAGTTACACCCCTAGCCACACATTTTTGCCTTCTCTTGGGGGGACTTGGGGAAAATTTCTATGCCTCTCTGGACCTCAGATTCCCCCAGACAAAGTCCCACACCTGTCCAGCCTGCCTATGGGGAATGATCTGAGATAAGAAATGTAAAATTATAGTATGGCATAGAGCACAGAAAAGACTGTCATAACAGGTAAAGTGCTTTGAAAATCGGAAGGCTTACCCTGTTATTACCAAGGGACAAAACTCCCAGTGGCCTGTGTTCTGCTCCATATCGCAGTATGAATCTCACTTCATGAGAACTACCTATGATCTTGTTTCTTTCCCAGGCATTTAGACATCTTTATCCTGAAGAAGTGTATATTCTCATCGGAGAGATGAAAATAACAAAATGAAATAAATAAAAAATAAAGAGGATGTTGAGATTGACCCCAAGGGCAGAAGTAGGAGATCCTCTGGTCACATCAAAGTCATGGTAGAAATGTCCATTTAAAGGAAGTGCAATCCACAGAAGAAAAGCTGAGCCCAGGGCAGTTGCCATTGGCTTGAGCAAAGATAGATGTCATTTTCTGAATCCTCAGAGGGGAAGAGGATACTGCCACAGGAGTTAGGGTGCCTGGTGGCAGCAGGGACTTTGCCAATGGGGTTACGTGCCAAATGATTCCAACTATGTAACACTCTTGAAAGACAAATTGGAAACAGGGAAAGGATCAGTGGTTGCCAGGCGTGGTAGGGGGAGGAAGGGTAAACAGGAACAGTACAAAGTGTCCTTAGGACTTGAGCTTACTATGTCTGGTTATTCTGTAACAGTGACGGCAGGTCATGAGGAGTTCACAAAACCATGGCAGTGTACCACACCAGCTCTGGGTGACATAGATGGATACTGACGGCTAAGCGCAGAGAAACAAGGGGACTCTTGATTTTCTGCTTCATTTTACTGCAAATCTAAGACTGATCTAAAATAGAAAGTTTATTAAAAAAAAAAAAAAAGTTTCCCTGGAACTGTGTTTCTTTATTTGCAAAACAGAGACCTGTTCAGCCTGCTCAGGATGCCCGCAAAGCTGTAATTAGGGTCAGGCAGACTTCATGATGTACAGTGCTCTCCCCAGAATGATGGGGCACACTGGTCCCTGCTGAGAGAGCGGAACCTTTAAAGTCAGGGTCACAGACACTCATCCACACTGCACTTCCTGCAGTCACTGTTACTCCTCAGCGCTTCTGCCCGCTGTACCACCAGCTGTGCAAGGGTGAACAATAAACAACATGCTATCTCTTAAAAATATGCAAAATCTTTCTCAAACCACCTCTTTGGACCTACCACCTTCTTTCCTTAAGTGAGAGCAAGCAACAAGTCTGTTGCATTTGAGATGCCTGTGTCCAACCCTCTGAACCATGCAAACGTGGTCAGGCAGGGTTTCTAAAATGTCTTTGCTGAAACTCAGCAGACCACTGCGAGCAGATACCGGCTGGTGAAGAGGCTTAGACACAGACACGTGTTCCTGTCTCTCTTTTTTTTTCTCAACCAGATGCGAACCAACTGAACTCTCCTTTCAGGACCCATGTGTCCTTCCATGCAGCGGCCCACACAATTGTTCAAAGAGACATCATTTGATCCGAAAAACATCTGCAAGTGCTTCCCCAACCCTTGACTGGGAGCCTGGGCTGAGGTCGGATATCAGAGGCTGTGTGTGTTTCCAAGCAGGCACCAGCTGGTGCTTGGGGTGGCTGGTTTGGGGAACTCCCTGGAGTTAGACGCAGGTCTGGCTGGAAGTTCTGTAAGCCCGAAGACACTGAATTCAATAAGAAAGATATTTGACGGTGGGGGTGGGGGGGGGCTGGAGATGGGAGGGAGAGAAAAAAAAAAAAAAACTATGTCAAAGGTCAAGACCAAAGAGCTTATCAAAGTTACCACCCTGGAGTAAAACACAGGCCACTGAGTATGTGGTTTATATTGTTTTAGTTTTGGAGACATGTTTATTTTGGGGGGCTGGCCTCAAACTCAGTTTGTAGCTGAAGCTGACCTTGTGTTTCACTGGGATGACAGGTATGTGTACATGGATTCTGGGGAACTGTATTCCCAGGTCCACTGTGGTTGGCTTTACAGCTTCCATTCAACTTTCAGTATTTAAGGAGCATGAAATGGCAGTGGTGAACATCCTTTCTGTTCTGAGATGTCTGGGCAGGGCAGGGGTGTGCTGTCTGCATCCCTTGCTCCTGAAATAGCGTCTGGTAGGAGTTACAGAAAGCAAATCTCCATCAGGATTAATTAGTTCCAATAGATGATTAGATAGAATAAATAAATGATGGGTGCGTGGATACATGCATGGATTGATGAGTGAATGGTACCCTGAGTCTAGCAGAAACTCTAGGGGATGTTCTCAGATTTTAGAGACAAGATTCTGTACGTAAAAGAGCAGTGAGTGGGCTTGTCTGCTGTCTAGGGCTACTTATTCTGTCTGTCATCTTTGGGAATTTCCTGGGCCCCTCGTCAGCACTTGGCTTTGCTGTGTCCAGAAGTGCCCCCAGACAACGGATAACCTTGTGGCCTAGGCTGAAATGGGACACAGTTAGGCTGGACCACTGGAGCTAAGAAGCCAGTGACACCTGAATAAACAGAGTCTCCTGGATGCATCCCCCATGGGTAGCTGATGCTCTCATCTGTCTACCCAGATTCAGTTCTGCCTGGAGCCACCCCTGTTTCTGCTGCCTCACCCTCATGGGCTCCTAGCTCTTGCCTCCAACCACACAGGCATGCTACAGCCTCAACAAGCTCTTTTTCTCCTACCTTTTGCTTGTCTGAAGACAAACTGCAAACCATCCCAGTCTCTTTTTGTGATGACACCCAACACAACTTGTATGAAAACAACCATTTATTAAGCTCTAGTTAGGTGCTAGGTAGTGGCCTCCCTGCTGATGGTCCCCTCGTCCTGTCACCCTCTCCCTCCTGCTCTTAGACTGCTCTTCTAGGGTGGTAGGATTCGCTCTCTTCCCTGGGGAAGGCAGGGGACATGACCCTTCTTCACTGCTCCCGCCTCTCACCTTCTTTCCTTTCTCTTTCTCTTCCTTTCCCGTCATGCCCAACAGCATGAGCATCCCTCACGTTCTGTGCCCAAAGCCCTTCCACTCATTTCCACGATACTTCTCACATCACTTCTATGCCTTGGAGTTGGGGTCCTGCTGGTGGGACCCCAGTGCACAGGGCTCTCACCCCAGAGCTGGCAGCACCCCCTCTTCTACTTCCCTGGCCTTTGAGAGTTCCTGCCTCTAGTGGTCCAGTCATTTCTGAGGGCCAGTTGAAAGTCCTCTTTGTTGACTGCCCCCTACCGTTCGGCTCTTTTGATGCGACTGTTTCCAACAGAATCATGCCTTCTTCCCCCACCCCCATCCCATCCCCGCAGTCTGGCATTGCTCTACCTATCTACACTGTCCTGTCAGATTGAAACTCTCCCGGGTGTCTTGTCTCTTGGCCCCTGATATGAGTAACCAGCCTACGTCACGATGTCCACTTGTCATTCTCTCCCTAGTCCCCTCATGAGGGGCACCAAGGACTCCCCTGTGGTTGGCCCCAATGCACATTTCCCACCACCTGTCTAATCTGGCACCTCTGGCCAGCACCTATTACACTTGCCACATCCTTTACTTAAGAGGCATCCTCTACAGCATTGGTTCTCAACCTGTGGGTCAAGACCACATTGAGGTTCACATTCCAGATATCTCGCATGTCCAATATTTACATTACTATTCATAACAGTAGCAAAATTGCAGTTATGAAGTAGCATATGGAAATAATTGTATGGTTGGAACAACATGAGGAACTGTGTCAAAGGGTCACAGCGTTAGGAAAGTTGAGACCACAGCTCTACAACTTCACCTGACTCAGGCATTAAAGACCTTGTTCCAAGTGCCCAGTCTAGTCTTTCTGTCTGACATCCATTAGACATGTCTGTGTGTCTGTCTGCAGCTCTGTTCTACACATACAGTTCCCAGATTCTGAACAACAGAAGCTGCTTACTGCTAGTTGCTGTCCCTGGAGGCTTCCTCTGTGTCCCTTGGTAGAGGTGACATTCCTAGGGTCAGGGTACACTGGTGTGTTCTGGGACTGTGCCCAGTGAGACTGTGTCCAGGCACGATTATAAATGACTCTGCTTCCCTTCTCAAAAGGTCCGGCGTGGAATGATATATTCAACCTTACTCAAACCCACCCACCCATCTCTCCCAGAAACTTGAGGATTACACCCACTTTACCCTTCTTCTGATATCCCCACAGACATAGCACCCCATGAATACCACAACCCAGACATCTCTTACTACATTGCCATGGGTTTCCTTCAGTTTCCCCTCCCCCAGCTTATCTGCCGCCATGGTGACCTTGCCCTTCCATGCTAACAATCCTCAGTCTAAACACAAAGGGAATAGCTTCAGGACAGAATCCTGGCTCCACATCAGGGCCTACCTGCATCCCATGCTCACTTTTCTACCCGGCCATTCCAGCTGCTGTCTGTTCTTCTGTAGTTGTGGCCCACGGCTACTCTATCTTTCTCTGCTTTGGGGCTACCTGTGTGCCTCTCCCACTTATTCTGGAAGTGGTGGTATCTTCTATCTTTAAATCAATAGCACTTACATGGTGCTGAGCACTCAGCTCATGAATTTCTTTAGGTTGCTAACACAGCTAACCTGTGTGGTCACAGACCCTTGAGTAAATGCCTACAAGCAGCAGCCCCCTGTATGCACACACACACACACACACACACACACACACACACACACTTCCCTCTGCTTGTAAGGCCTGCTTCTAGGCCCCATAAATCTGTCCCTTCCACCAGGAGCCACTCTACCCAGAACTATCCAGGGTTTCTGAGGCCCTATGTCATCCCACAGTGAATTCTTCTGTGGCTGTCTCAGGCACCACACTCCTACTCTGGAAAGGTGGGGTAGGCCTGTGAGATCTGAGCCCTCCTGAAGGCAGTCTGTGGCTGCCTGTGCCTTGTACCCTTCTCCAGATTGCTAGCCCTTGAGAAATTTGTCTCTACAATGTGGGCCAGGAGCTAGTGCTTAAGGAACAGCGACACAGACATGCTTGTGCAGACACAGGTGGCAGGGGCATGTGCCTGCCCAGCTCTGGAGAACATTTAGGGTCACTTGCTTTCAGAGCCCTGATTGGAAAGCTAAGGGACAGCAGGACAGAGCACTGTGGCTTTGTTCTATCCCTCTAATGCAGTACATATTCCCCACTCACGGGCAATTTGTTCCTATCGAAAGGACTCCAGCTGGTTAGATTTAAGGTAAAGAATAAGCCTTAGTCAAGACGCTTCTCAGGGCTTTTCAGCTTTTGTTGGCTGGAGAACGGGATGCATTTTAAAATGTTGGCCACTTAATGTTTGTCAGAAGGAACTCCGGGGTGGGAACACTAGGTGGGAGAAAAACATTCACGAACCAGCTCTCTCTTGGCCCCCAGCTCTCAGCCGCAGACCACAGAGAGGCATTGTGCTTCCTGAATTCCTTTGCCCTTTGAGGGTTTCTGGTCTTCTCCATTCCCCTTCCTGCCTTCCTTTCCTATTCTTAGCTAGCTCCACCTGGGAAGAGGATCCTTTCTTGAGGCCCTGGTCCCAGCAGTGCCCAGGACTCCAAACAGCTTAATGGGCAAGCAGTAGGGTTTACCATTCATAGCTTATCCACTAGGGAATGTTTCTGTACTTGCCATTCATTCATTCATTCATCCATCTATCCATCCGCTCACTCACCTATCCATTCATCTGCACATCTATCCATCCACATGTCCATCCGTCCACTTACTCACTCGTGTATCTGTCCATCTGTACACCCATCCATACACTTTTATGTCTACCCATCTATGCATCCATCCACTCATCCATCTATCCATTCACCTTGCCATCGCTCATCCATCTGTTCATCCATCCATCCACTTCTTCATTCACCCCCTCTTACCCCATCAGACAACACGGGATCTGCCATGCCAGCAGCAGCTATAGGTACGTCAGTGTTTACAAGGTGATTGCTTCGGTCTGAGATAAGACTGAGCAACAGAAGGAGTGCAAATGCTCTGGTTAGAAGACAGGTGATATTTAAAGAGCTTAGAGCAAGACATTATCAGCAAGGATGGAGATGAGGTTCAGAGCTAGCAGTCAGGGAAGGCTTCCTGGAGGAGAAAGACCCAAAGATTGCAGAAGAAGCCTATACAAAGGTTTGGTGGGGCAGGAACCTGCATGGGGGCACAGAAGCCTGCCCCATGCCTGAGGTACTCTTGCCCAGGCTCAGAGCTTGCTTGTCAGGATAAGAGTGGGATCTCCCTGGGAGAGTCTCTTGATAGTTGTTCCCTTGATGACTTAATTTAGCCACTTTGGAAATGAGGCACTGTTTCTGCTGAGCCGTATGCCAACTCTTTTTTCCATCAACCCTGGCTACTCTGAGGAAATGCCTTTCTCGTCTAGCCGAAAATTCAAGTCCTTCCTGCCCCTGCCTGGCTTTTGAGATACTCTGTTCCAATATGGCACCTACTTCCTCTCCAGTTCCACCTGTTACTCTATATAGCTTTCTTCTCCCGTAAGCTCCTCAAGGTAGCTCCACCCACCACCTTCTTCAAGGATGATCCCTTCGGTTCTTCCCATCCCTTCCCATTCTCACCAGAGCAGCTTGCCTTTAGCACTCACTGTCCGTCAAATCCCCCTCAGATTCCTTGGCAGTAATAGACTGCTGGAGCCCACCGAGTTCTAGAGTCAGACATTGGGCAGACCCATGTGTTGAGCCTGGCACTACCACTGACCAGCTTAGCACAGGCTAGACCCCTTACATCTACAAGAACAGCCCTTGCTCCTCATGACCAGCTCCTTGGTGCAGAGAACTGGAGCCACTGTTTGGTTTGGGCACTAACATGTAATCCAGTCAGGGTCCTGGGACTTTCCACTAAGCCCTTTACAAAAGCAAATGCTTAGTCCCAGACTTGATGAGAGAACTGAGCGGACCGATGGTAGAAACGCAGAAGTGACATCCGCAGCAAACTTTACGGTGGCCCTGGCTTTACCTTCTCATAGCTCTGTCATGGTTTCATGACACGTTTTCAGAAAGCCCTTAGTACACACCCCTTTCGTCTGCCACACCTTCCTCCATGAGTCTCGATTCTCCTTGAATGCATTAAATCCCTTTCCTCTCAATTCCACACCTCCAGGCTGAGACAGTGGATCTCAGGGCACGGCAAAGACCATCACTTCTCTCTAATGTAGCCACATCCCAGGACAATTAAGTAAAGGCAATGAAATCAGGCTCTCCTAACTGGACTCCTGTTCCTCCCACTGGGGGAGAGCAGGAGGTCGGCAGCCGACACTTCCATCTAGTGGACCCCTGCTGCAACAGCAACACAGACAGGGAGACTCCCTTGGGATTAATGGATTGACGAATTAACGATGAGTCCAAAGGTCTCATCCTACAGGCATATATATTGGTTTCCACACAATCTTTAAGCTAGCTGGTCTCAACCTGTGTGTCGCAAATCCCTTGGTGGGTCGGGGTAAATGATCCTTTCACAGGGGCTGCCTAAGACCATCCACATATCAAATCACGTTATGATTCAAAATAGTAGCAAAATTACAGTTATGAAGTAGCAGTAAAAAGAATTCTATGATGAGAGGGAATCACCACAACGTAAAGGACTGTGGTAAAGGATCACAGTGCCAGGAAGGCTAAAGGCCACAGATCTAATTGTCTGACTCCTCCAAACCTGGCCCTAGGGGCTTTGCATGAGGCTCCAAGTCCCCAAGAACAGTGAGCCAAAGGCAAATCAGGACCCCACATCTCCCCCTCAACCAACCCAGTTCACTCACATCCACGGCTGCAGGAAACTTGACTGATGGTGCGGGAAAGTTTGTGATCTTCTCTCTGAGTTTGTTGCATTGAGGAACAATTTTGCAGCTGATGTCCCCCAACTCCACGTAGATAACTTGGAGTTTGCTATGGAGAAAAGGCAGCAGGTACTTCATGCCAGGGTTTCTAGTACAACTGGGCATTCGGAATCGAATGGGATTAAATTCTAAGCCCACCACTAACTAGCTGCATGAACCAAGAATTGCCTGATGTCATTGTCTAGGTCTTCTTGCCTGTAACAGAGATAGTGCCTACTCCACAGGGTTGGTGTGGGGATACAGCATTGGTCAGTGGATAGAGCAAAGCCTGGCTGGCACGTTGTGAGTGGCCCAGGAAGAATGTAGTCATCTTCAGCATGCCCAGAGAATGATTCTAGAACACCTAACCCATGGACACCCTCAGATATGCAAGTCCCTCAAGATAATGGTATGATATCTGCATTAACACACATGTCTTTCTGTGTAGTCAGATCATGTCTATATTGTTTATGATACACACAGCAAAACTGCTATGCGGAAGTTATCAATTAGGAAAAGACAAAAATCAGTATGTGCCCAATACTTATGCAACATGTGCGTAGATATGTGTGCATGTGTTTATTTGTGTATATGTGCATATCTATGTATGTATACATACGTATGTATGTTATTTATGTGTATGCATGTGTGTATGTACGTTTGTGTGTGTGTGGTACCCAGAGATTTGTATATACCAGGCACTCTACCACTGAGTTATACTCCCGTAGTCCCTGACTTCTTTTCCTTTTTGAGACAGGTTCCCTTGGGCTCTCGTCTTCATGCCTCAACCTCCAGAGTGTTTGGCTTACAAATGTGTGCCCATGCCTGGATCAGGGGTAATCCCATCCCCCCAAACATGCCCAGGTCATGATGTTCAGTTCATGGTTGGTGAGTCCACAGATGTGGACCCTGCCAATATTGAGCCTATGAGAACATTACACATGCACTTGTCAGAATGTTCTTATTACACAAAGAGCAGGTGTGTTCCCCAGCCTTTCCTGGAAGCCTAATAAAGCTTGGCTACTCCCCAAACAGACAATGGCTACCTACAACACTCCACCATGCCCTGCTAGGGCGGTACCTGAAGGACCACTAAGGAGAAGTTAATTTAAGGATCATATCATCAGGAAAGTTCCTACAGAATAGAGCTGAGAAGGCGCTAAGGACAGGCTCCTAGTGAGCTCCACGTGGGCCTTCCGACACATCATCTCTCATCCTTCCAGCAGCTTCAAGACTCAGCTCTGGACAAAGGCAGCTGGGACTACGTGTTCTTTTGGTTCAAACAGAGGATGCTCTGGTGGGTGGGCAGCCCCCACCATCTAGACTTGGTCACTGTGGTCCCAGAAGGTGGAAAAATTAGTATGACTTGCCCAAACCAACACTTTAGAAGTGTTTTTTGTTTGTTTGTTTGTATTAACTTTCTGTGTATGTACAACACTCTTTCTGGATGGCATGGCTTGAGCAGTTTTTGAAGACATTTTACGGAATGGGTTTTCTTTCATTCATTCATTTAGTTAGTTATTAAGTTTATTGACACAAAGTTTCTCTGTGTAGCCCTGGCTGTCCTGGAACTTACTCTGCAGACCAGGCTGGCCTTGAACTCTCAGAGATTCACCTGTCTCTGCCTCCCAAGTGCTGGGATTAAAGGCGTGTTTTTCATTTGTATTTGTAGCTGCATTCTAAAGACTGCATCCCTTCAGCTACGATTCATTGCAGCTAGCAGGATATGAGGGAGGCAAAAGGATGTTCTCTTTCACAAGAGAAACAGTCTGCATGTGGCAGGGACTTGGGAAAAACTGAGGGTTAGAAGGAGGGAAAAACAGAGGGGCCTCCCCACCCCATAGCAGGTCTCCCCTGATTTATCCTAGTAGAACTGAAAGGGTTAAACAATTGATTCCAGCAGCTTTGTTTGTTGGATGGGCTGAGAGCCATAGAAACTGCCTGGCAGGACCTGCCAGGGGACTGGGTAGCAATTCCAGGTTCTTGTTGCCCATCTATCTTACCCATAAGGCACTGCCAGCTCAGTGTGTAAATCTTTACATATAGAAATATATGCCACATAGAAATGTATGCCAAGAAGCACGTGCAGGGACAAGGTGTTTGTAAATTTACATACATCTAAGAATGTTTTTCTCTAATAAGAAAGAACTTGTAATCGTTTTAAGCCGTTCCGTAAGCAAAATGAGGGGGAAATGGGCTGGATTCTCCCACACGAATCATGAATCAATGCACAGAGGCCAGTCTAATTAGGGTCTCTTCTTCTAAGGTGATTTTAGTTTGTGTCAAATCTCCTCGGCCACCATCTTGCAGAGAGAATGGCAGAAATGTGGCAGGGGAAGGGGAACCTCGGGGCAGCTCTGGAGACTGGAGAGGTGAAGACTCACATTTCCAGCCTCTGGGCTGTGAGGAGAGGGCAGGACTCTGGTGTCTGCACAGCGGGGATGACACATGACCTTGGAAGGAATGAAGGTAGCTCGGCTCCAGCTGGAACCACACTTCCTAAAGGGCTCGCTGGCAAAACACTGCTGAAAAAGTCACTCTGCTGATGAGCCTGGCTTCTCTTCATTGAAAGATCACTTTGTTGGAAACCTCAGGTGTGTGTGGGGGGTCTTTCTGGGTGGGTTTCGATGACTAGATTTATCTACAGTGTCTTCTCCTCAGCCCTCCCCCCGTCACCCTCAGTTGCTCTTGCAACGGCTGGCGAAGGCACCGTGCCCCTGAGTTCTGGATGCTCACTCCAGGAAGCCACCCTGTCCCACCCTGCCTGCTCTGTTTACCCGCATCCGGAAAGGTCTGCCTTCGGCAGGTCTGTGGGAGCACATGCTTTTGATACTTCAGGCTGTCCATCTCCTCCAGGAGACTCAGGTGATGATGATGTTGTTATTGAGAGACCCAACCACACAGTGGCTGCAAGGAGGCACAGGAATAAGGCCACTGCACCCAGCTTCATTGACATAGTCCCAGGCAACTGAAATAAAAGAAGAAGAAAAATCAACTAGAGTGATGCTGTGAGCCTATGCAGGGGTTCTTTTTGCCTCTTCTGTCACACACTAGGATCCTCCTGGTGGGCAGAGCTCCACATTCCAGTCACTGATCCATTACCCAGCTGTGTGTACTTTGGGAGGATTTGGGTCTGCTCCAAGCTGGACTCTGTTTACTGTCCCGGCTGAGGCTCCTCCCTGGCAGGGCATAGCTTCTCTGTCACTCTTATTCTGGTTGCCAGCTCTGAAGGAGAGGGTAAAAACTGCCTGGCAGTAAGGTCCAGGGCCCGTGCCTTGGGCTTCACATCTGCCTCCAGACTGAGGAGGGCTGTGGGGTTAGCTGAGTTATGTCCCTCAACTGTTCTGCATTAAATCCAGGTTCTCTGATACGTGGCCTACGGATCGCCAGAAAGTGGACATGTTTAGATAGAGCAATCTTATGTAAGAGGGGCTGCTATGGAGAAGGGAACCACTACCCAGAGACCAACTCTAAAATGCCACCTCAGGACAGAAGGTGCCTGGCTGTACCTTGCATTCCCAGTAACAATATCTGGAGAAGGGGTGAGGCAAAGCTTGAAGGTGGGCAGGAAGAGTCGGTCCCAATCTGAGGGATTGGGCAGATGCAGGTCCAGCGTGAGGGATGTGGGAAGTGGAGGTTAGGGGAGGTGGGGACAATGTTCTCAGTATGAAACGTTGCTCTCCCTTGAAGTAGCCCTTCAGTTGAACTTGAGGTAGGGGATTCTGACTAGAACTTGCAGCAGAGGCTGGGTAGACTTGATCCACCCTGTTGATTCTAGAGACTGTGGACTTCGCACCCCTACTTCTGCTCCACTAACTGCCCAGCCACTGGGTGGGAGCGTTCCTTCACTAAAGCCATACCACTCCCCATCACTAGAACAGGTTGAAGGACCCTGACACCCTCAGCCCTCACTTAGGAAAGTGAGATTGGAGGACATGTGTCTTGATTCTGAGTGGAACTCTACTGCCTTCTGTTTCTGGGACCCCAGAATTCCTTGCGGTTCCACAAATTAAAACATATTTTTCAGTCTCACACTCTGAAGCATGCCAAGCACGCATGACTCCCCTTCCTGAGAACTTACTGTCATCAGCACCACAATAAAAAAAATAAAAAAAAGTCGAGCATTGAAAGGGGAGAAAGTCAAGCAGTTAAGTACTCATTTCGGGTGAGCTAACCACTCCTCAACTCGATCCATTCGTCCGCTGTCCATCTGCCCATCTGTCTATCTGTCGATCAATCCGTTGATCCATCTATCTATCCACTCACTCATTCACCTACCCATTCGCTCACTCATTCACCCATCCATCCATTGCTCTACCTAATTACATGCCAGGTTGTGGTATTTGGACCAATTGCTCTACCTGTGCTCACAAAGCTTATATGTCATCTAGAGCCAGAGCATGGTATTTGCCTGGGGAAGACGGCAGCTGAATTTCTGGTTCCCTTTTTCAAATTGGACAGGATAGAATAAACTGTACTTTCTTTAATGTTCTAGGGGTAGCCCACAAGACTTTTATCTGACTTAAGTCTCAACTGAGGAAAGACACAATAAAACTTTTTGGACCCACAAATCCCTGGAACGAAGAAGACAGATGGAAATAAGCATGGAAGGAGCACCTGGGGATGGGATGCTTTGGAAATGAAGATATTCAAAAGTATTGGTATATAGAAGAGTTGAGAAAGCTACACTCAGGTCCATATATGACATCTGGTTTCTTGCAGTCTTATTCCTGGGTTCAGATCTAGTCCCTAACCCAGGCAGGAAATGACAGCCTGGTGATCAGGGGCTGTTTACAATCTGGGTAAGCTAGGCACTTTGATCCCTCAATCTTCAAGTCAAACTTTTGAAATAGAAACTGGATGTCATCATCTACTCTTTGGATAAACTCAAAGAGACTATACTGAAATATGCATTTGAACTACTGAAAACCAAAGACAATGAAAATCTTGAAAGACACAGAAAAAAGATGTGACTTGTTTTGTACAGAATCCTCCATAATTATTGACAGACGACTCCTCATGAGGAATCCAGGAGTCCAGCTGAAATGGAATAACTTATTTCAAGTTTTAAAACATGCAACAAACAAGCCAAGAGTCAACAAAAAATTCTGTATCCAGCAAGACAGTTAATTTCTCTCTCCCATCTGGAGAATGAAGCTAAGTAATAGCTGAGGAGGAATTCACTATCACCCAGGGCTATATTATAAGAGATAAACCAAATGTTCAGGTAGAAATGAAAAACTAGGCAAAAATAGGTAAAGAATAGAAATAAAGATCTGCATTAGAAGAAATAACAAACAGAAATAAAGGCTTGTTATTTTCATGTCATATGTAACTCTTATTTTAAAATGCTAGAGTTGAAGACAATAAAGAACCAGAAATCTGCCTTTAGTAGGTAAATAGTACCTAAAGATATAAATTGTGACAACAATAAGATGGAAACAGAGGACAACATAGACCTCTATGTTCATGTTCCTATAAGTAATCGAAGTTAACTAGCATCTATTCATATTGGATTGTAATAACTTTGTGAGGTCTTATGAGACCCGCATGAGAACCACAAGGTAAATCTGTACAATATACACAAAAGGAGATTAGAAGTTATCAAATGCTTCACACACACATCAGCTGATCACATGGAAGAGTGGAGATAGGATGGAAGAGATTAAAAAAAAAAAGTTGTTTTAATGGTAAATAAAACAAGTCTTTGAGAATCAGTGACTGATATTTAAATTAAATAATGTTTAATATTTAAACTGCCCAATTTGCAGGCTTAGGAGAGCTAGCCAGTGGGCGGCCTGGGCACAGAAGAGCTGGCCCTGCCGCTCAACTGCAGCTGCAGCAAGAGAGCTGGCTAGAGTGGCAAAGATTCACAAGAACTGCCCCCTGCAGCAGGGGTGCTGGAGGGCTGGCTCCACCCCTTCCTGGCAACCAAGACATCTTGGGCAAGGGAGAACTGGCCCTGTTGTAGTGGGACTATGTTATATTGTAAATAATTGTCCCACCTACTGGTTTAATGAAAAGCTGATTGGCCAGAGGCAGACAGGAAGTGTGGACGGGGCTACTAGACTAAGAAAACTCTGGGAACATCTCAGAGCAGAGCAGAGTCACTGCACAGATGCCAAGAGACACAGAGGAAAGGGGTTGAAATGCTGCCAACCAAAGGTACCAAGTGGCATGGCTGAACAAGATAATCATGGGTTAACATAAAGAGTTAGCAAGTTAAATGCCTGGGCCCTAGGTCAATCAATATAAAATTAATGTAAGCATCTGTTAGTCTCTGTGGGACTGTGGGACTGTGAGTCAGAACCTCAGGACAAGACCTGAAAGTCCAGGCCAGAAACATAATACTATACCCTGCCCCTTTTGGGGGGGTTGTTGGGTTTTTTTAAACCTCTTTGGGGGTGGGGGCTATCACCCAGATCCCAAATAAATACACAGAGACTTATTCTTACTTAATGTTCAGCCTTAGCTTGGCTTCTTTCTAGACAGCTTTTCTTAAATTATCCGGTCTATCTTTTGCCTCTGGGCTCTTACCCTTCCTTATTTGGTATGTCTTTCTTTCCTTTTTACTCTGTGGCTGAGTAGCTGCTCCCTGGTGTCTTCCTCGCCTTCCTTCCATCCCCCCTCCCTCTCTCTGCTCACCAGCCCCGCCTGTCCCTCTCCTGCCTTGCTATTGGCCGTTCAGCACTTTATTAGACTAATCTGGTGTTTTAGGCAGACAAAGTAACACAACTTCACAGAGTTAAACAAATGCAACACACACACACAAAAAAAGCCAACACATCTTGGCATCATTAAGCAAATGTTCCACAGCATCAACAAATGCAGCAAATCTTAAAATATTCTACAACAAGGGAGTTCTTGTAGAGGCCCAAGATGACCAGCTCGGCTACCATGCAGGCCCACATCTAGGATTTTGAGATGGTCCGTCCCAACATCTACCCCACCTCTGAGCTTCTGATGCACATGAAGGAATGGGTCCTGCAGAAACATAGCTGCAGGATCTTCATTACTAAGGGTGACAGCAGACTATCCACGAGGTGTTTCAGTGAGAGTCCAATACCAGAAACCAGACCAACAACTCACTGCAATGAACACTTGCAAGTAAAGCTAGTTGGGCAAAAGGGTCTACCGTGTGACATACGGCAGCTTCCAGTGCCACTAAAACAAAGGAATATGTGATGGGAAGACAGAGGACTGAAGTGAATTCTTCTTCTTCTTTTTCTTCTCCTCCTTCTTCCTCAATGCAGAAGGATACAAGGGTGAAAAGTGGACATGGAAGAACAGGGAATTGGGGTGCATAATGTGAAATTCCCTAAATTGCTCAATTTTTCCAGTTAAAACTTACAGTAAAAAGTTAAAGATTGACAGATTAAAGAAAACATGGTCTTAGTCAGATATGATCTTATACAGCTTGAAAGAGGCAGATCTCTGTAAATTCAAAGCCACCCTGATCTGTGTAGCATGTTCCAAGCCAGCCCGAGATACACAGAGAGACCATGTCTTAAAGCAAACAATCATTATGACCTATAGAAATGAAAAGATAACTCAGTAGTTAAGAGCAAATGCTGCTTTTCCAGAAGACAGGGGTTGTGTTCTCAGCACCCACATATGGCAACTCACTTCTGTCTTCAACTTCAGTTACAGATGATCTGACACCCTCTTCTGGTCTCTGTAGGCACCTCACACATGTGGTGTACACATACACACACACATCAGGCAAAACACCTCTACACAAAGACAGTCAATTCACCCAGAAGATTGCTACTCTCAAGCTATGTGTGGGTGATGTAAGCTCTGTTCCCATGGTGACTATGTTGGAAACTAAGTAATCTAGAACCTGGGCTGGAGAGATGGCTCAGAGGCTAAGGGCACTTACTGCAAAAGACCTGGTTTCGATTGCCTGCACTCACAGGAAAGCTCACCACCTCCTAGGACACCAAGCAGGCATATGGTGCACAGATGTAAACCCATAAAATAATAAAAAAAAAAAAGTCTAAAAAACTGAAAAGAACAAAAAGAAGAAAAAGAATTGTAAAACCTTTAGGAGGCATAGTCACTTGCTGTTCATCCCAGCACATGGTGGAGGTTGAAGCAGGAGGATTGCCTGGGCTATAATAGTGAGTTATAGACCTGCCCAGGGTACATAAATGGATACTGTCTCATGAAACAATCAACAAGAAAAACAAAGACAAAACTAAGAAACAAAAGGAGGTAGAGATGAATGGGAAGTGTATATCAGTGGTTAAGGGCCCTACCCTTGGATGGAGTTAGTGCCCAGGGTAGTTCTCACAAGAGGACTGTCATAAGGGGGAAGTCTGAGAGACAGCATTCAGGCTTCTGCCTCATATGATCTCTAACTCTTGCATTGGATCTGTCATTTTGGTGCCACATAACACATGAGGCAGCCAAAAGGTTCCCTACCAAGGCCAAGCAGATGTTGATGCCATGCTTTTGTAAGCTAAATAAATCCCATTTCTTTATAAAGTAGCTATATTCGAGTATTTTTAGCAGCAGACTAATACAAAGATATAACAATTATATGCACCAAGCATCAACAGTCCAGTTTATATCAGGTTTCCAAACATTGACAGAACTAAATAGAGAAATGGATAACTTGATAACAGCTGGAGAACTAAATAGTATACTTTAAAGTTTTTCATTGCACTTATTTATGGCGGGGCATGGACAGACCATGGTATGCATATGGAGGTCAGAGGACAATTTTTGGGAATTTCCTTTTACCTCCTGAGTCCTGGGAATTGAACTCTGATCAACAGGCTTGGCTTACTGCCAAGTGTCTTTTCCTACTGAGCCATTTCAATAAAGAAATAGAGGACCTGAACAATACTGTAAACCAATTGAATGTAGTAAGATAAGCCTAACAGCCCACACAGCAGGATAATGAACACAGGAAATGTTCTCCCACATACTATGTTAGGCCACCAAAGCAAGTCTTAATGCATATACAATGTGAAAATCATGCAGGATGTGCTTTGAATTCCACAGAGTGAAACTAGGAAAATAACATGATCCTAACTGGAGGCTTTAATGCCCTCCTGAAAGGACTCAGTGGGTAAAAGGGTTTGCTTCAAGCCTGAAGCAATGCTGGAAAAAATCACACACACAGGTTAAAATAAGACACATTTTCGGTGATGCTGGGAATCAAACCCAAAGTCTCATGCCTGCTAGTCATGTCATCTATCTTCAAAGGACATCCCCAGTCCACCAACAGCACACCAAGAAACAGACAAAGAGATCATGAGGGAGATCAGAGAATAACCAGAGAGAAGTGAAAATGGCACATAATATACCAAGGCAGAGCGGACACAGAGAAAGCTCAGATCACTGTAGAAATCAGTAAGAAAAAGTGAATGGTTGGGTAGTAGTGGCACAGGCCTTTAATCCCAGCACTGGGGAGGCAGAGGCAGGCAGATGTCTGTGAGCTCAAGGCCAGCCTGCCTTAGAGGATGAGTTCCAGGACAGCCAGGGCTACACAGAGAAACCACAGTAAATGGAGCTGGAGAGAGAGCATTGTGGTTAAGCAGAATACATAATGGTCTTCTGAAATGTTGGGCAGCTCGCAACCACCTATATTTCCAGCTCCAGGATATCTGATGTCCTTTCTGCCATCTGCAATGCATACACACACACACACACACACACACACACACACACACACACACACACATTCACATAAATAATTATTTTAAAAAGAAGCAGGAAATGTTTACTTTAAAAAAAAAAAGAAAGAAAAAATGGGGCTGTTTTGTGGTGGCTTGCACCTTTAATCTCAGCAGATAGGAGGGAGAGACAGGTAGATCTCTGTTAAAGTTAAAGCATTCCTTTTTATTTAGACAAAGGGGGAAAATGTTAGAATATTACTTTAACTAAGAAAAGATGTGCTACATTTGTTTAATGATGTAAAGATGTGTTGCTGTTTCGCCTCACCTGTCTAAGGTACCTGATTGGTGTAATAGAAAGCTAAACCATCAATAGCCAGTAGAGAAGGGACAGACAGTGTTGGCAGACAGAGAGAATAAGTAGGAGGAGAAATCTTGGCTCAAGAGAGACATGAACAAAGAGAAAAGAGAGGACCAAGGCTGGGTTAAGAAGTCAGGCAGCCACCAGCAGGCCAGACATGGGAAGCAGGAAAGAAGGATACACAGAAAGAAAGAAAGAAAGAAAGAAAGAAAGAAAGAAAGAAAGAAAGAAAGAAAGAAAGAAAAAATCAATCCCTGAGGCAAAACATAAAGAGAAACAGAACAAGAGCTAAGATAAGGCTGAGCATTCATAACTAATATCAAGTATCCATGTCATAATTTAGGAGTTGGTTGGTGGCCCAAGAGAAAGTGTGCTACAGGGACTGGAGAGATGGCTCAGAGGTTAAGAGCATTGGCTGCTCATCCAGAGGACCTGAGTTCAATTCCCAGCAACCACATGGGGGCTCACAACCATCTAACATGAGATCTGGTACCCTCTTCTGGCCTTTAGGCATGCATGCAGGAAGAACACTGTATGCAATAATAAATAAATCTTAAAGAAAGAAAGAAAGAAAGAAAGAAAGAAAGAAAGAGAGAAAGAAAGTATGCTACAGATCTCTGTGAGTTGAAGGCTAGCCTGGTCTAAAGTTCAGAAGTAGCCCTTTATATATTGTGGTCTAATGATTTCCAATAAAGTTACTAAGAACATAAAACAGAGACCACCATCTCAACACATGGTATTGTTAGCTATAAAGCAAGAGAGCCACATGCCCAAGAATAGACCATATATAAAAACAGGATTATAGTTTTAAATCTAAGAACAAAAAGTAAAGAACTCTTAGAAGAAAACAGAGGAGTAAACTGTTATCAAATTGTCCTGGATTTGTCAGTGACATTATTTTTTATATCAAAAGCACAAGGATTAGAAATAAATAGTACATGCTGGACTTCACTTTCTCCTTCCAGGGACATCATCCTCAATCTCTGGATCCCCATACTTCTGAGAATGGGGGAAATAGGATTTTTGTTGTTGTTTTGCTTTGTTTTTCTGTTTCACAAAAGAAATGAGGATGCCACCAAAAGAGAGAGAGAGAGAGAGAGAGAGAGAGAGAGAGAGAGAGAGAGAGAGAGAGAAAGAAAGAAATACAGGACTGGAAAGATGGCTCAGTAATTAAGAGTGCTTGTTGCTCTTATAAACAGTGGGCATTTGGTTCCCAGCATTTACAACTGCTTGTGACTCCAGCCAGGGGATTCAGCGCCCTCTTCTGGCCTCCATGGATACCTGCACACATGTGGTGCACACACACACACACAGACACATAAATTAAAATTTTTCTAAGGAAGGAAACATGCTAAGACTGTCAAAATTGAAGCTTGCTATGATTACTGGTGCTCTTTGCCTGGGCCCGAACCCCAGCAATTAGAAAAATTCTAATGCTTTTTTTAAAGATTTATTTATTTATTATGTATATAGTATACAGAAGAAGGTACCAGATGTCATTATAGATGGTTGTGAGCCACCACGTGGTTGCTGGGAATTGAACTCAGGACCTCTGGAAGAACAGTCAGCACTCTTAACCTCTGAGCCATCTCTCCAGCCCCTACTGCTTTTTTTTAAAGCAGGTTAGAGAAGTGTGTATGCTCAGAGGCAAACACTATAGATGATGTATTCAAATCACATGAAATTAGAGGGTTAGAAAATGCTATCCTTGACACCAATTTCTATCATCTTTCTAGGCCAAATTTATGTGTCTCTGTCTCTCCCCCTTTTTCCTCTGGCTTCTGGAAAATCCCTCGCTCACACCGGGAGCCAAAGTGCTCTTTTCACTCACCTGGCCTAGGTTACTAAATCCTGAACTGCCTCCACCTGCATTTGGGGCATTTTGATCCGTTTTGAAGATGGCAGAAGGGCCTCCAGGATACCCTGGCAATGTTTGCTGTAATGGGCCTGAGAGTCTTAGAGAATGTTTCCAGAGGTAACACAGGACAAGGGAAGCAGTTGGCTGTTGGGGAGGCAGTTGGAGAAAGTTCCAGGGGAGTTCCAGAGAGCTGCTTCTAGTTAAGGTGGGAGGGGACAGAAAAAGAGAGGTTACCATCCTTCAGAGGACTTTAAGGCAGAGAGTGGGAACTTCAGGAGCGATTTGTTCCCTGTTCCTCTTATTTTTCAAGGGACACTATAAGAGGCAGGTTGAGAAAGCTTCAGACAAGCGTGGAGAGTCAAAATGGCAAACAGCTGGGTCCAGCATCTGGAGACAGGTCAACAGCAATGGATGGCAGAAAACTTCCTTGGAGCCTTTGGCTGTGTGACCTGAAGAAGTTCAGAGAACTCACTCGATGCAGTCCTGAGAGCCCAGGAAGAAGTGCTGGGTCTCAGAACCTGGGCTCCTGGGGTGTTTGCATAACCATGTCTGGATTGACAACTTTACATGATCCCTTCCAGAGAATCCCTCCCAGGAAAATAAAGGACTTGAAAACACAAACTCACAGTCTCAGCTACTTGGTAAATTGAGGCAAGAGAGATCAAAGCCAGACTGAGCTGTGGAGGGGGTTCAAAGCCAGTTCCAGAAACTTAGGGAATCTTGTATCAAAATAAGGTATAAAGAGATGGAGCTCTGGAGAGATGGCTCAGAGGTTAAGAGCACTTGACTGCTCTTCCAGAGGCCCTGAGTTCAATTCCCAGCAAACACATGGTGGCTCACAGCCATCTATAATGTGATCAGACCCCTTCTTCTGCTGTGCATGAAGACAGGACACTCATGTACATGAAGTACATGAATAAATATGTCTTTATCAGAAAAAAAAGATAGGGGCTGAGGAATGTGGCTCATTTGATAAAGTATTTATTTAGCTCATATAAAACCATGGGTTTGATCGTAGTGTCATAAATTGGTCATGGTGGTGCAGGCTTGTAAATCACAGCACTCAGGAAGTAGAGACAAGAGGATCGAGAAATTCAAGACCATCTTTGACTCATAGTAAATGAGATACATAAAATCTTGATTCAAAAAAAATTAAAGGCAAAATAGAGGGGCTATAGATCATAGTTCAATCATAAAGCACTTGCCTAATATGCCCAAGGCCCTTAACCCCCTGAACTAGGAAGAAGAGGGAAAGAAGGAGGAAATAGAGGAGAGAGAGAGAAGTAAATAGAAATTCATATGCTAGTTTCAACCCTGGTTCCCATTAGAGACTGGGAAATAGCAAAGGCTGTCACACCCCAGGGGAGTTCTGTCGGACTTTCTGAGGGCAAGACCGAGACACTGTTAGATGCTTCTTAGGATAGTCTGGAGCTGACAGCTCCGAGTTTCTGTGTTAAACATAGGGGAGTGGCAGGCATTTACTTGGAAGGTGCTGAATGAAGGAAGATGCTGATTCTACTACCACCTAGCTCAAACCTTAGCGCAGCTCACCCAAACTAGAAGATGATGATTGGACTGTAGCATAATGGTAGAGTGTTGGCCAAGGATGAGCGTGTCTCTGGCCTTGATCCCCACTACTACAAACAGAGCAAAGTGAAACTGCAAGATGGCAGCTTGTGAGGTGCCAGTGAGTGCCACTTCATTGAGGGCATCCTTTCCAGATAGTCCCTGCTGCCATCCAGGGGTCCTTGGGGCCATTGAACTGCAGATGAGCTATGAGGGCTTCACAGTGAGGGCCAACCTCCATCACTTTTGGAAGCACCTCCAAAGGAAGCTTCAGGAAAGGCATATCTAACTGCCCTACAGTTTCCAGAGCTGGTCTGCAGGAAGGGAAGGGAGAATAAAAACTTCCTCGCCTCTGCTCGCTGTCTCCAGGTATCCTGCTCCACTGGATGCTTGTACCACTGAGCCTGTTCCAAAGACAGTGGCAGTGTTGGCATTCACCATGTACCAAGCATCCTGTGAGCAATGTCTAACTTGCACTGTCCCGTTTAATTTAGCCCTGTGACCTAGGTTTCGGCTTTGCAGCTGAAGTCTGGCCCACTTATCAAAAGCTACACAATTAGTGAATGGGAGAGCTGGGTCCCAACGCAGAGCCTTCTGTATCCAAAGCCTGTGTGCTTACCCTCTCCCAAGGTAAGCTAAGATGTCCTTGACTGCCTGCATTTCCTGTCTTCCCGCTGAAGTCCTGTGAACATAAATATACCATCCTTGCAACAAAACTGTCTCTTTGATTCACAGCTCCCTAAAGTACAATGGTCACAGGACATTTGGAGTCCTGTTTCTTGAACACTCCTCTGTGTCTCATCCTACTCATTCACTCACTCATCCATTCACTTACTCATTCATTCATGGCAGTCTGTGAGGTCTTACTGTCTTGCTGCTATGGCAATGTGGAATTAGAAAGAGGAAAAATAGGTCTCAGCCATGTCTAGAATGATGCTTAGCCATTTTCTTCCAAGAAAGGTGCGTGAAGAAGGTGTCAAACCTAAACATCTTTGAACCCTCCCATGTGCAAAGCAGCATCTCAGCTCTGCATATTATTGCCAGGCTGCATGCAGCAGCATGTGGTTTAATGGAAAGGCAAGTGTTTACTTAATATCAGATACTATGATGAGAAGGAACAGGAAGTAAGTAGCAGAGAACAAGTCCTGAACTAAAGTGCTGTCGAGGGTCAGAGTGGGGCTTAGTGCCAGGGTCTCACGAGACTAGAACTGAAGACTGCACAGTGCATTGATGAGTCTTCAAGACTGTAAACTGGACCTCTGTCCTTTGATGGGTTTAGAATGCATGGATCGAATCCTTAGGGCCTGCCTTAGTCCTAAGCCCTCACATCTGATCATGTAATTGCTGTGCTGTAGCCAGATAGAGAACTGAATGCAGTCATTAACCCTGAGACAGCAAGAAGTACGAGCTGTTGAATGAGAGGCCCTGGCCCATGCATCAGGGCATTACAGATAGCAGCCAAAAAAAACCAAAGATCAAGCCTGGGCTCTTGTTCTTCCCTTGGACATCTCAAAGGAAAGCTGAGCATGGTCTGCGCACAGTCCTTCTCCTGGAATTCCTGCTCAGAGAGGAGGCCTGTCAGAGGGCACCTGCTAGGAATTGGGCAGGTCCTTATGCAGTTTACTCTGTCTTCCTTTAGACACAACCCTCACCTGTGTGATAATTTCCCAAACAGTCCCAAGGCATGTGGGTAAAGGGTTAAGGGAGTGTTGTGATCCTTGGAGAGAGGATGGAGTGACCTTGAGGCAGGTTTCTAGGATAAGGGTAGCAACCATTGATGAGATCGTAAGTTGTCAGATGTGCTGTCTGGGGACTCACAGGGAACTCTAGCAGAATGTCCAGAGAGGTCCTATCATGCCCAACCAGGGACATTGATGCCAGATTCCACTCTCAGGTAAAGCATGCATTTGGAGCTCTGAATTTTCAGCCTATGCTCTGTGGAGGTGCTTCAGGAATCTTTGGGGTACAGGATGTGGGGAGGGGAAGTCAAGTAGTTGGAGCATGGTTATTCTTTCTGCTTTGGGGTTTTGTATTAATTATTTTTTAATGTCACCATGATAAATAACCTAACAGAAATAATTTATAAGATTTATTTGGGTTTAGGGTTCCAGAAGGTTGCCGTATATCATAGAGAGGAAAGCCTGGCAGAGTTCCTTGAATCTGCTGAAACAAAGGCTGGGAGAAAGCAGAGAGAGCTGGGACCAGGGACCATAAGAGCTTCACACGCTCATAACCAGTCCAAAGGGTGGACTAAGGAATGAGCAAACTGGTAGCAGAGGAATATTAAGATCAGTGTGCAAAAGGTTACATCCATGGCTTCTCCCGTGGTGGCTGCCCTGGCTAGTTTGTCAATTTGACAGAAACCTGAGTCATCTGAAAGGAGGGAGTCTCAATTGAGAAAAATGCCTCCTAAAGATCCAGCCACAGAAGGACATTTTCTTAATCAGAGATTGATGGGGGAGGGCCAAGCCCATGGTGGGTGGTGCTATCCCTGGGCTGGTGGTCCTTGGTTTTATTAAAAAGGCAGGCTGAGCAAGCCAGGAGGAGCAAGGCAGTAAGCAGCACCCCTCCATGGCCTCTGCATCAGCTCCTGCCTCCAGGTTCCTGCCCTGTTGAGTTCTTGTCCTGACTTCCTTAAGTGATGAACAGTGATATGGAAGTGTAAGCCAAATGAACCCTTCGCTCATTGTGTTTTATCACAGTCATAGCAACCCTAACTAAGACAGTGGAAAACCTAACTTTAGATGAACCTCTAACAAACAGAATTTTGTCCTGTGCCTAGAGACAAAAATTACCACTCCTGAAAACTAAGGTCCTTCATCCAGCCTCCAGCACAAGCTACCTTCTCCATCTCCCTATCAGTACCACCCACTGACCTCTTTATCCTGCCTTCATCCCTTGATGATGTTCAGACTCAACATCCTCTCTACTCAGATCTTGGCATTTATAGACAAAATGCAGCACCACACATCTGAGATACAGCACACTCTGGCTTCAAGTCTTTAAATACCCCTTTTGAGTGCTAACCACCACCCGGTCTTGCTGTTCACACCTCAGGACTCACCCTAATGTTTTACCATCTCCCAGAAGTACTCGGTGTCAGCAACTGGACACCTCCCATGGCTTACTATTAGCTTCCTTTCAACTCTCCAATTCATTCACTACTTCAAGCTACAATGATGCTTCAGGTATGTCCTTTCCTACTTACAAACATTTACAAACCGTCTTCCTTCTCAACAGACCTTCCCCTACCTCTATCCTTTTCTATTCTGCAGGGGAAATAAGTTATTGACAATAGCTTCCAGAATCGTCCTACCTTCCCACCAGCATGGAGAATCACCCTTCCAGGACTCTTTTTCTCTTCTCCTGGCTTTAAGCCTCTGCCCCCTCACAATCACTTCTTTCTTTCTCTTCTCTATCTCTGATTGCTCTCTTTCATTTGCTTCTTCTTGGGAGCACTTTCTAAGAATGGCTTCAAAAGTGGCCTGTAGTGAATGTTGTGATGCGTCAACAGGCGCCCCCTTCTGGACAGAAATATATATATACTTGCGTTCCTACCTTGCTGTTGACAATGACCCTGTGGGAACTGTCAATCGCAGCTGCCTGGGCCACACTGACACCCATTCTCAGGGCAGTCCTCATCCAGTGACTGATAAATTTGTGTTATTAAGATGTAAGTCACGCAGGCATGTGATTGTCACAACAGGGGTCTCTAAGCTCATACATCCATCCATCCATACCTCAGAGGAGGAGGAGGAGGAGGAGGAGGAAGAGGAGGAGGATTGACTTCATGTACATAAAGCCCTGGAATTAAATTCTAGCACCCTCAAAAAAACAAAGTGTTTCAAGGACAGAAGGTGTGCTATACAGGAGTCTGAGTGGGTAGGGAGAATGAGACCAAGAGCCTTTGTTGTGTCTTTTACTGACAATATTAGTAAACAAAGTGAAACAAGGTCTTTTGGCTCCATTTGAATAGTTTAAATGGACTTTTGGATGTTCCTCTTCCAGTGTCAGAGCCTGACCTACCCAACTGTGGCATGATTGGGGTGGGTCATAGTGGATAAGCCTAAAAGAAATGATGGGAAGCATAGACTTTGCATTGCTATAAATATGAACAGCTGTGCTGCAGGAAGAGGGTAGTTACCTCTAAAATAGCAATCCCATACCATGTCAAAGCATTAGAAAAACAAACAAAAACAGAGATTAGAAAGATGTGATGCATAGGTAGAGTGAAGCTCCCCCCCCCCCTCATTTTCCTGATGGAGGGACGGCAGAAGGACCATCCCATTCCAGCAAGTTCTGCAAAGGTCTTCATTATCTCTGCATCACAGACCCACTCCCCCAGATGCTCCTCCATGTTGCTTCCCCCACTCAGCGCTCCCTAAGAACTCTCCTGCCTGCAAACTCTCTTCTTGGTATCGGTTTCCCAGGGAACCAATATAGACACTCTGTGCACCCCCACAAACCCACTAACCACCACCCCTACCTCTCTTTTCTTTCATATCCAAAAATCTTGGAGAAAGAACCCCTACTCCTGATCTCCATGTCCCCCAGTTACTTTCCACACCCCTATGGATGGAGGCTGACACCTCTTTGTACATTGACACCTCAACGCAGGAGACGTGCTTCACCACCCACATGCTGGACTCTCCATACAGCTGACACCTGGCCGCTACCCACTTTGGGTCTCTTCCTCTGGCACTCCGCTTTTCTGGCTGTCCTTCCACATCCCTGGCTGTTCCTTCTCATCTCTTGTGCATGTGGCTTGGCCCATCTTTTAAATGTCACTTTTGTTCCTCTCCTTAGATTCTTGTCCTCTTAGGTTCTGCCAGGACAACCTTGGCTTGCCCTTGGCTTCACTAAGCCCTTCCAATCTTGACTTACATGTCTGTGTTGGAGCATTTTGCCTTGCTCAGCCAACTGTCTCCTGGACAGCCTCTCTTGAATATTCCTCTAGTGTCTTACACTTGAACTTAAGTGAAACAGGTGGGGTGGCTTTCTCATCTGCCATCCTCCTTGGTTTTAGTGTTCATTCACCCAGCTCCCTGATCCCATACCTGGAGAAATGGCTGCAATGTCTCATCTCCCTTGCTTCACTTAGCAAAAGGCTGGCGCCTCTGAGTCCCTCACCTGACCAGTTACCGCTGACTTACCCAATGGACACAGTTCTTTGAGGGTTTGTACAACTCTCTTTTTTGATTTTTATTAAAACTCACAAGTAACAGTTAGCACAATTCACCCTGTAGCATATTTATCTTTATTCCAACTATAATTCTTAATTGTGTGTGTATGTGTGTGTGCATGCCCATGTTTGTGTGTAGGTGTGCATGTGTGTATATGGAGACCAGAGGACAACCTCGGGAGTCATCAGTCTCATCTTTGAGACAGTCTCACTGGGCCTGGTCTCTCTAATTAGGCAGTATGGCTGGCTACCCCAGAGTTAGGATTAGACATGTACACCATGAGTTTCCACTCAGGTCTCATGGACTCTCATTCTCATGCTTGCAAGACAAGCATTTTATCCTCCAAGCCTCTGGAACTAACTCACTGTGTAGATCAGGAGCTCCTCCTGCCTCTGACTCCCTAGTGGTGGGATTAAGGGTGTACGCCATCCCTTCCAGCCAACTTTAAATTGTGGTAATGGAGGAAGGAGCCCACTAAAGTCACAAGTTCACCCTCTGACATTTCCCAGAGTGGGCCCTTTGCACCAGCCCTGCAGCTAAGGCCATCTGCCCTCCCTAAGTGTTCTAAAGTCAATCCTTCCTCACCTTGTCCTGTTCCTCTAATTAGATATCATTCGAAGCTGCTCACACCCTGGCCCCCAGCAGTTCCCAAACCTCAGCACACACTGGGACCTCCACCACTGGACACATACCCAGACTTTTTCTTGCAACAAATCTGAGATAAAGCCAGAGATTTGCTTTTCAATCCTACTCTTTGCTACCCGGCTTTGAGACCCCTTGGCTTCGGTTGTTCCTTGATATTGTCAGTTTGGAAAACATAGTGCCTGCCATGCAAAGTCCTTTGTGGCTGCGTGGTGTTTAATCACAGCATCACGCTCATCCGTCATCTTGCCTTCCAGAATCTTTGTGCAATGGCTATAGTTTTTCATGGAAGCATGCTCTCCATCCAGCCTCTGGGCCTTTGCACATGCCCCTGTCCTCTGTCTGGATCATCTACAGCTCTTCTTTGTCCCTGACTTGTCTGACACCTTTCAACCTCCAGTAGCTGCCCCCCCATAGCCCCTGCACCCCCTGGGTGCTCCTTTTCTGGGGCCTTTACTGTTTCAGAGTCCAGTCACTTGGGTCCTTGGCTCTTCCCTAAATTCAGCAAGTTTTAGCAGCACAGAGATGGTCTTTTTCACACCTGGTTGGGAGCCAGCTGGAAACACAAAGGACAATGACATTTAAAGGCTATCAGAGGAAGGACAGCATGTGTAAGAGCCAGGGAGGATCGGCTGGGCAGGAGACAGGGAATCTGGGAAGGTATAAGGTAGGCCAAGGAGGCCCACAGTCAGTCCAGAGGCGGAGTGGAAGTAGGTATCTGACAGGAGATAGAACTTTCTGCAATGAAATGGCCACTGAAGGACCAGAGAGATGGGTAGAGGGAGGAGGCAGTTCTCCAGCACCATAGAGGGCTCCTCCTGGCTAAAGCCAGATGAAAAATGCTAAGCCGGAAACTGTTCCAGACTCCAGAGAATGCTGGCCACGAGGCAGCTTCTGCTGTGTCGCTGCTTCCTCTGGCCACCTTGTCACTGTCCTCCCCTCCTGCCCCCACCCCTGTGGTCAGATGAACCCCACCCCAGGCACCAACCCTTCCGGGAGTCACCTGACCCCTCAGAACCAGCTGGGGAAGTCATGTGACCACTTAGGCATGCATGACAGGCTCCCTGGGGATGCTTTGAGGGGTGACCTTGTACCCAACTCCTTCTTTGCCTGTAAAGTGGGGCTGAACCTCTCATCTGGGGGAGGGGAAGGAGAAGGTCTCTAAAGGGTGAGGGTGAGCTTGCTTCCCTCAGCTGATTTAGGGCCCGGTTTCCTAGCCTGGGTTATGTAACACCTGAGGAGAACTAGGCTCCCCTGTCACCTGCACATTTTCGCTTTCTGTGGAGTGCTTCCTAGCCGCTGCTGCCTCTCAGAGCAGCTCTATTTTGGGAGCTGTTTTCCTTTGGCCTATATTAAGCACAGTCACAAGGCAGAGGCAAGGTGCGGGTGCAGGGTGGCCTGCGGGTTCTTTGTGTCTCTTTTAGTGTTAAGGGTGAGACAAACAGACAAGATGGAGTCTGCAGCTCTAGGGGGGAGACTCAAGTGGCCCATGGTCTCACAGGAGGGCCCATGTGACAATAGAAAGCTGAGGTCTGAGTGGCCTCTCTTTAACTCCCACAGGCCTAGGCCTTTGCCCAGTTTTTACATTCACTGCTGCACAGGTCAGAAAGGATCTTTGGTTCCATGAGTCCTGAAAGATGTGGAGGCCAGGCTGGATTGAGAAGTATAATCAGCAGCGAAGTCATGGGCTAGGTACCTTTCCTGAGCTCATAATTAAACTTGGTAGAGCAAGGGCTGCCGGGAGGTGGGTGGTCCAGGTCCTAAGACTGAGAGTTCCTTCTACTTGGAAGGGCCTGTGAATAAAAGGGACAAGATCATAATGCACCTACTAAGTACACACTGTGTCCTTTCTTTCCATCCAGTTTGCCCCTTGAGACTTTTCTTGAGGTCCCTAGATGTGCATATGCCTTCCCAGGGACCCAGTGTGTGTTCCCAGGCTGCTGACCCCAAAACCTACATCTCCTGTATCTTCTCTCTCCAAAGAGTCAAATCCTGCTGTCCCACTCACTGGGGCAACAAGCCACCTCTACACCCTGATCACTACCTTCCTGGAGTGTTAACTGTCTACTGGGGCCTGCTATCTACCTCCTACTGGATTTGCATCTGAAAGGGGCTTCCCTAACCCATAAGGAAGATGCTGAGGTCACATGTAAGAAAGGACTGCAGGCTACAGATTAAGTTTTAATGCATGACTGGCCTTGAGATAGCAAGTTTGTCAAGCATATGAAATGGACCACGTGCTTGCTAGCAGAGCTGGCTGGAAACACCCCCAGAAGTGAGAAGAGAGTTGTTATAATGGAGTGGGTTTTCTGATGCAAATCCTGATAGGCAGAAGTGACCCAGGAGAGGAGACAAGAAGATGTGAACTAAACGCAGAGATGAGAAAAGATGAAAATCTCCAGAGCTTGAGTTTGGCCTTGAGAGTGGAAGATGGGAGCTGGGGGTAGAAGATAGCTAGAACCTTCTAGCAGGGATACAGCTCAAGACAGAGTAAAGCACATCACAGGTGTAGATGGGCCACTTAGAGACCAGTCCCTTATCAATGATTTGCTTCATGTAGTCTGCATTACCCTAGGTCAGTTGCTGTCCAAGAGTATTCAATGGAAGATTCCAGAAAGAAATAATTCTTATGTCTTAAACTGTGCCTTGTTCAGAGCTGCATGTTGAAATCAAGCTTCATGCGATTCTGTCTTATCCAGACCTACCTTATCCTTTTGCCCAGTGTACCTCTGTGTATCTTCTACCTGACCCCTAGGTACTTCATACTCATCTTGGGTACCAGGCAGACTATCTCATTGTCCAACTGTTATTGCTCAAGTTACTTTCATTTTTTAAAAAATTATTTTATTAAGTGTATGAGTATTTGTTTGGCTTTTGTCTGCATGTTTGTGTATGCACCATACGCATGCTTGGTGCCCATGGAGTTCAGCAAAGGGTGTTAGAGCCCATGGATCCAGAGATAGAAAAAGTGGAGCCATCATGTGGGTGCTGAGAGCTGAGCCCAGATCTTTTGCAAGAGCAGCAAGTGCTTTTAGGTAAATGCTAGTGAACCAAACGCAAGTCCTCGCACTTATGTGGCAGGCATTTTCTAACTGGGCCATCTCCCCAGCACCCCGTGTGTGTGTGTGTGTGTGTGTGTGTGTGTGTGTGTGTGTGTGTGTGTGTGTGTGTGCTGAGACAGTGTCTCCTTATATAACTCTGCCTGGCTTCCAACTCATTATGTAACTCAGGCTGGCCTTGAATGTGTGATTTCCCTGCCGTAGCTTCTGTAGATTACAGATGTGAGCTACTGTCTGGCTAAATAAAGGTTGTTTTTGCTGTTGTTATATTGTTGTTACTATGTAGCCTTGTGATCATCTGGTCTCGTCTCCCAAATGCTAGGATGTGTGAGCAGCATGTCTGGCCTCATCCATCATTCTTGCTGTTGATAACGAGTATGCTGTTGGTGCATTTGGCGTACTATACTTTTATCACTATTTCAGAATGTACTCCTTCCACTCATAAAACTTCATGTGAACAAGGAGGCTGTCTTCTGCCAGCAGCAGCTTCACACGCCTCAGGGTTTACCCCAGCTTCAGATTGCTATTTTCTCCCGTGCTTGATTTAGGCTTCCACTGTTTTCCTTACCACACACTGAGGAATAGCCCCCCCCAAAACCATGGTCTATACCATAGGCCTGGGTGTGATGTATAGGTCATGCTACCTGGGTTTGCATGGTATGATTGGGGTTCTTTCCTACTTCAATCTAAAGTTAAATGCATTATATAGATTTGGAAAGTATTTTTTAAACATGCAGAAAAACAAAATGTTAACATCTATAATTTTGACACCTAGAAATAGCTTTATTACACGTCTCTAAACTTTTTCCTTGTGGGTGAAGTTTTCTTTAATCCTTGAGCGTGTACTGGCAAACAGTAAATTGGGAAGCCAATACTACCCACATTCCATCTCTCAGACAGACAGACAGACATCATTCATGTAAGCCTTTTTCCTATGCTGTGACAGGCTAGTTTTCCCCACTGCCACTGATATCATTAAACATCTTGGGACTAAGATAAAATAGTTCCTTAAATTTTTATTAGCCATTCTTGGATCAAAGTAGATGAGAATGTTTTAAGCCTCTGAATATACATGAAAGGAGAAAAAAACCCAAACAGCCATTGTCCTCTATTATATTTAGTGTCTACACTTGTGAATTAAAGTGGTACAAGACAGGTGTGAAGGAGACAAAAGGGTTTATTTGTACATACATGCAGTCAATGGAAGACAAAGTAACTGGAGATTGGAGAGATGGCTCAACCTGTAAACTCTTCCAAAGGGCCAGGCACTCACATGGGCAGCTTACACCTGTAACTGCAGTTCCAGGGGATTTGATGCCCTCTTCTGGCTTCTGAAGGATCTGCACACACATGCTGCACAGATGTACATGCAAGTACAACTAACTGGTGCACATAAAATAAAGTAGTAGAAGTAGCTGGTTCATAAAGTGGTTAGAGTCTTAGATAATCTCTGTAGTAGCTCTGGGACTCTGACTGGGTCCCCACACCCATCATCTAAGTGTTTGCCAGTTTATATTCCCACCAAACAGAGGAAGTAGAGTATTATCAACACAGGGCATTTTAACTCTCCCAAGTCCTGGGAGAGACTGGCTATCAGAGAGAGGGACAGGAGAATTCAAGAGTTCAAGTCCTCCTTAGTCTACATAGGAAAGCTGTACCTTAGAAACAAACACATTGTTGTTTTTTAAAAAAAATTATTTTATTTAATTATCTGTCTGTACATATTTATGTGTGGGTATATGCACGCGAGTGCCCATTCCCGTGAGTCCCCACCCCATGTGGGTTCTGGAAACTGAACTCAGGTTCTTTGCAAGAGCAGTATGTGCTCTTAACTCCTGAGCCATCTCTCCAGCCCCCACAAAAGCATTCTTTTTTTTTTAAGATTTATTTATTATGTATACAGTATACAGAAAGGGTATCAGATGTCATTATAAATGGTTCTGAGCCACCATGTGGTGGCTGGGAATTGAACTCAGGACTTCTGGAAGAACAGTCAGTGCTCTTAACCTCTGAGCCATCTCTCCAACCCCACAAAAGCATTCTTATGTTGCAAGCTTGCAGGAGATTCTATATTCAAACTCTACTACCACAGGGTGGGGGAAGGGTACTTACTATTTGATAGTTAAAGTTAATCTAGGACTGAACACTTTATTTCCCATGTACAAGGTACAAAGTTGTAGTCCCTTGGTGGTGGTGGAGGGGGATAAATCTAATTTTCACTTTTGTTTTCCGTCCTGGAGATGCGGGAAACCCAGGGCCTCTCTAGGCAAGCACTCTACTGCTGAGCTAAGTCTCTTGCCTTCTTTTTACTTTTTAGTTTGAAACAAGATCTTGTTGAATTGCCCAGGTGGGCCTAAAATCTGCTCTGTAACCCAGGTGAGCCTTGAATTGGAGACCTGTCCACCTCAACCTCCCAAGGATCTCAGATGACAGACTTGTCACATAAGGCCGAATGTAAAACGTTTTTAAATTTTTCCACATTTAATTCCTCTTTAATGAATCATATTTGCATGTTCTTTGCCTATTTTTAATTTGCTCAAATAATTTAAGTGCATAAAATCCCTGGGGGTTTAAATGCTCAGTTGTCACATCAGAATATTTATAAGGACAGACAGTGAAAAACCCAAGTATCTTTTTACCAGTGTGAAGAGAGAGAGAGAGAGAGAGAGAGAGAGAGAGAGAGAGAGAGAGAGAGAATTCATTTAATCACCAAATTCCTTCATAATTTTGGGAAAACAGAAGAGCTGGTTCATTTAGCCAACACAGTTTTGATTGTTATCCGATCTGTCTTCAGAGTACAAGGCTGCACGGATGTCCAGCGCCAAGTTTTTTCACCAAACAAATTCTGTAGATATTTAAAATTTCAGTTCTACATTCCAAAGAATCTAATCTCTGCACAGCTTTGTGGGACACCTCTACACCCTCCAGAAGTCCCAAATTACAACCTGGGTGTTTGAACTTGATCAGCGTTAAGTGCACCCAGACCCCTATAGCCCAAAACCAGTATTTTTAAAGTTTGCTCGCATCGTCTATATTTAACTTTCTCTTTTAGCTACAATCAATCAGAAGAAAAAACGCTGAATTGCTTTGGGCCAATCTTTTCCTGTCACCTCTTAACTGCTTGTAGAGCTGAAAGCCAAGTTTTTCTTTGTTTTTTTGCTGTCTCATTTCCTATTGTAAATAAAAATGATTAAATGCCCGGGCATAAGGAGTTCTGTGTGATTCTTAGGGACAGGAGTTTCTGCAAACACGGTTGCCGGCAATTGTTTCTTTAAGTCCGGTTGTGGTGACAATTATTTGCATTGTAGCGGGTTAGAAGAAGCAACTGCTCAGCTGGTCCCCAGTGTCGGACGCTCCGGAGCAGCAGGAAGTCCCTCCCACCCACCCATCCCCCAGCTAACGCCTCCTTTGCTTCTCTGGAGCTAACTAGGTAGGGCAGGTCCCTGGAGACTATTCAAGTAGTCAGGTTTTTAGAGCTGAGGCTTTTGCCAACCACAGTCTTTTGAGAGAATCACCAGGTCCCTACCGGGAATCTGCAAGCAGGGGCCAGCTGGAGGGAGAAGGCAGACAGGGGTGGGTCTGCGAGCACTCCCCAGCCCCAGCCCCAGCTTGCCCTGCATTGCTTTTACACACTGCTCACACCAACAGTGCCAGGTCCTGGCCTCAGCTTGGCCCCAAAAGGGGTTAGCTGAATGCTAGCTAGCGGGAGCTACCTCGCTGGCTGCTCTTGCCCTCGGTCTCAGTGTCTGAGCCAATTTCTGCCTAAGCGCTGCAGTCCTCTGCCTGAACCTCAGCATCCCACCTCAGCTCCAGGCCTCCCTCTTCGGTTCTCAAAGCCCCCACTGGAAGAACAAAGTGATGACTGTCTCCAGAAACTTCGAGCCCTGGCTCCTAGAGACTGAATCTATCTCCTATCACCAGCTATATCTCTGGTTCTCTTAAATTTTTATTTTGAAACTTAATTGCCCAGTCTAGCCTTGAACTTTTACCTTAGCCTCCCTCTTGGTTGTGATTACACATCTGGTCTGCCAGTCCTGGCTCCGACGTCACATTCTGGCTGTGCTCTCACGTGACTTACAAACAGGCTCCCTCGGTCATTTTTAGTACACTAATCCTGCTTATAAGGATGGGATCTTGTGACCTAACCATTTTTCTCAAGCTCTGTCTCTCAATACTGTTAGAGTTCATATTATAGACCCCCACCATCTCTTCATTATTTTATTGTGTTTGTATGGGTGTTTTGCCTGCTTGGATGTCTAGCATTTTACTCCCAGAGGCCATAAGAGGGCTTCAGATCTCCTGGAACTGGATTTACAGTCTATACCAAGTTGACATGTGGATTCTGGTCCCTGGAAGAGCAGTTAGTGCTCTTAACTGATAAACCAGTCCCAAATAGATTCTATTTCTACATAAGCATTTGGAGGGCACCTCTAGACTCTAGGGGGAGAATCTCACTGACCTCTCTGAATCTCAGCCCTGTGGCTGAGGTGCTGTCTGGATTGTCAGGCATCACTTTAGATGTCAGGCATCACTGGATGATTTACATCACTTTAGAAACTACAGAGACCTGGCAGGGGGGCTCTGCCTGCTACCTGTGAGACAGGATGGAGAAGCATGAAGTTTGTATTGGTAGGCAGATTTTCTGGCACGAAGCCAAGAAAACAGACAGGTAGTTTAGATGATAAAGTGAGGGATGGAAGTGGGGTAGTGGTACTGGTCCAGTGATTAAAAGTATCTATTGCATTTGCAGAGGAACCAAGTTCAGTTTTCAGCACGCACAGCTTACAACTGCCTAGAACTCCAGCTTGGAAGGACCCCGGGCCCTCTCCTGGCTTCCTCAGACACTGTGCTCACACAGTACACACATCTACAAAATATGCATAGTTTTTCTTTTTTTCTTTTTTTTTTTAAACTTTATTTATTTACTTATTTATTTGCCTTGGTGTTTGCCTGGAACTGGAACTACAGACAGTTGTTAGCTGCCATGTGGGTGCTGAGAATTGAACCTGGGTCCTCTGGAAGAGCAGACGGTGCTCTTAACCGCTGAGTCATCTCTCCAGCCCCTATGCATAGTTTTTCAAAGTGAGAAATTTTTAAAGGGGCGGGGTGGGATTTTTGAGTCTGTTGATTTAACTGTAGCTAACTAAACATGGGGAAAACATCTGGTAGTCGTTGGAGACTGGATTTTTGTTTCTTGCCTTCTGGAAGAAAAGGACAGGGTTCTGATCTTATCTCTTAAATAGACAATTCCAAGGGCAGAATGTAGCTCAGTGGTAGAAACTTGCCCATCATGAGCAAGACCCTGGGTTGTATCCCTACCATCACCTAAATAAAGGACTGAATCCTTGTACTCTGGGTACTTCCATTGAATATTCCAGAATAACTTACTTTCCTGATATTTGAGTTTGCTTATTGGAATTTTACAAGGCCAGGGAAAGTCTCCTAGAGATACACCTTGACTGCAGAAAGCAGTCAGGAATCCCTTCTTGACCATGGGCATGTCTAGGAGGTCTTTTAAATGGTGGTGTCTGTGATCTGGAATATTCTTCCCTTCTTGCCATGGAGAGCTCTGCTCCTAGGTATTCAATGAGGACAGTGGAAGGAATATTTACATTTCAGAGCTGTATGAAGCTTGCTAGCTTTTCTTCTATTTTCTAAATGTTTTACTGTGAACTTACAGAATCGGGGGGAGACATAAAAATGAAGACAATTGTATGCACAGTGTCATGCTGATTTCCCATTTCAGTTTTCGGTATCTACTGGTGGCGACCATTTCTGTAATATTTTTTTCATGCTTTCCAAAGTTCTTTCCCTTGGTTTATGAATATATGTATCTAAGAAACCAGAAAAGTATTATTTTTTTAAAAGTTATTATTTTCCTTTTGGTATGGAGCTAGGGTCTTTCACATGAGAAACAGTGTACCACTCAGTCATTTCTGGAGCACAGAAAAAATAGTTTTGTTCTCATTTTTTATTTATTGAGCTTGAGAGAAAGTGTGTGTGTGTGATATGCATGTGTGCACGCCCAGACTTTTGTACGTATACACACTAGGGCCACTCAAACATGTGTCACAGTGTGCTTGTGGTAGTCAGAGGACAGCTTTTCCGGAGCCCACTGTTCTCCACCTTGCTGAAGCAGGCAGGGTCCTGTTACTGTGGCTCTGCTGCAGCATGCTAACTGGCCCCGAGCATCTGAGAGATTCTCCCGTATCTGCCCACCATCCCCACAGCAGTGCTGGAATTAGAAATGTGTACCATCACATCTGGCTGGGAGCTTAAGGAAAAAAGGAAGCAAGAAAACTCTCCCAGTTTTTCAGTACCAAGTACAGAAAAGCTCCAAGAGGAAAAGCAGGACTTGGCACCCAAGGAGGAAGTGGAGAAAATCCAATTAGTCATTTTGAGGTAAGGAAGGGCTTCTCAATTAAGAGAGAAAAGCACTAGCATGAAAAAATGCTTGGTAAACTCAACTGTAATATAATTAAAGATTTATGTTCATCGGAAGACACAACAGGGAAGT
>PVIH01001866.1:155616-213658 GCA_004025045.1 Sigmodon hispidus
AAAAAAAAAAAAAAAAAAAAAAAAAAAAAAAAAAAAAAAAAAAAAAAAAAAAAAAAAAAAAGAGGAAGGAATGGATGGAATAGATGTAGGGAGGATGGTTTAGTGTGTAAGAGCACTAACTCCTTTTGCAGAGGACCCAGGGTTGGTTTCCAGCATTCACACAGTAGCTCATAACCTCTTGCATCTCTAATTCTAGAGGAACTGACACCCTCTTCTGACCTCTATAGACTCCTGTACACACGTGGTGCACATATACTCATAAAAGCTCACATTCACATAAGTGAAAAAAAATGAGTGAAAGAAGACCCCAAGATACACAAATAACTGCTATAAATAATAACAGGACAAGGAGATGATAGCATCCAAAAGAAGAAGGAGGAGGAAGAAGAGGAAGAGGAGGAGGAGGAGGAGGAGGAGGAGGAGGAGGAGGAAGAAGAAGAAGAAGAAGAAGAAGAAGAAGAAGAAGAAGAAGAAGAAGAAGAAGAAGAAGAAGACAGAGATGGGCATCTCAGACAAGAAGAAACAGGTTGTACCAAGATATAGAAGGTACTTTCTTGGTCTTTGGTCTTGTTAGTAATCATTGAACCAGAGACTGTACAAGGATAAGGATACCATAATACACCCAAAAGAAAGGTATAAGGTCAAAGCTAAAAACCCACGTGAAGATGAGAACATGAACTAGGTGGAAATTTTTATCTTTCCATTTTTGAGAATTTTTCTGTACAGCTCGGTCTTTCTTAGAATTTGAATCCCCCCTGCCTCCTCATCTCTAGTGTTAGAATTGCAGGCATGCATTATCTTGATCAGCTGGGATCTCTTAGAAACTACTTGGGAAAATGCTTTAGCATTTTCCTGTGCAGTTGAACACGCATGTTTTCTATCATTCAGGCATTCCAAATCCAGGTATTTCATCAACGAGGAAGGCTTGACAATATACACATAAAAATAAGAATTTTCAAAGAATATTCAAAGAAACCGAGCCTAGCAATGCTATAACTGAGTGTACCAAACATGAAGAGCATTAGCTACGTATACTGAGATACCTATGACTTATAAACACAGAATTGAATGATTAAAACAAGCTTGATTGCGTGCATGCAATATAATAACTCAGAAATTGTCAGCAAGCACATAGGCTGAGGGTACAGCTCAATGGCAGAGGGTGTGATTAGCATGTAGGGAGGCCCTTGCTTCCAGGGACATCATCCCTGGCTCCACCCAACAGATGGAGACAAATGAACATAAAGCAAACAAATCTACATCCATTATTACTTAGGGTTCCTACATAACATGTAAAAATCATCAGTGAGATGTCAAGTTCATAGTACAAAACCAGTGTTCTCTCCCTCTGTTGAGGAAGTTAGATGGCAAAATGGAGGGAGGAAGAGGAGGAGACAAGGAGGAGAATGTGGAGCTGTAGGAGAATTGAGGATAATATATAGCTTTTCCCATGAGGTATATTGATTATATTATACTAATTTTAGTGGTGGGGTGGGGCCTTATTGAGACAGGATTTCTCTGTGTAGCTCTGGCTGTCTTGGAACTCATTATGTAGACCAGGCTAGCCTTAAATTCCACAGGGCTCTATCTACCTCTGCCTCCAAGTATTGGGACTAAAGGCATACACTTCCACTCCCTGCTGAGACTATATTATGTTTTTAAAGTTGAGTAAGACCTTCCCAATTGTTTGGATCTCTACTATGTTTTATAACCCATCTGGTTATAAATATACATGTACTATTTTATGTATTGCATATTACAAGACTTAAAACAATGTTAATGTCCACAGAAGGAAACTGGAAGCATATCTAAAACCTGTATGGAAGTAGCATGCCTTTGATTTGAACTTTGACGATCTGATTTGGGTTTTAAACCCCATAAACCCCCATTGTCCATGGTGTGTTCTTTTAATCTGAAAAAGAAAAAAATCTTATGTGGGTAGAGAGCATCTTAGTCTATTTTGGTTTCCATAATAAAACACCCAGGAGTGACAGGGAAATTTCTAAAGCAGAGAGGTTTATATTGATCTGCTGTTTGGGAGTTGAGACATAAGAGTGTGATGCTGCTGTCTGTGCAAATTTAGTTGGCTTCAGCTCATGTGAAAAGCAGAAGGGCACGGGTAGGAGATGGTCCCGTGCTCTAAGAGCTCACTGTGAAAGCACAGTACATGCAAGGGGTATGATAGTGTACATATGTAACCCCAGCTCGAAGGCGCAGAGACAGGTGTATTCCAAGAACTTGATAGCTAACCTGCATAACCTATGGCCAGTCCAAATAGGAGGAGGGGGTCTCCGAAAGGGGAGTGGTGGAGAGCAATAGAAGCTTTTAACATTGATTCCTGGCCTCTATCTGTGCACCCTCTCTACACATGAATATCACACACACACACACACACACACACACACACACACGCTCATGCGCGTGCGCACACACATGCACACACAAGCAAACAAGAGTAAATGTATGTAGAAAAGACAAATGAGAGATAGTTCTGCTCTCCAACTATCCATTCTCATGCTAACTAACTCACTCCCTTGAAAATGTATGCACTTTCTCACATTAATCCATTCCTGAGCCCCTGTCCACCACCCAAAAACCACTCTCTGGGCCACACATCCCAACGCTAGCACAGGGAAAATAAGGCCTCGATAGGAGTCTGGGAAGGTACCACCATATTGAAACCACAGCAGAGGCTCTGGGCTCATTTTCTTCTCCCTACTCTTTGGCATCTTTACAGTCTCCTAGAGAGGCCAGAGAGAGCAGGGGATGAACTGGTAAGCTTCGATAGCTTTCCTAGGGACTTTTCCTAAGCCAGAGCTGTTCTAACAGATATTAGAAAGGCTGAGCATACTTCAGGGTATGGCTTCATGATCATGCCACCTCCCCACTAACCTGACCAGAAATGATTGGCCTAGAAATCACTCTCTACGGCTAACATGGATGGAGTGAGGATGCTGTTGAACTCAGAACTCCTGGCTTTGCTCCTTAGGGCACACACAGGATCAGCTTTGTGGGTCATCACAGACTTCTCTGTAGACCGCAGGGAGGAAGGACGGGGGGGGGGGGGGGGGGGGGGGGGGGGGAGATAGCCTCAGGCCTTGGAGAGAAGAGAGAGCTAGGAAGCTAAGTAGGTGGGGAGTGACAGAAGCATTGCCTTCCAGAGGATCTGGGTGGAGGCTGGCAGGGAATCCAGTCTCCTTTGGAGTGGTACCCATTGGGCTGGAGCGGGGATGGGGTGGGGCTGGGGCATGGGCGGCAGGAAATTTGGAAATGAATTCAGATCTTCTATTTCCCTTCTCTGACCCAATTGTGGCAAACTCCCCCCCCACACACACACACCCTGTTTTCCCACATACCATCCAGGGCCAGCCCCTCACATGACAGTCGAAATGAGGGGTGTATTCATTATTTTTATGTCATTGTGACAAAATACATGCTTGAGAAACTTAGGGAAGAAAGAATGATTTGGCTTCCAGTCTATCTCGACAGAGGACATGGTGGTAGCTGCCCATGGTGGCTGGGAGCATGTGATAAAGGCTCTTCACACTAAGGTGTACCAGGAACCAAAGGCTGGACAGTGATCTTCAAAGGCCTGCCCCTGTGACATGTAGCTCTGTCTCCTGAAGGCTCCACCCCTCCCCTAGCTGGAGGACAAGTGTGCAACACTTGTGAGGATAGTTACTCAAACAGCAATAGGGGGCGGTAGCTTAAGCCATTTGGACAGGGCAGTCACTCTTAGTGGTTACCTCTGGAGCCAGCCCTCGAAGATCCACAAAATGGTCCACAGAGGCCTCCCAAATCCATTCCAAGAAACAGTCTCACACCTGCAATTTGGAAGGGCGGAAGGAGCGCTAGAGTTTGTGGTCTGCTTAAAACAGAGGCCCTATCTCAAAAACACCCAAGAAGAAAGAAGCCTGGTAGCCAGTTTAGGTTTTCTGTCTTCTGTTTCCTGGGCAACCATGCTAATCCTTTGCTTTCCTGCTGTTTTGCACCTGTGTGCAGGTGAGCCCAAGCCAGAACAAAGCCTCTCTGTCCCCGCCTGGTTTCTTTGGCCTGATTTTCCTCTTCCCCAACCTCTACGGCCTGGAGTCCAGGTAGACAAAAGTCATCACCAGTGGGGTTGCTGCCGCAGTGCAGTTCCCTGGCACCAGGCCAGGATGTCAGGAAGTGCATTAAAAAATGCCAGTGAGTGAAATTCCAAAGCTGTGTGAGTCACCAGGGACCCAGGAGGACAGGTCAGGGCTTTCAGGGTCCTACTAAGAGCCTGAGGGCAGCTAAATAGGGCTCCAAGGGAGGCAGAAACTAGGCGAGGCACTGGGAGCATTCTCCTGGCCAAAGGTGAGGATAGCATGGCTTAAGCTGGGCTTTCTAGAGGCAGGGGTGGGGTGGGGTGGGGATTTTAGAGAAAGAGACCAGCCCCCTGGCCATGTTCCTGGTTACCAGAGCATTAACCGGCTTTCCCATAGGCTAGGATTTGGATCTCAGCCTTACCATCCAATGGGTCTACTGTTTCTTTACAATTCCCTTCTTACAACCTGACCCAGTCCACCACTGTCTGCAGACCAGCTGGGCCCCTAAGGAGACACAGCAGGTAAGTTTATGCCTCTTGCACTGGTTTCTGTACTGGAAAGAAAGAAAGGGTTCTCTCACCTCAGCCTGCTCTGGTCACTCCTTGCCACTTCATACAGCTCTCAGCGTTGGGTCTCTTATAAAAGGTGACAAATGAAAACAGGAAAAGGGTGGGTGGCTGAGGAAACTGGTGCTTGATCTGTCAACCTGTAGCATCCTGGACTGTGGCCCAGCAGCTACCTGTGACAGCCAGCTTTGGAATCGGAGACAAAGGACTTGTGGCTGCTGGAATGTAGCAAAGAGGAGTATCCTAGTAGCCACAGGCCAGTGCAGACCTGGGTTCCATTCTTCCCTTGTTTCCTTGGCCAGGATAGAAGGAAAGGTAAGCAAGGGGTGGGACAAACAGACACCATCTCCTCCCCCACTTCCCAGACCACTGAATTCTTATTCATGAAAGATGCCACAGGTCGGGATAGGCCACAGTGAGTTTGTGACGTTGGGGCCACCTTGGCCTTCATGGTGACCTGATTTCATAGTTGTCAGGGTTTCTGTCTGTGCCTCACATGCTCCAGGAAAGTCTTTCCTCTGCTAGTGCCTCTACCTTTTGGGGTAGCTTGCATCTTCTGGTCCCTGAGCCCTGGATGATGCTCCACATTTGGGAACTCTCAGTCCTTGAGGCAATAAAATCTGAGGGCCTCCAAAGAAATAGATCAGTAGTCCAAATTCTCATTCTCCTCCTGTTCTACTCTCAACCTTTACATTGTATTTTTCTTTCCATTCCCAGCTGACCAGGGGCTCCTAGGCAAACATTTCTACTTCTGAATCAAGACTTGGGGTCAGTCCCTAGCAAAGAAGCAGCTGAGTGAGAGGCTCCTTCAGTTTCAGTAAGAAACAGGGACTGAGCCTGAGACCTCTCTTGGGGCTTGCAAGTATTCAAACTAAACAGCCATAATTTAGATATAGGCTACCCTGCTCATGGGCTAAGGTAGAGAGGGGCACAGGCCTTGCTCTAATCTGGATGACTAAGAGGGCTTCTCTGAAGTGGCCATTTAAGGATTGGATTGTGTTCCCATTCACCTTGACCACAGGCACTAAATTCAAGAATTTTCTACCTCAGGTAGTCAGCCTCACTCTACCTCTAGGCCATACTTGAAGTTAAGACCAACCTGGCTATCTTTGACCATTGAGTTAACACTCCAGTGTAAATAGACAAATACCTTCTTATATTATGGACTCTGTGAGGGAAGGAAGGCTTCCCACCCACTCAAAGAATCTCCCTGGGCTAGCAGAGCCTGCTTCTTTGATTTCTTTCTCCCTGCAGCCATTAAAACCATGTGGACCCTCCCTGATGGCAGATAAAGCTACATGATAATATCAGAAATCCAAAACTGGAGGGTGTGTGTGTGTGTGTGTGTGTGTGTGTGTGTGTGTGTGTGTGTGTGGTAGGGGAGGGGGTAGGTCAGCTACCAGACAAGAAATGCAAAGCCAAACGAGCCTGTAAGGATGCTGAGCCAAGACTGGAAGTGGGCCATCTGGGAGGTTCAGAGCATCACAAGCCCCAGACAACAGAAGCTGGGTTGTGCTTCCACCAAACCATCTGGAGCAGCCCACCCTTCTAGCTTCCTCCCTGCACACCTACCCCAGGCTATTTGCATCTTACCTTACTCCTGGGAATCTTTCTGCCTGACTACTTGCTCTGTGGTCCTGGAAAAGCTTCCATTTCTATTTCCTTTCCTTTCTTCTGGAGGTTCAATTTCCATTTCCTCTTTGGCCAATGGGGAAGAGAAGGAGGAAGATGAAGATGATGGCAACAATGATGGTGATGATGATGACTTCTTGCAGGATTAAAAAATTTTAAACAAGACAGCTCATAGAACACAATACTTGGCATATATCATAAATATGGAATAAGTAGTTATTGTTCTCCTAAACCTAAGTCCCTTGATGACCTGGACTGCTGGCATCCTTGCCAGTTCATAATCTCTATGACCTCTTGTGCAGCAGCACCAGGCACCAGAAGGGGCTTAGCCCGTATTTGATGAATGGGAGAAAGAGGCTAATGACAGGGGTAAGTGAGCAAAGAAGCCTTGTTATTTGCAGAGAAAGTAAAGTCTCAACTGGGCAGTGTGGCGTGGGCTGCATGGGGTGCTCACCATCCTAGTTGGTCCTGAAGGATCATTGTGCCCCTACAATGCCTCTGCCTGTAACACCACTGCCTTTCACTGGAGGGTAGCTTATGTTCAGAACACCCAAGCTGGACCTGTGACTGACTACATATCTCAAAGCACCTGCTTTTCTGGTCTTTCTTCCGGTCTGCATCTGAGTGACCCAAGCTAGGACTTCAGGGCTCCCTGCAGGGATGGTATCTCAGAGCAACCTCCTCTCCATGCTCCTCTTGGGGCTGCTCTACCCCTGAACTTTCATCCATAGCTGGGGCTTCTAGAGAACTCCCTACTGGCATTCCCAGAAGCAGCTGGGTTAGTCTGTGACGAACAGTGAGTTTTCCAGAACATGTAATAATCCCCAGACAGCCAAAGTTGGGGCATGTGTTTCCAGTGGTCAGCCTGGCAGGAACCCACACTCCTGCTTCTCTGCTGGGCACCTACCTTATGCCATCTGTGCCTGTCTGTCCCATGCAAAGTTCTTGACTCTGAGTACCACCTCCTCTTCCTTTCTCACCTGCAAATTGGATCCCCTGTCCCTGGGTCCCAGGGTCAGCCCTCCTGTGGCTTGGCTCTTCTAACTCATGAGTTACCACATGGTTTGATGGGGCTTAAGCTAGCCATAATCACATCCTGCAAAGCAAACTTGGTCTGTGACAAGTCCAAGCAGCCTCTCAGCAATCTCTACACAGTTCTTCCCCCAGTTTTTAGCCTTGAAAACCATCCCTTGCGAAGAATAGGGTCCTGAGGATGCCAGGGATGCTACCGATGTCCTATGTGTTTCTCATCACTGTAGCTATCTCAAGAAACTTCTGATCAGCAGCGCCTAATCCCATCATCAGGGTTGAATAACACCCCATGGGTACCCGGTGTCCTGGCTAGTCACCTCCTACTCATCTTGTAAGCTATCTAAGGTGAGCCTCGTGCATTTATTTTTACAGAATCATAGACCAGGAGGTAGAGAAAGGAAGACAAACAAGAGGGAGAGAAGGGAGGAGCTGAGCCTGTGCGGGTGGGTGGATTGGATCTGACTGCATCCTAGGCTTTGGAGAATAGGGGCCCCTCAGAGCTTAAGGTGTGTTTATTCGCCTGTCAAAGATGAGGACCAAAGATCGGTGTGATCAGGGCCAAGGAGCCCCATAAGAGTTCCTGCAAGTCAACCACCTTTTCTTTTCCTCCTGAGGCTTCTGCAGGGACAGGAGCCCTGTTGCTAACTCAGTGCCAGGGCATTTCCATCTTTCTTGCATCTTTAGAGGTCCAGGTACCAAGAAGGTTCTCAGGGTTGGGGGCAAAGGATTCAGCCTGCAACTCTCCAGGGAGACTCCAGACATAAGTGAGGGCAGCATCCCCTCTTGGGTAGGCCCCAGCAATGCTACAACCAGGGCCAAAAGCAGCTGCCGCCTCAAACTCAGGCTGCTCACTGACATCTAGCAACACCCAGGGGATTCAATTGCAGGCTAAATTGACCTTAGCAAGAAGGAGCCTTCCAAGTATTCATAAACTCTGCCCTCCAGCTTCACCAGCCTGGCTGCATTTAATATGGTCTGTATTAAGCTGCCCCATGCCTTTGGAAGCAGAAACAACATATGCTCACAGTGGGCACAAATGCCCCCTGCATTCTGGCAGCTCACAGTAAAGGAGCAGGTCAGAGGGAAGAGACCCAGGCTCTGGGTTGCACATCTCCCATCCCTGCAGCCACATACACACCCATGGGGAACAGTTGGGGCTTTTTATAATCTTTATTTGTTAACAGTTGAGACTATTTTTTTTCCCATGCTGTAAGAGATGCCAGTGGCTCATTTAAAAAAAGTTGTGAAAAACACAAATCTATTTTGGGGTGATCAGCCTCCTTAAAGCCTCACACCCTCAGCTCTGAGGAGCTCTGGGGATGAGACCTGCCCTCGCTGGGAAGGTCTGCAGTTTGTAGGAAGCTAAGAATTCTTGGGCCTAGCAACACTGGCTCTGGGGTACATTTTTGTCCCATCTTGTATCATCTTGGACAGAAGCAGCTCCATTCTGGTATAGCCCTGCCTGCCTCCTGGTAGCTTCAGAACTTGAACCTGAGAAAGCCACCTCCCAGGAGGCTTGGGATGGAGCCACGCTACTGCCCGGTATCTTGCTTTGGCATGCTGGAGGGCCTGCCATTAGTAGTGGTTCTTACAGTTCTTGAAAGATATTAACCCAAGAGCTCAAATTTCTCTGCTGAATCAAGAGGGATTTCAGAACCATGGAAGATATTAAATAAGGTCCTGGATCATCTGTGGGTAGGAGCCCTGGAGTAGGTGAAGGCCCTGCATGCCCTCTGCCTGTGGAGCCACTTCAGATTACTAATGGACTCTTTTTGCCATGTTGTAGTTACAGGGCTGTTGGCAAGGGCCTGGGCCAGCCTTGAGTGTTCCACCAAGACCTCTCACTCACGTTCCCCCCTCCATCTCCCCTGATCTCCCTCCCCTTAACTTTGCCAGGAGACCCTTAGGGCCAAGGCTGACTTGAGATTCTATTACTCTGGCTCTCAGAATTCTAGCTCTAGCCTCACTCAGTGCCCCTGTATGGTCTACTCTGCACATGGGGACCAGACGACTGGGATACAGACAGAAGTTGGGTACAGAGATGTGATGGGATCACATGAAAAGTTGGGAAGAGTTTAAGGGATTTCAGTTCTTGAAGTGAGGACAGTGAGGTGAGGTAGTCACTCTCTGTCTTCACTGTGTGGCCTGCATCTTTGTGCCAGAATGATTACCGCCCAATTCGAATAGCTGTTTGAAAGTTAGAAGCAAAGAGGCTGATGGCTGCCTCTCTGCTTTAATTTATTTTCTTTCTTTCTTTTTTTTCCTGCATAGCCCTGGCTGTCCTGGAACTCTCTCTGTAAACCAGGCTGGCCTTGAACTCAAGCCTGTCTCCTTAGTGCTGGGATTAAAGGTGTGCACCACCACTGCCTGACTGATTTCTTTCTTTTTAAGGCTTATTTTTTTATTTCTCTCTCTCTCTCTCTCTCTCTCTCTCTCTCTCTCTCTCTCTCTCTCTCTCTCTCTCTCTCTCGGCTTCTTTTACCCCTTTCCTGTCTTATCACTTTCTACCCTGTCCCTTTCTCATCACCAGATCAACTTGTCCATCATCCTTCCCAGCAGTGTCAACTACCTTCCAGGGGGATCTAGCTGGCTTCTCCAAGCATTTTGCTACCATTTCTGAACTCTCCAGAAATTCTAGAATTTTTTGGGGATGCATGAGACTTAAGTATCAAATGGTCTAGCAGAATTGGACCTCATTCTTTCACTGTGTGCTAATCCTTATTCCATTCCTTCCAAAGACATCCCTGTCTGCTCCCAGTCTTGATGATCCTCAGTTCATGTTTGCTGAGTTCCTGTTTACTCAGGAGCAGCTCCCATGGAAAGGATGACTGGTGAATGAATGAATGAATGAATGAATGCAGCCTTCCATGCTTAGCACCCATGCCAGCTGTCCCAAACCTTGAAGGTCATGCGGACTAACCTTTATCCGTGAGAAAACAAAGCCAGAGAGCTTAGGAGACTTTTGATTTTGTTTTGTTTTTGTCCAGGATCATACAGTTCCGTGAGTGACAACTGACAGTTGTGTGCCAACTCAGAATGGCCTGGACCAGGACCCATTGCCTGCTTCATAGCTGGCCCCTATGGCCCCTGAGCTAGAATATCAGATTTCTGAATTTGGGCAGATGTAGCCATGCTCTTGCCCTAGGTAGAGCCTTCCATTTGCTCCCCCCACACACTTTTAGGTGACTTACAGTGTGCTCATTCCCTCCCTCCCGCCTCTTGCCTCCTTCCTATCTGCCACTCCCATTAGGAGCCTGGAGGAAATCCAGCACACTGGAGACCCCTCAGAACAACATGTGAGTGGTCACTTTGTGGTCACTGTCCCCTGCCCCTCTCTGCTTCCTCTCCCCACACCTTCATTTGCTCATCAAATATGAATTATGCAGCCAGTGTGTGAAGCATTAGACTACCATGACAGATAGATAAATACCCCCGTAGAAAGGCATTCTCAGTGTCTGAGGCAGAGAGATAGCACTGTGACAAGCTGTGTCTTTAGTCACGAGTGGAACTCAAGATTGACACCAGGTGTCGGTGGAGGACTTCCTGGAGGATGTGACATTTAAAAAGAATAATTAAGCATTTTGCAGTAGAGAAGGTAGAGAGTGTCTGTGTCCAGGGAACTGCTTCCGCAAAGGCCACACCTCTTCATGGGGACCTGGTAGTGATCTTATCCTGGGTAGGGAGCTGAGAACAACCTGGTTATCCTGGCAGCACCTTCCTCTCCTTATGTGGGCTCTGCACCTCCAAGTACCTCTGCCTTTGCTCAAGATTTACTTATGAATTTGTTGCTAGTTCTAAGCAGGGACGCCACCTGCTCCAATAGGCACATTGCTCATATCACAAGCTTGGTTATGTGTGTGTTTGAGGGGGGGGGCACTGTGAACATGTGCTTATCAATTTGGAATGCTTGGCTGCTTGTTAAGCGCATAGAGCACACAGGCTGGAGGAGGCATGAACAGAGGGGTCTGCACAAGCTGGGCTGGCCTTGGAAGAGGTAGAGAGAGCCATGGGAAGAGGGCAGTGCTGGAACCAGCCTGAATCTTGAGGTGGACATCTCCCCAAGAATCAGAGTGGAGGCTTCTCTCTCCAGCTAAATGTTCAGCTTAGAAGGTGGCATCTGTCTATAGGAAAACAGCATCCTGGTGATGACCTGGCTTTCTTATGGGGAGAGTAGGAGGAAGTGACATCAGAGAATAACTTCAAGGAGATTTTAGGTCACAGACAGCTGTGGCGAGGGAAAGGATGCTGGGGGTGTGGAACAGAAGATGTTAGAATTAAATCCATCTTTGTGCTGAAATGAGGTACTGTTTCATGCACAGTAAGGATGCCACCGCAGGGCAGTGCCTAGGTCCCCTGGAAGGGCAGTGCACATGGCCAGCTAGTGAGGTAATGGAACAGGCAATGATGGGTCTAAGCTGCAGGACATGGGCAGAAAGGGATAGAAGGAAGAAAGGGGGTGAGGTGGGCAGGAACTCGAAGCCTGAAGCAAAGAGAGCAGACTCCAGAGCTGGGCTTGCAGGCTCAGGTGATGGAGGTGGAGGAAGCTGTCCTGCTGTGGCAGCTGCTGGCTGCTGCTATAGAGTAGGCCATTGGCAGCTACTAAATCCAGCTTCAGGGATCTGTCAATGAAAAGTTACACAGATAAAGGTGGGCAGTGGTGGTGCACTCCTTTAATCCCAGGACCCTGAAGGTAGGGACAGGCAGCCCTCTAGTTCAAGGCCAGCCTAGTCTACAAAGTGATTTCCCCAACAGTCAGGGCTACACAGAGAGACTCTGTCCTGACAAACGGGGGCCGAGAGATAAGGTAAACATGGTTCCAGAGCTGGATAAGGAGCCCGAGAAGAAGAGCTATACTTGTTTCTGTGAAGGTACAGCTTGGGGAGCAGCTACCTTGTGAAGACAGGATTTAAGAGGGCTCTGACTAGGCATGCTGGAAAGCTGAGGTGATGGGAAGATTTCTCTCTTAGTTGGGGTTATTACTGTTGTGTTGAAACACCATGACCAAAACTAAGTTGGAGAGGAAAGGATTTCTTTGGCTTGTACTTTCACATCACTGTTCATCACTGAAGGAAGTCAGGACAGGAACTCAAACAGAGCAGGAACCTGGAGGCAGCAGCTGATGCAGCCATAGAGGGATGCTGCTTACTGGCTTGCTCCTCATGACTTGTTAGTCTGCTTCCTTATAGAACCCAAGATGAACTGGGCTCTTCTCCATTGATCAGCAATCAAGAAAATATGCTAGTCTTGCATATAGCCCTGTTTTATGGAGGCTTTTTCTCAATAGCTCTCTTCTCTCAGATGACTTTAGCTTGTGTAAAGTTGACATAAAACTATCCGGTACAACTCCTGTTAGAAGAAAAGCTGAAAGTTGGGACCGGGGACTGCGTACCCTGGTAGGAGTGGTGATTCAGGACACCTCTCCAGCTCGCCCCTGGCCCAGTCCTAGCCACTCTACTGAATATGAGTGGGTTTATAACTACCTTTGACATTTACATTAGTCTAAGAGTAGGCTCCAAAGCTGCGTCTTGAACCCTCCTATGACCCAGCCTGGCTTTCTCTCTCAAGGAGAAGAGACATTGGCTACAGAGTTCCAGGTTCAGAACTAGCAAAGGAGAGTCAGTCCTGTTTATCTACTCAGAATCGCACAAGTGACATGCTTCAGGGCACATGAAAGGTGATACCAGCAGGCATCCAGCACCCAGCTAGCTCTTTGGAGCTGGATGAAGAGAAGTCAGGGAGGGAGGAGCCCTGGCTGGGTGTACAAACCCAAAGAGATTTCATACTGTGTTTTTCTTTGGCACAATCACTCTTAGGCGTATAAACAATGGAGTGAGGCTCTTTATACCAGATATAGGGGGAAGAACATCCTTGGGCAAAGTCTAGCTTCTTTCCTAAACATGTATTTGAACTAGTACTTGTTTTATTGATTAAGGTTCATTTTTTATTGTTTTATTGAGTCTGAACATGAAGTATTAAGCACTCTCAGTCACTGTCAACCTTCTCTCCAGCTCTGAGAAGGTGTTGGAGGTGAAGGAGCATCTTCTAATAGTAAGGTATCTACTTGCTATACAATAATTAAATGAGCCTGAATGTACACTTACCACAAAGCACCCTGATGGGCAATTTGTAACCATATGCACTCACAGACAAGAGAAATGTTTCAGACAATACAAATTGAGTATTTTAGTTATTTGTTTATGGCAGGGTCTTCCTATGTAGCCCATATTGACCCCAAATTTTCCTGCCTCAGCCCCCTGTATGCTGGGATTCCAGATGTGTGTCACTGAACCAGGCAAAATTTCAGTTATTTGACTTTGGGGAGGAGAAGCAAATCTCCCTTCCACATTAGATTTTGCATAAAATAATGTTAAAATGATATGTATTCTCAAAGAACAAGTTGGAAGGTGGATAGAAGCTGAGGTTCCTTCAGATGAACAGGATGGATGACTTTAAAATCAACCCATTTTTATTTTAGTGTTTGGAGACAAGGTTTACACTCTTGACAATAATCCAGTTTCACCCTCCCAAAGCATGACAGCCACCACATCTGGCTTGAATTACTATAGGTCACAGAAGAGCAGCTACAGAGTCTCTGCATAGGCTATTATTTCTGTGCCATTCTTTGCAAGTTGAGAAAATACTTATGAACTCTCTGTGACAACAGGTTGGGATGAGGATCTCTGAAGGTGGTTACAGGTATCCATACAAAAAACTCAATAAAAGCTCCCGAAAGTCGGAGTTGAGGGATGATGCGGGAAGGAAGGCCCTTGAGTACTGGAAAAAGCTTCCGAGGAGACAGAGGACCTGTGATGAAAGGCAGTTGTGTGCCACTGGTGAAGCCTCAGCTGAATTCAGGGAGAAAGAAGAAAATCTTCCCGTGGTTCTCTAACTCGCATTCCCAAGGCGCACCAGCAGGAGTTTCTTCCTAGCCTCCTGGGGAAAACCGTCGTGAGAGTCCAGCAAGTTTTTGAGGCTGGTCAGGTCAGTTACTGGCCACCATCGTGGCTCCCAGGGGCAAAGGGAGGAGGCGCAAAGAGCAGCAGAGGGGCGGCGGGGCGTGCCCAGGCCTGGGGGCGTGCCTAGGGCGTGCCCTCCGAGTGTCCAATCCCCTTCGCTCCCCTTTCCACCAACCCCGCGCCGCTGTGGGCGGTCCCTGTCACAGCAACGATTCCTGGGTGCGATTCTCCCCCCATTTTTTTTTGCTTTTTCCCCCCCGGCCCCCCCAAACTTTGCTTTTTTTGTGAATGAAAAGAGGAGGTCGTGAACGGTCCCCGGGACTGCGGCGCTTGGCGTCTTAAAGGCTGCACGCGTGCGGCGGCCTCGCCCGGCGCCTCGCTCTCCAGCGCGCCACCGGCAACCTCCGCAGCGCAGCCGGGCGGCGGCGCGGCCCAGCGGCCGGAGGTCCGCTCGGCAGCGCGCAGTCCCTCTCCACGAGCCTCCATGACATTGGGCGCCCGGGGCGCGCGGAGATGCTGATCCGGAAGAAGCAGTGGCTGCAGTGCAGCGCGCGAGGCTGCTCACGCGCCGCGGTCCGGCCTGGGCTCCTGTGCCAGAGTTTCTGATTGCACCCGAACCGGGACCCCAGGAGGCTGGATCCCCAACACAGAGCAGCGGCGTCGGCGGCGCCCCAACTTGTACTTGCGGAGTGACCCCAGACATCTCACTAAAATGAGCGTGCTTAGCAGGAAGAGATGTGTTCCCTACACTAGAAATTACCCCGTCACATGTAGTGGTGTAAGTACATGATTGATTTCTTTTTTTTTTTTTTTTTTTTTTTTTTAACTTTATTTATTTATTTGCCTTGGTGTTTTGCCTGGAACTGGAACTACAGACAGTTGTTAGCTGCCATGTGGGTGCTGGGAATCGAACCCGGGTCCTCTGGAAGAGCAGACGGTGCTCTTAACCACTGAGCCATCTCTCCAGCCCCACATGATTGATTTCTATTATGGCCGGGTTGCAAGCAGCCTCTGCAAACGCGCCGCCTCGCCTTGGCTCAGCCTTCGGCGCCCTCCCCTCTCCAGCCTGCGCCCCTCCTGCTTCCCCTCTTGGGCTCCACTCTTCCCTTGGGCTCTTGCTGAGGCTGCTCGGTTCAAAGGAGGAGATAAATTAACCTTTCTTAGGTGTTTTTAGGGAAAAGTATATGTCTTGCATTGGCATAACATGCCCCTCCCCCTTCTCTATTTACTTAATTAAAAAAAATTATTTTGTATGTGCAGAACAGCATGTCAAGGGAGAAAAATAAGAAGTTCAGAGTGGTAGAGGTGTACCGTTTTTCTTTTATTTATTTATCTATCTATCTATCTATTTATTTATTTATTTAATTTAAGCCAGTACAATTGGGTGTTTGCTGACGGTTGTGGAGATGTTTCTTTGAAGTCAACTCCACTGTGGTCTGCCCAGCTGAGTTTTGGCAAACTACTGGCGGAAACGTTGAGCTTTGTTTGTTATGTTCAGGTATCCTCTGATTGAAAAGGTTTATCTTGTATTTTTTGTTAATGTGATCATTCAAGGTCCCTCTGGGCCTTGCTTTACGTTTTCTGCGTGGGGAGGATCCACCCCTCCATTTTCACCCATATTACAATGTCAGCTTCTCCAGTGGGAGTTCCTTTATTTCCCAATCCAGCTTTCCTTTGTTCTTCTCTCAATTCTCCCTTTCTATCCATCTTCCTTGATATTTTACTTTCATTTTCTCGATTTTCCTCCCTTTCACGTTTTTTTTGTAAGATGCAGGATGTGGGATATTGGTTGCTAGGAGACAAGCCAGGCTCCCAGGGAGATTGTCGTTTCCTTGACAACCAGACTAGGGCAGCCACAGATGAACAAGCCTCCTATCAGCTGTGGGAGGGAAAGGGGGGCTTTTGAGCTCTGCAAAGAGTGTGTGTAGGGGTGCGGGGGTGGGAATGGGAGCGCTTGAGGTTTGAGGGTAATCTGAGCACACCTTCGGATTTGTCCTGGACAGAGTACAAGGAACTGGGAGTCGTGCAGAAGATTGTTGGTCAAGGGGGAGTTGGTGATTTGTGGACAGGAGTTGGGGGAGGAAACACCACTGACTTTGGGGTTGTCAAGGAGTGGAGTGGATTGGAGGTTTTGATACTCAGGACAAGGTGGAGGGTGATCAGGAATCTCTGAAGGAACGGGGCTGAGACAATTGTGAGCAAAAGTCTTGAGTCATTGAAGAAAAGAGTGCCAGAGAGGAGAGGGGCCTTGGGGAAGTTCACTGAGTGCTTTGTATCATCATGCATCAGCAGCAATCCAGACAATAGTAATATTCTAGGGCAGAAATTATATTAATACTGGCATGCTGTCTCCAGGCTAGGATCCTCATTTAAGATAGGCTTGATTAGACAAAAAGTTCTCCTGGCTTAATTGGGCCAGCCTGTATCTTAAAGAGAGATATAATTACACATATGGATATGTGATCTAGCATTATATAATACTATATTACATAAGAAGACAAATGCCTTCTTTCACCCAGCCTCTCTTGGCATGAATTTACCAAAATTCAAAAAATTTCTTCCAACACCCTCATACCCATTTTCTGGAGGTAGAGATTGATGTTCACAAAAAATGGAGAGGTTTGCTTCTTTCTAGATAGGACAATGAAGCTTGATGTTGCAACAGGGATAATGATGACCAAGAGAGAGAGAGAGAGAGAGAGAGAGAGAGAGAGAGAGAGAGAGAGAGAGAGAGAGAGAGAGAGAGAACCAGTTGGGGGATGTTTAGAAGATGTGTGAAGGAGCAGCCAGGGAGGGGATGGGCTGGAATGTGCAGGCTAGATAGCAGTTTAGGCAGACTGCTTCCTAAACTTGTAGCCAGAGTCTACCACTCTCCTACTTGTTGGTTGACTCACTGTCCCCTACTGAACTCTAGAAGCAAAATCACAAGGTGTGTGTGAGTGTTATGTCACAAGGCAGCGCAGCTAAACTTGGAAGTGCCCCTGGATTTAAGCACCCAGGCCCCTCCTCTGTGCCTCCTTCTCCCATTTGCTTCTAGATCTACATGCTAATGAATCAAAACCATAGAAGGAATTTCTGTTGCCCTCTGTCTTTATAGGTGAGGTTCTATTTTCCTTTTTTCTCTTGTTATCCATTCCATAAAACAGAAACCACACTTACTTGGCTCTTCCTGGTGCCCACACACCCCTCAGCTGTCTAACTTAAGACTAAGAACTGTCAAAGAGGATTTTATGTCTTCAGTTCAGAAGAGAGGAGAAGAAGCAGAAAGCTGATGGCTATAACAGTTGCCTGGTGATCAGGACCAGGAGGGAGCAGGAATGATGCAAATAGTTGCCATAGAGACTGGGTCAGAGCTTGGTGATGACCCCTTGTAGTGGAAGGGTCCAGATCCTGTAAAATTCCAAGGAGGAGGATGAGTCTGTCTCATTGAAAAGTCCTTGCTGCACTTTTTGCTTAGGTTGCTGAGATGCATCCTCTTGCGCAAATCCCAGTTGCCATGTTACTTGAGTCTTTCAGCTCTGCATTCCTGCATGTTAGCATCTAGTTACAGCCTGCCAGGGACAGAGCTCCTCTGCTGCTGCTGGTGGCTTGGCTCTGGTCTTGATGGCTCAGCAATAAAGTGCCTGGGCAGCCTCCAGAACTCCTTTGCACTCAGCTTTCCTGTACCTGGGAAGGCTTACTCCAGGTGGCTCTAGCCCTGAGATGTCTCACTGTACACAAGGAATGAACAGGGACAAACTGATATCCCTAAGTGTACCTCTCCTACCCCGACTCCCTTCCTATATTGTTTAACCCTTCTATAAGGGTAGGTGCCAATGAAGGAGATTGTCCTCAAATTGAAGGCCTCACCTTTTTAACCACAGATATGCCACATTAACTACAGGAGTGCTTTCCATCTGTTCATCTGATTGGTCACTCTCTGGGATGGACATAATGCTCTGCCTATTACCAGAAGAAACTGCGGCAGACATTTAGCCTAAGCTTGACCCTCAACTTCCTCCAGCATCCACTTTCCCACATAGACAGTTTGTCTAGCTTCTCCTCAGAGAGCCAGAGGAGCGAGGCTCTTCCAATCTAAGCCTCTTCCTCTGTAGGAGGTAGATCTTACTTTTGAGAGCTGGATGTGGGATGCTGTAGGTAGCCCATATAGGGATGGGAAGGTCCATGGACCATAGAGTGTATCCTTCTGGGCTATGACTCCTTATCTCAAAGTAGGTCTTCAGCTGAGCGGAACCAGGGTAAGGAGGGGAGGCTTGTGAATTCAGCAGGTACATAGAAGAACCCCTACTCAAATAGGCTGCCAAAAAAACCCCTTTCCTAGTTCATAAAAGGGACTAGGGTAGGAGGATGTAGGTGAGCAGGCTGGATCTTGGAAATTTACCATATGAGAGGGCCAGGGGAAAATAGACAGAGCTGGAAGAGCTGCTGCCCAGCCCTGACATGTCCATTAAATTTTAAAGTGACTCTGCATTGGAGCATGCTGGGAAGGGGTGGGGACCTGGCCCCATGTCTGCTTCTCTCAGCTGTTTGTTCTGCTGCTGCTTCAGCCCCAGGGAAGAGGAGGAGAGAAGAGAATGTGCCCACTACCAGGCAGATTCCCCCTCTCTGGGTGAGTGGGTATGGGCCAGGCACAAGGCGGATTCTGCCTTGGGATCTTTCACAGACTGCCTTTATCCAGAAGCCCAGCTGCAGGATGGTTGGGGAACAGAGGGAGAAGCGATCCATCTGGTGGCATTGTCCTCCTCAGCCTGAATAAGCTCCTGTCTCCTAGGGCCCCTGCAAAGCTACTTCCCTGGATGTTGCCCACTTCTCTGTCTTCACTTCGGCACTAATGATGCTTGCCAGGGCCACAGACCTGGTGGAGGAGGGCTGCTTGCATTGACCCTGGTCCTCAGGGGTATAGCATGCCAGACTGTCCTTTATCTCCTTTCCTGCTCCCCAGGTTCCAATTAATGGATTCTGACATGGATTATGAAAGGCCAAACGTAGAGACCATCAAGTGCGTGGTGGTGGGGGACAACGCCGTGGGCAAGACCAGGCTCATCTGTGCCCGGGCCTGCAATGCCACTCTCACTCAGTACCAGCTTCTTGCCACCCATGTGCCCACAGTGTGGGCCATTGATCAGTATCGAGTATGCCAGGAGGTAGGTAAGAGGACAAGGCCCTTTGGTAGGGGGTCCATGCTATGTATCTTCAACTGTAGCTTGGTGTCTCTAGAGCTCATGAGATTCCCCCTCCCCTAGGGGTGGGGCAGAGGTGGATGAAATAGAAGGAGCCCCAGGAAAGACATCTGGAGGAAGTCCACTCCCAGGGAGATACCTTTGAACTATTGTGTTTTCAGTGGTGTCCTGGTGAAGGCTTCTATTGCTGTGATGAAACACCATAACCAAAAGCAAGTTGAGGAGGAAAGGGTTTATTTAGCTCATCCTTCCATTCCATAGTCCATCGCTGAAGAAAGTCAGGACATGAACTCAAACAGGGCAGGAAATTGGAGGCTGGAGCTGATGCAGAGACCACAGAGAGTTGCTGCTTACTGATTTGCTTCCCATGGCTGGCTCAGCCTGCTTTCTTATAGAACCCAGGACCACCTGTCCAGGGATGGCACCTCCCACCATGGGCTGAGCCCTCCCCCATCAATTACTGATTAAGAAAATGCCTTCTTGCAGCTGGATCTTATGAAAGGATTTTCTGAACTGAGGCTCCCTCCTTTCAGATAACTAAGTTGACAGAAAACTAGCCAGCACAAATGGGTAGGCTGGTGGCTAAGACTCTAGCTTTGGCTGGCCACCATGTCTTGTGCAATTGTAGCTCGAAGTGATAACATTTTCTTCTCCAACAATAACTATGCTCTCTTGAGATCTCTCCTGCTTCTGCTTAGCATGGAGACTACCCTCGTTATTGACTCTCCAGAGATTTTAGGTGGACAGCAGGTTGTACAACACACATGTGTCAGCTCTGTTCTGCCCATTAAGGTTGAGCTGGCATCTGCCCCAAGAACTATTGTTCCATCTCCCCCATGCCCAGGTGCTTGAGCGCTCTCGAGATGTGGTAGATGATGTCAGCGTCTCCCTGCGCCTCTGGGACACCTTTGGAGACCACCACAAAGACCGGAGATTTGCTTATGGAAGGTAGGGAAGGCCTTCGGGGCTTGCAGGGAACCGTACAGGAGAGTTTTCTCTCTGTTCTAAGGAACTGAGTAACTCTATGCAGTAGAACAGTGAGGAAAGAGTACTGGAGATAGGATGTTGGTTACTCCCTGGGGCTGAAGGCATCCTGGGCTTCGGACCTGGTTTGAGTCCCAGCTCTTCAACCTATTGGCTCTGAGCAGTTCTGGAATGACCTTTCTCACTGTGAGATGATGATCATTTCTTTATTTTCTCTCCATGCCGGACATTGAATCTAGAGCCTCACATCATAAGCAAGTGCTCTACCACTGAGTTATATGTGTCTCTAGCCCTTTAAAGCAAAACAAAGAAGAACTTTGAGACAAGGTCTTTCTCAGTTGTCCAGATTGGCCTTGAACTGAAAGTTTTCTGCCTCAGCCTCCCAAATATTCAGCCTATACCACCAGGCCTGGCAACATAGTAATTTGTGTGTATGTATAGATATGTATATTGGCATATACATGTTTGTATGTGTGCAAATTGGTGGGGAGTCTTGCACCCATGTGTGTAACTGTGTCGGCTAGAGAACATCAGGTGTCTTCTTTGGTTGTTCTCCACCTTTTTCTTTTTGAGACACCCCACCTCCCACCCCCAGGGTTTCTTTGTGTAGCCTTGACTGTCTTGGAACTTGCTTTGTAGACTAGACTAGCCTTGAACACACAGAGATACACCTGCCTCTGCCTTCCAAGTGCTGGGATTAAAGGCATAGGACACCACACCTGGCAACACAGGACTTTTTATTGGATCAAGTGCTCAGTTTTGGCTGGTCTTGCTGGTTGGAGAGTCTCAGGGATGCTGGAGATGAAAATGCTTACAGCCATGCTCGACTTTTTATGTGAATGTATGAGTACTGGGGGTGTGAACCTAAGTCCCCATGCTTACATAGAAACCATTTTACCCACTTAGCCATATTCCCAGCCCCAAAATGATAATTTTTAATTCATAAGATAGCATTGAGGCTAAATGAATGTTTGTGTTTTAAAATGCCTACATAAATTATAGTCGTGATTATTTTATATTGTGTGGAATATAATGGAAGTAGGTTCATAAGACAGGGGTAGGCTGTCGTGGAGGGACAGACAGACATGTTTTCCTCTTTTAAGGGGCAGGTAAACCCCCTCCAGCTTTCCCTGCCTGTAACTTTTCTCTCCCTCCCCCCAGATCTGATGTGGTGGTTCTGTGTTTCTCAATTGCCAACCCCAACTCCCTTCACCATGTCAAGACCATGTGGTACCCAGAAATCAAGCATTTCTGCCCCCGAGCGCCTGTCATTCTGGTGGGCTGCCAGCTGGACCTGCGCTATGCTGATCTGGAAGCCGTTAACAGGGCCAGGAGACCCTTGGCTAGGTAGGGGTTCTGGTGCTCACGGAGAGGGAAGGGACATGGGGCATTGCTATGGCTCCCTGCTTACATCTCTCCTCCATGAGAGTAATGACAAGCATGCTTAGTCATTCATTCATTCACTCACTCATTCACCCTTCTATATCATTGTATACCACTGTGGGAACAGTCCTGTGCTGTATTCTGTGAAGTAAGACATCGAGGAGAAGACATATGTGAGAATATTTGTATGAAAGGACCCTATAATATTGTGGTGCTAATATAGTTGGCTCTTTATATCATGGGTTTAGCCAACATGAATGGGAATATCCAGACTTCCCTTACCCCTGTCATTATTGCATGATAACAACTATATCAGTGGTTCTCAGCCTTCCTAATGCTGTGACCCCTTAATTTAGCTCCTCATGTTATGGTGACCCTCCAACCATAAAATTATTTTTGTAGCTACTTCATAACTGAAAATTTGCTACTGTTGTGAATCATAATATAAATATCTCTGTTTTCTAATGGTCTTAAGAGATCCCTGTGAAAGGATCATTCAACACCCCCTCCCCGATGGGTTGTAACCCACAGGTTGGGAAATACTGAGGTATAGCATAGCACTTATATTGCATAAGTAATCTAGAAAAGATTTAAAGAATAGCAGGGATATGCACAAATTATATACCTATAGTGATGTTTTCTCCGAGGGACTTGAGTTTCCACAGATTTGAAATCCGAGAAGGATCATGAAATTGACCCTCATCAGATACCAGTGGGCATCTGTGAGTAGATTAGAGGACAGGTACCTGGAAAGAATGGCCAGACTCTTCTACCACCAACACACATTTGTTTTTCCTTCTCATACGCTCCAGGCCCATCAAGCCCAATGAGATCCTCCCCCCAGAAAAGGGTCGGGAAGTGGCCAAGGAGCTGGGGATCCCTTATTACGAGACCAGTGTGGTGGCCCAGTTTGGTATCAAGGATGTCTTTGACAATGCCATCCGGGCTGCACTCATCTCCCGCCGGCACCTGCAGTTCTGGAAATCTCATCTGCGCAATGTGCAGCGGCCTCTATTACAAGCACCCTTCCTGCCCCCCAAGCCACCGCCCCCCATCATCGTGGTGCCCGACCCTCCCTCCAGCAGCGAGGAGTGCCCCGCCCACCTCCTGGAAGACCCGCTCTGTGCTGATGTCATCCTGGTGCTGCAGGAGCGCGTGCGCATCTTTGCCCACAAGATCTACCTCTCCACCTCCTCCTCCAAATTCTATGACTTGTTTCTCATGGACCTGAGTGAGGGGGAGCTGGGGGGCCCCTCAGGGCCAGGGGGCCCCCGCCCAGAGGACCACCGGAGCCACCCTGAGCAACACCACCATCATCACCATCACCACCATGGGCGGGACTTTCTGCTTCGAGCAGCCAGCTTTGATGTGTGTGAGAGTGTGGATGAGGCTGGGGGCTCTGGTCCTGCTGGCCTCCGGGCTTCAACCAGTGATGGGATCTTAAGGGGTAATGGAACAGGGTACCTGCCAGGCAGGGGTCGTGTGCTTTCTTCCTGGAGCCGAGCTTTTGTGAGTATCCAGGAAGAGATGGCCGAGGATCCTCTGACTTTCAAATCCCGGCTGATGGTGGTGGTGAAGATGGATAGCTCCATTCAGCCAGGGCCCTTCCGGGCTGTTCTCAAGTACCTGTACACAGGGGAGCTGGGTGAAAATGAGCGGGACCTCATGCATATTGCCCATATTGCTGAGCTGCTAGAGGTCTTTGATCTACGTATGATGGTAGCCAACATTCTCAACAACGAGGCCTTCATGAATCAGGAGATCACCAAGGCCTTCCATGTCCGCCGGACCAACCGGGTTAAGGAGTGCTTGGCAAAAGGCACCTTCTCAGGTATGGGGCATGTTTCAAAGACAAGGGGTTCTCTCTAGAAAACTTCCTGAGGGGCCTGGGTTGTCCTCTTAGCATTGAGAGTTGGCTTCAGCTCCCAGTGCCCCGGAAACATGGTTGTTCTCCTGCTCAAGCCAATAGCTTGGTTGTCTACAGTCTATTACTCATATAACATGGCACCAGAAGTGAGGTGGGGTAGTCAGGACCCAGTGACTGCCCTTGGAGCTGATTCTTCAGCATATCCACAATGTCCTTACATGATGCCTCTTCTCCTCCTGGACAGATGTGACCTTCATCCTGGATGATGGGACCATCAGCGCCCATAAACCCCTACTGATTTCCAGCTGTGACTGGATGGCTGCCATGTTTGGGGGGCCATTTGTGGAGAGTTCTACCAGGGAGGTGAGGCTGGAGATGGGAAGGGAGAGGGTGGGAGAGACGTTTACATCTTTGCATTTGAGACAGCATCTGCATTTGAGACAGCATCACTTCATGGTACTTTGTTCAGCGTCTTCTAAGCGCAGCGATGGACTCAAAACAAGTTTACGAGATGCTTTGAATAGCCAAGAATTTTTCAATATAATTACAGTATATTACTACTTTGGAAAGCCTTTCCATATATATCTCATTTAATTTACCCAGACATACATATAGCAAGCCGAACATGTTTTATGCAGGAAACTCAACTTTCACAATTATGTGACCAGAAAAAGAGAGGGTAGGTCTAGAACTCAGGATTGACAAGTCCTTAGTTCCTTAATAATATACTGTGTTGCTTCTTTGAGACACATAGACTTACTAAAAAAAACTCTGGTTTCCAAACTGAAATCAGCAGTGTCCGCAAAGAAAGGTTTTATTATTATTGAGCTATGAGGAGACCAATGGAGATAATGCCACTGGAAAGGGATTTTATATATATCCCAAGGAGGGGGACTGCACCCTGTAGGGCCACAGGGAAAATCAAGAGTCAGCCAGGAAGTGGCATTGGAGGTATCCTGTCTGTCTGATACCTGGCTCTGGGGTTATTGGAACAGGAAATGGTAGACTGGGGTGTGAGTGTGGTAGAGGGGAGCCCCCCTGTAGGAAGCCCCTTTGCTACTCTAGGAACTGGCTGGCTATGCTGGAAAGGAGCAGCCAGGCTCTAGGTGTCAGTGCATCAAATACAGACTATAAAAGCACATGATGAATTCAGACCCCATTCTCTCTGACCCACCCTCAGCTGACCCATCCTCCTCCTCATTCGCCACCCTCCAGGGTACCACTCAACCTAGAGGTGGAAGGGGTTTGTTGACTAGCCCTTAAAAGTATTCTCCTGCATCTATTTGCTCTTCTTCTATCCTCCCAGACAATCAGAGCAGCCCAGACTTGACCCCTGATGTTTTCCATCATCTCTGTCTCCTGGACTACCAGTTGCCCATCACTCTATCTTATAGTTCATGGGAATCTACTTTGTACAGATTCCCAGGTGGTTTTGCCAGCTGGTTTGTGATTTCTTTGGAGAGCAGGGACATGGTCTTTGACTTCTGCCAAGTGCCCTGCTGCCCACTGGATCCCACCTTAGACCATGCTCACCAGATCCTTGCCTGAAACACTGAACTAAGAGCAATCAGCGATCATGCTGGGTGAATTGGAATATGAGCTCCCTAAGGTGTGTGGAAAGGGAGTGTGCATAGAAAAGAACAGCAGAGTAGTTAAGAGCTGATCTGGTCTCTGAAATGGGGGTAGGCATTGCACATGCAGGATATGGGGCCAGGATTCTTTGAAGCCCCAGGAGCTTGTGTGCCCTGGGCATTTCTCAGCATCACATTTTAAAGTGCAGCTAGATTCCCAGCAAGTCCAGAGAGACTCACATCTGATGAGAAAGCAGTTTTTATTTCCCTGCTGCTGTGAAGAGATCCCAGAGGCCCAAAGCAACAGCACTGAGCAGACAGCTGGTTCCCTTTGCTCATTCTGTAGCCCACTTTAGCTGTTCCCTGCAGGCAGTGGGGGCTCGGGGGAGGAGCTGACCCATATGGCCCCTCCAAGCCTCCTCCCTGCCAGAGTGGCTTCAGGAACATGCCAAGAATCTAGATCCCTTTAGAAGACACCAGAGCTCCACTCACTAAGGCTGTCAGGCTCAGTGCCAAGGTTATGGGGTTCCCTAAACAGGTTCATGAGCAACCCAGGAGGCTAGTTGGCTGGGGAAGACCAGCCCCACCAAGTTAGGTCTTTATCTGCCAGAATGGAGTTACTGTGGGCCACCCTAAACATGCCACATGCCTGCTTCTTCCCACCCTAGGTGGTGTTTCCATACACAAGCAAGAGCTGCATGAGGGCTGTGCTGGAGTACCTCTACACAGGCATGTTCACCTCCAGCCCAGACCTGGATGATATGAAGCTCATCGTCCTAGCCAACCGCCTCTGCCTACCCCACTTGGTTGCCCTCACAGGTAACTAATTAACTGTAGTGTACAAGGGCCTCCCTGGGGCAAAATCATGGAGACTCCAGGGAGTGATTATGTATCTTTTGTTATTACCTCTCTCTTCCTGGGGACAGACTGGGATGCCAAGGGAAGAAGTGCTGTTAGCATTCAGTCTTCTGGAGGCTGGCAAGATTGCTCAGTGGTTAGAGCACTGGCAGCCCTTCCAGAGGACCATCGTTCGATTCCTACTTCCTCCATGGCTGCTCTGTTGCTGTATGTTACTTCAGTTCCAGGGAATCCAATACCTTCACACAGACATCCAGGGAGGTAAAACACACACGCCCATTAGAAAAAAAAATTCAGTCTTCTGTTCTGTATATATTAAATTCCTAAGGACATAGATGTACAGTGTGTGTGTTGGTGGTCATGGGGTGGTGATAGGGTCACCTTAGAGGTCTCATGACATCACAAAGTGGCCTTTGCAAGTAATGACACTTTGCCCTTCATTCATGCAAAGTCTAGAAGTCACAAAGAATAGAAGTATTTCTGCTTCTGCTGTATGTTTCCTCTGTCAGCCTCCTGTTCTCTTCTTGTTCCTTGTTCCTTCAGAAACATGAAGCAAACATTGACTAGCTTTTCATAGTTTCCTGTGAGGAATATGAAAGCTGGGCCTGGTACTATGGGCTGTACTCAGAGCTAACAGGAGGCAGAGGCAGAAGGAGCTGAAGTTCAAGGTTCACCTGAGCTGCAGAAGAACTGTTCTGTGCAGTTTAGCAAACCTTTTCTCAAAGAAAGGGGCATGTAGCTCAGTGGTGGCAGTTGGGACACATACACACACACACACACACACACACACACACACACACACACACACATATGGGAGGCGGGGGGGCAGTAGGAAGGGAGAGAGAAAGGATTATGAAAGCCATTACTCAGCTTTTAACATGAACCAATCCCAGAAGCCCTCAAGGCAAGGGAAGATGTGGGATTGGGAGTAGTAGGTAGCCAGGTGCCCTCAGTAGGAAAGAGATCTAAAGATAGAGACCCAGACAGGCAGACAGCTTCTGCCGATGTTGGGGTTGGTGTTTGGGTTACTGTTGACTTTGGGTTGAGATCAAGTCAGGTCAGGAGAAGGCAGAAAGAAGAGCCTTCGAACCTGAGTCGGGATTCAGGTAAGGGCCAGTGTCAAAGTGGCTGGAACCCTGGACAGTTAAGATTGGGGCAGACACCAGGAGATAGCAGAAGGAATTAGAGGGGCATGTTATTCACAGGAAGAAGGCAGAAATTATGAAGAGCCAGGCCTAGAGGGGGAGTCCAGTGACCCAGACTAGAAGCAAGAGGGGCTGTAGGGTAGAAAGCAAAAGCTGCCTCATGGGTTATAGTTTGAGTACCCTTTGGTGCCCATGGAAAAAGGTGGGATCTTCCCAGGGGCCATAACACTTCAAATTCTGACAGTGAGTAATTCCATTTCCAAAAGACTATCTCTAAAGTAATTAACTCAGGGAAAAACTAAACCCATAAAGGCATTTCTAGGAGTTCTTTTCGTTAGGGCAGGAATTGGAAGCAAGTCAGAGAAGCATCCTTGGTTAAGCCCACACAGGTAATTTCCCCATGGTTGCCATTTAAAATGTCAAACCGCCCTGTCCTGTAGAAGGCCTTGCAGAAAGTAACACCTAATTACTTCCCCCAAAAAACAATCTGTGAGCATTAGAAAATGTGCACTAAAACATGACTATTGTTAAAAATCTGTGGGAGATGCTGAGTTTCAGACGGTTGGTGAATGTACAGAAAATGTAAATGACTTTACAATTTTCTGAGGTTCTCTGTTCATACTTAAACTTGTTTGTTGTTAAGTACAACACAAATAAATGAAGGTAGGCTCCACTTAGTGAGTTATAGAAAACTTCTTTTTTAACCTTGATGAATGTCAGGAACTTGAAGCTCCCTGGGCACACCAGAAGTTTTCACCCTCTATACCAATTACAGTCCCTCTCTTCTCCCTCAAAGAAACCACGTGACCCAGCTCTCTTCTCTCAGAAAAATTCTTACAAACTCACTTCCTTACAGTCCTTAGTTTTATCACCCAAGCATGATTCCTTTAAATGTTATAGCTTGGATTCATTTTTTATGTTATCTTTTGAATTTTGATTAATCAATGAGTACCTGTCCACTAAAAAAAAAAAAAAAAAAAAAAAAAAAAAAAAAAAAAAAAAAAAAAAAAAAAAAAAAAAAAAAAAAAAAAAAAAATTCTTTCTAAAGTTATTTGTTGCAAAGCAAACTGTCATAGTTTGTTGTCTTCTGTTGAGATTTAAAAAAAAAAAAAAACAAACCAACTTTGGGGAGTGTTTATTTACAAGTTACAGTTCATCATCAAGAAAAGCCAGGGCAAGATCTGAAACAGAGACCAAGAAGGAATTACTGGCTTGGTGCCCATGACTCACTCATCTTGCTTTGTTATACAATCAGGACCACCTTCCTAGGGTTGGTGATGCCCACAGTGGGCTGGGCCCCTCCCACATCAATAAGTAATAGATGAAATGCCCCCACAGACTTACTGACAGCCAGTGTCATGGAGGAAATTCTTAGACTGAGGTTCCCTTGTTGTAGAATATTACTTTAACTATGCAAAGATGTGTTATATTTATTTATGCTGCATTTGTTTAACTATGTAAAGATGTGTGTTGCTCTTTCACCTTGCCTGCCTAAGGCATCTGATTGGCTTAATAAAAAGCTGGAGAGCCAATAGCTAGGCAGAGAAGGATAGGTGGAGTTGGCAGGCAGAGGATGGGAGGAGAAGAGAAGAAGGAGGAAGGACGAGAAGATGCCCGGGGCCAGCATCAGACAGATAGACACAGAGTAGTACATATAGAATGAAAGAAAGATTAAAAAAAAAAAAACTGAGGCAAATATAGATGAAGAGAAACAGCTTAATTTAACTTATAAGAGCATAAGTTGAGTTCGAGCATTTATAACTAATATTATGTCTCCGTGTCATGATTTGGGAGCTGGTCGGTGACCCAAAAGAAAGCCTGCTACATTCCCTCTTCCCAGGTTGGTCCCAGCTTGTGTCAAGCTGACAAAAAGTAGCTAGCCCACTTCAACTCTGATCTTTTAAACATACATTTATTTAAATACACGTATTATTTATTGTGCGTATGTGTGGTGGTCTGGGGACAACTGTGGGGAGTTGGAATTGTTCTTTCCTTCATTCGATGTGCTTTAGGGACCAAACTCGAGTGGTCAGGTTTGACAGCAAGTGTCTTTACCTCCTGAGCCATCTCACAAGCCCTCTACTGGCCTTTTGGTCTTGTAGTTTAATGTGACCTAGATTTTTACTGACTGCATTCCTGTTTTGTTTTGAGATCAAGTCATCTGAAGGCTAGACTTGCTTCATACTCTGATCCTCCTGCCTCCACCTCTTGAATGCTGGGATTATAGTTGTTCACTACCATACCTTGTTTATATGGTGCTGGGGTGGAATCCAGAGCTTCATGTGTGGTAGACCAGAACTCTAATAACTGGACTATAACCCCAATCCTACACTTCCATGTTCATGGGATAGTTAACACAATTCTCCCCCCACCATATTTCTTGCAAACTGCTATTCAATTTAGGATTTAGATCGTGGTGCACTTAAAAACAAAACAAAACAGCCTTATAGGTTATTTCTCTTCTTCATCAAGTGACAAGATTGGCTGATTTTCTTTTCTCTTTGTGGCTTTAGCAGCTATTGATTATCACTGCCAGATCTATCAGCTAATTAGGTGCTGCAAAAAGATACTGTCCTAAGCCAGCCATTTCTTCTTCTACAAAGTGAGACATACCCATCACTTACTGTTTGGTTACCAGTAATTGAGTTTCTGTAAGAAAACAGTAATACTTGGTCCTCTCCTTTGATGTATAAGTTTTTGAGATATAGCTCTTTCTTTTCACCCTTGAAGATGACCAGTGTATGTGTGTGTTTTAAAGTATTATCATGAACAAATTTGATTGGTTTCATTTAATTGTATTGATTCTTTTGTTCGTTTGTTTTTAAGACAGGGTCTTATAAAGCCCAGGCTGGCCTTGAACTTGCTATGCAGCTTAGGCTGGCATTGAACTCCTCTTCCTCCTGCCTCATCTTCCAGAGTATAAGGATTGTAGGCATCACCACCACAACCAAAACATTTATTTGTATTGAAGTTCAAATACTGTACCTCTAACCAATAGCGGACTCTTCATGTTTACTCCGGAGTCCTTGGCTTCCTTGCTGTTTGGAATGAAAAGGTGTCCTAGCTCTACCCTGTACCTATATGTCTCAGACATGGAATCAGCCATTTCTCCCAAGCACTCTGGTTTCTTTGTGGTAATGAACCCAGGGCCTGTATATGATGGAAGTCCTGGTTTCTTATAGTTGACAATGGAAATGCTCACTTGTCTTGTGATACTTCCTGCTTTCGGGTCTTTCCTGTGTGAAGAGCTGGAAGAAAATAATCATCTTTTAAGGATAAAATACCCAATGGGTTTATTCTGATACTTTTAATTAAATTCAGGACCAAGGAGTTTACTTCCTCCATATGGATGTTTTAATGTAAACTGGAAGATTAATGTACCACTTGTTGATACAGTTTAAATTAATACAAATATGTAGGTTTAACCCAAGTTCTAGATCAGAGCTCTTAGGCTGTTTTCATTTTCAACAAACTCGGGGCTGCAGACTCTCTTTATCAGTGGCTAGATGTTCTGAGGATTGTGACCCTGTCATATCAGATTATATGGTGGGAAATATGTAGTCTGAAAAGTCCTCTTAGTAAGCTTAGCATGTTCTTCATTTCCTGTCCTGGTGCCACTGAAGTCTTACCCTCATGCCTATCCCCCTTTATGTCCCCCCCTAACCCCAATAGGACTTTCTGGCCTGTTGGGACTTATCCATGGCCTCATCAGCTTGAATCCCTCCCTGCAGCAATTCCGATGTGGTATATAAGCACTGTGGATCCTTTACCATGTTTCTTTAGCTGATTGTTGGCTGTGTGTGTGTCACAGAGCAGTACACAGTGACCGGGCTGATGGAAGCAACCCAGATGATGGTGGACATCGATGGGGATGTTCTCGTGTTCCTGGAACTGGCACAGGTAGGTATCATGGTGGGGGAGAGATTTACACAGCTTGACTCCAGCCTCTGTCTGCCCATAGGCAGAGTATAATAGGGCTCTGGGAGGTGATGGTTGGGATGGTATACAGCCTTGGCTCACCAATTGGGTGTTGATATCATATATACCAGGAAACAACTAGAGAACTTTTGGACATAGAGATGGCCGTGAAACAGAGGAGCTCAGACTGTAGGTCATCAGAGGGGACCTCAGAATAGGGTTAGAGTCATCTAGGGAATAGTGAGGATTCGCCCTCTGAAGTTAACTGCCTGCCTCCTTATTGCTGAATAAAGGAGTCACCATGCCAGAAATAAAGTCTTTTGAGTGTGCTGAGTGCCAGGTTTTCTAAACTTGGTTGCCCACTTCCTAGTGCAGACTGGGAGGAGAGGGGAACCCGGTGGTGGGTAACAGCTAAGGAAGGTGCCCGAGGAAGGATATTTGAGATACAAATTTCAGTAGCACAGACGCTGGAGGCAATTGCGGGGTTGATAATAGGGCCTAGGAGCCCATATTAAGATTGTTTTCCTCAGTTCTGGATTAACTCACTTATGAGGATGGGCCCTAAATGACCATGGAGCATCTGCCGGCACTGCCCGTGCTGCTGCTCCATAGGCCTCTATGCAGAGTCCCTGCCCCAACCAGGATGTGTTTCTGTACCATCCACAGTTCCACTGTGCTTATCAGTTGGCCGACTGGTGTCTCCACCACATCTGTACCAACTACAACAACGTGTGTCGCAAGTTCCCCCGAGACATGAAGGCCATGTCCCCAGGTGAGTCTCTGTGCCCGCATTAGCGGCTTCTACAGCAGGAGCTAACCTGGACCATGGGCAGGGATGCGCTTAGTGCTGACCTGGGGCTGCCTCCTAACTCAACATCCCTGTATCGTGCTCTAGAAAATCAGGAGTACTTCGAGAAGCACCGGTGGCCACCAGTCTGGTACCTGAAAGAAGAGGACCACTATCAGCGTGCACGGAAGGAACGGGAAAAAGAGGACTATTTACACCTGCGGAGGCAGCCCAAGCGGCGGTGGCTGTTTTGGAACAGTCCTTCATCAGCGTCCTCCTCAGCAGCAGGCTCAGCGTCTCCGTCCTCCTCCTCGGCTGTGGTCTGAGATGCTGCCACCATTTTCTGATCCTGCTGCTGTTGTCCTCATTAGCCCTTGTCCCTCTGTTCTTTATCATCCTCTCCACCCAACAGGGGACGAGGGAACTCGTCTAACCAGGGCCCTAAGGGCAGAGCCGTTCTCACCAGCCAATGTGGCTCAGGTCAAGAGGAGCCAGGCCCTGCAGATCAGAACAGGGTCCATCTACAATTCCAGACAGGGCAGGAAAACATCTGCCCCGAGGTGGGGAGCAGGACAGAGCTCAGAGCTCTTGATATTTTCTCTCTGGACTTGACAATAGAGTCGCTGGAGGAAAGCTTTCCTGTATGTGGGCTTGTCTGTATTGGTCTCTGCTTTGGCCAGGGAGGCAGTTTCCTCCCCAAGATCTGGTCATGTTATTCCATCTATAGATTTGAGGGTTGCAACTGTTTTGTGAGCACTGTCTCGTGGGCTTACTTAAATCCCCCGCTTTGAGAAGTCAGGGTAGAAAAGAAGTCTACAGAGCCATATCAAGGCTTCTTCACCATGAGTTATGGTTGCTAGGAGGAGAATGGAGTGGACTACTGCATCCTGCTAGCATCTTTCAGGGATACAGGCAGTGCAGACCAAGTCCGGGTGGTTGATTCAGGTTAGGTTTGTAGGTGGTACTTTAGTACAGTGAGTCTTCTACTCCACCCATCCCATACTCTTCACATCTGGGGAAGGGGGAAGAGCAGGTTCTGTGATCAGCAATCCCATGCTCCTCTAGGCCTCTTCCCCTGTCTCTGAGTAGCACTGCTTTTTATGGGGTGGGGCAAAGGGAGCCCAACAAATGACAACCAAACTCAAAAGAAAATCACCATCAAGACTATCCTTTCTCCTTCCCCCCCAGCAAAGAATGAAGTTTCAAAAAGAGGTACATTTTCATAAGGCTGAACGGGAGGCCTCTATACTAATGTGGATAAGAAGGGTCGGTAGTACCAGCCACTCCAATGCCTTTTGGGATAGGACTTGTACCCTCCATATCTGAGGATGCTGTTGCAATGCCCGACATTGTAAGTTGCAGGGTTGCAGGGAAGGATTTGGCTTCCAGGCTTAAGTGGCTTTGGACTTTTTCCATCTTGATGCGGGCTAGACTCCTCTTCCAAGAGTGACTTCACAGAATGTACCGGAGCACGTGCTTTCAGGGATGAGGCGGGTGGGGTGGGAGGCTTTTGGCAGGGGTTAAACATCAGGAAAGAACACACTGGAATACAGGTCATGCAACTCACCCTGGGACTGGATGAGAATAATGGGAAGGAGCTGAGCAGGAAGGAAATGCTGTTAGTCCAGAGAGGAATTGGGGTGACTGGAGAATGAACAATAGCTTGAAGCCCCCATGGAACAAACAGGCCTCAGTTGACCTTTCCCATTTCCTAATTATGATCCACACTTCACCACATTTTTACCATGTTTTAGATGTATGAGGTGAAGTCCCACAAGATTATAGGAAGTACTGACTGATTCCCCGGGACCTGAATAGGTTGGTTAGGTCTGGGATTAAAGCAAACCCAGAAGCAAATACAACCCTACAGTTGTGTGATACCAGGACCTAGAGTTGTGATCTTGCCTTGTTACAGGAACAAGCAGGTCTCACATAGTGCTGACCTCTGTAGTCTGAGCCTGGAACCGCCCAGACTGCAGCTGCCTTTTGGTCAAGTTCTCTAGGATTGCTGGCCGGGGAAGTGTTGTGTGCTGCTCTCTGCTGGCTCATGTGCCCTCCTGCAGCTGAGTTCTAACCAGTTTCAAATGTGAAGATGAGGAGTCTTATAAGCATGGAAAAGATGAGCAGCCTCTCACCCCCTTCCTTTGAGGACAGAGTTGGGGGTACACCTAGAGTCCAGTCCTAAAGAGCAAGGGGAATTGGATCTGTCAGTTAGGCAGCCTGGGCGACCCTGGTGATGAGGATGGACAGGCCAGTGGGAGAAAGTGAAGATTTGTAGAGTTGGTGGAAGGAAGACCATGCCCTAACCAGGCCAGTTCACCTCTCAGGGACCCACCCCCAGCCTCCCACATCTGTCAGAGCCAGTGTGCACCAGATGAAGCCCTACAGCCTAGTAGACCACCCAGGGGCACTATGAGTGAGTCAGGAGAGGGGAGGTGTGAATTTTGATCCCTCAGCACACGGGTGCTCTAGGATCCAGGGAGACAGAAACAGGACACACTCCAGTGCAGGGCAAGCCTGTGGCATCAAAGCCCCCTCCCCAGCAGAGGTGGGTAGTGACACAAGTACATGCTCCCCTGGACCATGTCACCTATGTCACTCAGTATTGCTTTAGAGGACGAAAGTAAAAACAACCCACACCTTTTTATATAAGGTTTCATATTTAATTTGGTCATGAATTCATAATACATGAATATTTTGTATCAAATGGCATTCCTTGTTTCATTTTATGTTACTAAAATGTTCCCAAGGGAGGCAAACAAGAAAAGACATCAAATGTGAGAGTGAAACATGCACCTGTTGGGGCTGGGTACAGGGCCCAAAAAGCTCTGATGTATGATTCCAACTTCTATATGTAGGTACAATGCTTACACTCGGAATGACATAACACTGATAAGTGGAGGGGTCTCAGCAACAGGACACCATAGAATACTTGGGAACAGCCATCTCCAGGCACTGCCCTGCTATGTGACTAGAGTCTGTCCACTGGAGGTTTTGCCAAAGGAGGGCTGAGATAATGAGGCTCTGAGGACAGTTTTCAGTGGTTTTGGGCACTTGCACTTGCACCCACATAATGGGTCACAAACATCTGTAATTCCAGTTCAAGGTGATCAGATGCTGTCGTCTGACCTATGTGAGCACCAGGCACATATGTCATGCACATATATGAAGGTAAAACATTCATAAAATAAATTACAAAAAGTAAACAATAAAGATAGATGGGGGTCAGGTATGGTAGGAATGGTGGCATGCCCATTTAATCCCATAACTTGGAAGGCAGATGTGGGCAGATCTCTTAGTCGGAGGCCATTGCGATCTGCATAGCGAGTTCAAGATCAGCTAAAGCTACATATGTATTGTCTCAAAAACAAATTAGTTTTAAAAAAAATGGAATAGGGATCAACACAGGACAAAAATCTGAATGTTCCAGCTCTCCAGAATACTATATCACAGTATTTTAAAAACAGTTATTCACAGATACAGTGATGTACACATGTAATTCCAGCTCTAAGGATGCTGAAGCAGAATGATTGTGAGTGAGGGCAGTCTGGGACTCATAGCCAAGACCCAGACTCAAAACCAAAGAACTGACAATTCAGTTTTTAGTACTGTACAATAGTCAGATGTTTACAAGTATGAATTTCTGTGCCCTAGTGTGGCCCAGAGCTAGATTCACTAGAACTGAGAATTCATGAGTTATAGTATTTCACATTCATATGTACCATTATCCCTGAAAGCAGGTAGGTATCAGGAGCAAGTCTCTGTCCCCTCCTCCCTTGGTCCCTGGCAGGATCCAGTGTCACTAACATTAAATGCACATGACCTTATTGGGCAGCTCTAACCTAATCTATCTCCCATCTCCTCACCCCAGCCACAGATAAGAAGTCCAAGTAGGAACCAACAGTATGACATTATAAAAGGGGACCGAGGAAATTGGCTTGCATGCCTGGGACCACAGAGCCCTGTAGCTTATCAGTCCAAGAAATAAGGAGCCTCAAAACAAGAGGAATCAAAGATACCCTAAACGGAGGCTGACGGTCTGAGACACCTTGGAGAGTTGCCGGGGTTGAGTCCATGTTGAAAGAGGCTGGAGGAGACTGTCCACTGGTGCTGGCAGCAGCAAGCTGTGAAGAATGGAGTTCGCAAGCACTGGCTGGCTGCCTCTTCCTTCCTCTTTCATTCCATTTATGCCCCAGCCTATTGGATAGTGCTACTCAACTCTGGCAAGTCTCTCCATCTCAGTTCTGTTCTATGTGTCAACCCTCTCTGGAAATGCCCTTACAGACACAGCCGAAAGTGGCAGCTACAATCCTAGGCATCTCTCAATTTGTATTTTAAATATTAATTTATTTAGTCTGTGTGTGTGTGTGTGTGTGTGTGTGTGTGTGTGTGTGTGTGTGTATGTGTGTACATACTCATGCTACATAACATATGCAGAGGCCAGAAGACAAACTGTAGGAGTCTGTTCTCACTTTCCATCAGGTGGTTTCTGGGAGTAGAACTTGGGTCTTGGTGGCAAGCGCCTGTATTTGCTGAACCACCTCCCTGGCTCAGCACCTCACAATCTACTCAAGATTATCCATCACAAATGCCTGTCCATGTGATCATGGACAGGATCAACCATGTCCGTCAGTGTGGTTACAGGTCTCAAGTCTCTACTCATCCAGCAATACATTTATTTGTAAACTTGTTAAATTTTAATATATTAAATAATAATATAATACATCAAACAATAATAATCTAGATCTAATAATAGATCAGTAAACTTGGTTGTAGCTTAGTGGCAAAGATCATGACTAGCATGAACTATGACATGTATCCATTACCTAGAATCATAAGACAAACAAAAATATAAGGTTGTAAAGCTTAAAAGGCACCATTAGCCACATAGGCTAAGTATTTAAAGGAGGAGGACTGGAATCCAAACTAAGGAGAATCAAGGCTTTGAAGCACAAAAGAAGTTGCTTCTTTGGGATCTCAGAGGCACTTGAAGCCAGGATGCCACTGATTGCCCAGCTGGGGGTAGGAAAGGGGGCTTGGGGATGGGTCAGCATGGGTAGTGCTTTTTATGTTCTTTGTGTGTCCAAACCAGCAAACTCACTTAAGGTACTGAGAAATCTGGACACCTGGGAGTTAGAAATTCAAGATGGACCCTCAGCCTGGGAGCCAGGGAGGGCTGTGCAGCTATGTGTTTGAGAAGCAGTCTGGTTGGTTTGGGGTCTAACAATAAAGAGCAGTGATCTTGGCTGGAAACCAGTGCCCTTTCAGCTATTCTCAAGGACACAAATTTCTACACGTGGGCTGCTTTGTTCTTCCCTCTGTTACAGGGGGTGGGGGTGGGACAGGAGGTAGTTTGTAGCCCAGCTGACAAATTCTTGATCTTCCTGGCTCCACTGTCAGAGGGCTAGAATGATAGGCAAGTTCAATCATACCCTGCCAATTGTGTCCTGCCCAAGAACAAAGGCAAGCCAGGATGCTGGAGATGCATTTTAGCATTCAAATGTTTGTCTAGTGTTCATGAGGCTCTGAGTCAAGTGTCTAGTACAACAACAATACAGTAATATGACACAAGAAAGGGAAAATAAAATAAGGAAAGTGCTATGTCGTCTTCTTCTTCTTTTTCTTCTTTAAAATAGACCTTCTCTACACAATTCTGGATGTTTTGAGTTTACTATATAGACCAGGCTGGTCTTGAACTCATGGAGATCCTTCTGGCTCTGTCTCCTCTGTGATGGAATCACTGGCATGTGTCACCTGGCCTGCTGGCTCCATAGCCTCTTGATAAATGAACATTCCAGATTTCACTGCATAGTCTTCAATTGTATCCCGGACAAACTTCTCTCCCATAGCTTCTAAGGCATCCAGCAGAGTGTTGATACATCTTTGGTTCAGCCACTTTACCAGCATATGGTACAAGACGTTTTCCACTTTTGGCGGGGACAGGACTTTTTCCACGTTTGGCGGGGACAAGACTTTTTCCACGTTTGGCGGGGACAAGACTTTTTCCACGTTTGGCGGTGTTCCATCTCTCACCAACTTAATTTCATTATCTGTGAGGCCCATCTTCCTGATGAAAGTGTCCCAGGAGTTACAGGGCACATTGTTCGAACAGAAACTGAAGATGTGCTCCAGGGCTGGGTGTCAGAAAACAAAGGCAACAGGTGAGCTGCAAGCTGCAGTGGGATTATGTTGTTACATTGTAAATAATTGTCCCTCCTACTGGTTTAATAAAAATGCTGATTGGTTGAAGGCAGACAGGAAGTGTGGGCGGGACTAGTAGACTAAGAAAGCTCTGGGACTGGAAAAGCAGAGCAAAGAAGCCAGAGAAACACCATGGATACACCACAATGAGATGCCAGCAGATGCAGAGGAAAGAAGCTGAAATGCTACTCTAAGGAAAGGTACCAGCCACATGGCTGAACAAGATGGATTAGTTTAAGAGCAATATGCCAGAGCCATAGGCTGTTCAGCATAAAATTAATACAAGCGTCTGTGTATTTCCATGGGACTGCGGGTCTGCAAGTCTGGACCACAGGCTGAACAGGCCATGTTACAAGAGTTTTCTGGCCCCATCCAGGCCAGAGGTCAAGATCTGCCAGGGGCTACTTCCCCTCCCCACCAAAATGACTCAGATGCTTATATTAATTTCATCCTGTTTGACCTATGTCTCAGGCACATTGCTATCTAGCTCTTTCATCTTAATTCAGCCCATTTCCATTAATCTATCTGGCCATGTGGCCTGGCCCATGGCTTACCTGGGTTCCTTACATGGTTCTTCTTTGGCAGCTGGATTGAGTCTGTCCAACTCTGCCCTCCTCCTGTCTGTACCTCAATTTCCTGGCCTACTTCTACAGTGCTCGACACAGGCCAACACAGTTTGTTTACTTAAAGCATGATATTCACAGCATATAGAAAGACATTACCATCTCAAAGCCAGAAACCTACTACTACAGCAAGCCCTTCACAGAGGGTGGAGGATCCCAAGTCAGATCTGGGAGCCAAGGGTAGGACCTAATACACTCCCTTGCCAGTCCGTGAAATGCTATTGGAACTTCATCACATCCAAAGCCATCCCAGAATCTGAGAGCTGGGCTCAGCTGTTAAGAACACTGACTGCTCTATCAGGGGACTCAGGTTTGAGTCCCAAAACCCACAACACTCACAGCCAACTGTAGCTGTAGTCTCAGGAAATCTTATTCCATCTTCTGGCCTCTGAAGGCACAAGGCATGCAAGTGGTACACAGACATACATCAGACAAAACATCCATATATACCAGGAATATATACTTACATAAAAAAAAAAAAAAATCCTGTTCTGCAAGACGGCTGTTGGCCCAGTGGGAGAAGGTACACAGACTATATGTGCATGTGTGTTTGTGTGTGTGTGTGTAGATGGTAGTAGCACGTGGCATAAATCACAGAGGGCACAAGGGGGTGGGTGCATAGTATCTCAGAGAAGGAGGTTCTTTAGGCTGTATTCATGGTGAATGGGGTGTAGGGCAACTGTATCTGCCTCTTTATAAAGAACAGAGCAGAGGTCGAGGGCCTTTCCATACCAGCTGACCTCCCTCACTGCTGCATCACTAGATGGTGGCAAAGGAATGATTGAAAACCTGAACCTGTAGCTAAGTAATGGAAGCTCATTATGGGGTTATAATGATGTAAATGATACATACATACATATATATATACATATATATAAAGTGGGTTATCCTGCATCCTAAGAAACAGAAGGAGCAGTGAGGGACAGGAATCCCATGAGCCTCAGGAGTCACAGGGTCATGTTCTGACAGCCTTATTCAACTAGGGAAAGGATGTTTAGAGGTGTAACTTAACTGGTAGAGTATTTACCCAGTATACTCAAAATCCAGGGCTCAGGATTCAGCATTATAGCACTGAGTGTGGGGACTGAAGAGAGTCCTGTAGTTAAGAGTACATACTGCTCTTGCAGAAGACCTATATTCTGTTCCCAGAACCCACGCAAAACTAACTTACTATCTAATAAAATATGAAAGGAAACAAGTGCCTTTTGATTTAACTCAATACATACAAAATTCATGTAGTTAACGCCTGAAACATTATTCATGAGATGGTTTCCATTCATTCTGCATGACATCTCCGATGTCAGGTTTGTGATTTATAGTACAGCTCATCAAACTAAGTCTGGCCATGTCATGAACTTCTAGTCTAAGGCCTGTGGGTATTAACACAGGCTGGTGTACCATTCTGGAGGCCCTGGGGGGTAGGGGTGGGGTGGGAACTACAAGGGAGAAGAGGGATGGGGGAGGGGAGAAGGACCCAAAGATTCTAACAATAACACTATGGGGCACTGGGGAGGGTCCCAATGGAGAAAGGAGGGAGGAGGGGGGGAAATATGGTACCTAACATGAGTAACAACAGTATAGGCTTGGCACCCATCATTAGTCGTCTTGACCAAGCACTATCTGCCATGGGAATGACAGCTGGAATACATTTCCTATTCCTTGGGCTTCTGGGCAATTATTGAATCATACAAAGTACTTACCATCAATCAAATGAGCAGTCATTTTTTGGAACCAGCAACTTCCTTCCTGTTGGAGAACGCTCAGCTTCCTCAAGATCCTGTAAACAGATGGCAGAGACCACCTGGTCAGTGTCAGGAGATCTGGGGCCCAGGACTGATCATGATTACCAGCACTGCCCCCCTAAGGCCTCGATGAAGACACAGATAAACTTCCTGCCTCAGTTGTTTGAAGGCTCTTAATGCTGGTGGCCTGGAGTGGCATAAATGCTTACCTCAAGTATTCTGTGACAAGTCTACAACTGTATAAGCCTCCATTAAGATTGAATACTCCCTGTTACTCTGGGGTTTCCCTTCTGGCCAACCTCTCTGCCCCCGGCTTCTTACAAACCTCAGCTAGAGACTACAGAGAAGAGAGCTTTGCAAAATCCAAGGTCAAGATTTGTTTCAAGGCTTTAGAGTTATTTTAATCAATAATAACAACGCATATTGCAACTGTCGAAGTATGGAAAAGAAAACAATGGTGTTGGGGACTGGGAAGATATTTGGTACAATTGAATATAAAATTTGATACTTTACGAGGTTTTTAATTTATGTGCACGTGTATCTGTGTGGATATAGGTCATGTGTATGAGAGAGGGAGCTGTGGAGGCTAGAAGAGTGTATCAGGTGCCCTGGAACTGGAGTTACAGGCAGTTGTGAGCTATCCAATGCTACAGGTGCTGAGAACTGAACCGAGGTTCTCTGGAAGAGCAGCAGACACTTTTAACTGCTGAGTTACCTCTCCAGCCCCTAAGGTTGAGTTTTTAAAAGCAACTTGGAACCAAAGAATACTGTAAATTTAAAGATGAGAGGAGAGGGGGCTGGAGAGATGGCTCAATGGTTAAGAACACTGACTGTTCTTCCAGAGGACCTGAGTTCGATTCCTAGTATCCACATGGCAGCTAACAACTGTCTGTAATTCCAAGATCTGACACCCTTGCACAGTTATACATGCAGGCAAAACACCAACTCACATAAAATAAAAATAAATATTGAAAAAAAAAAGATGAGAGGAGAAAGACCATTGGTCCAAATCATCATGCTCAGATTAATTAAAGAAGCTTTTTTATTTGTGCACACAGGCTGCCTCACTGGGTGAAGGTTTTGTGAGACTGGCACTGGATGTGAGGGAGACAAGGTTTTATAGAACTCAGGGAAGGGTGTTTTCAAATGGGGGATTTAACAGGTGGGTTACTGGTACAGAACATGAACTTAACAACTTAGTCCTACACGAGCTCCTGAAACAAAGACATGGTTGCAAGGTAGGCATGACAAGGTAATCATAACAACTGGGTGATATAACAGGCAGTCACATACATAACAACAGGCAGTCATATACATAACAACTGGCAGTCACAAGCAGTCATGTAACTATTTCAAACAAAGGTAGGGATGCAAGACAGTTATTAACTTTTTGAAACAAAGATATGACCGCCATTCCTAGAATAGGCAAGGCAGTGCAGAGCCATTTGTAGATAAAGTTACAGGTGGTGCATATCCCTATCCTTGAGAAGCAGGGCTTTAATCATGAACAGGAAAAAACCTAGGATTCTTATTGTAAGTGGCTTTTAAGCATAAGATGGAGGCAAGCTGGTTCTTCAAATACAACAAGAATGAAGAAAATGGGGCTGGAGAGATGGCTCAGACATTAAGAGATCCTGAGTTCAGTTCTCAGCAACCACATGGAGGTTCACAACCATCTATAATGACATCTAGTACCCTCTTCTGTATACTGTATACATAATAAATAAATTAAAAAGCTTAAAAAAATGAAGAAAATGTCTATATAAAACAGCCAGTGTCATTCATGATGGTAACACATTAGAAAATAAACAGGTACAACCAAGACCAAAATGCTCCCTTTTTCTAACCACTGTTTGGTTTGGTTTGTGGGGCTAGGGTTCAAACACAGAAAGCTCTACATGTGATGCTAGGCCTGTATCCAAGCCACATCCCATCCTCTCATTATTGTCCAGCTCTGTTCTCACAGCTCCAGGTACACTGAGAAACAACAACAACAACAACAACAACAACACACACACACACACACACACACACACACACACACAAACCAACTTATTAGGGAGCAGGAAAAAATGCCGTTGTTTTAGATGTCTGGATGCTTAAAAACTGATGTTTAAATAATACTAAGAGATGAACATAACTTTGGATGAATGTTTTAAAACATGGCAGAATCAGTAAATTCAAAGTGAAACTGTGATGATTATGATGGCACTGTGACACAATCTGGAGTCCCCTGGGAAGAATCTTCATGGGGAACTGTCTACACTGAGTTGGCCTGTGGGGATGCTATGAGGGTTTTCTTTAGGAGGTGGGAAGACCCACCATGAGTGAGGGCAGCTCCATTTTGTGAGCTAGGCTGTGAGAGCCAAGGGTGAAGTAGTCATCTATAGCTCTTTTGGCTGTGAGTGGAATGTGGCTGGTTCTCTCAGGCTCCCGCTGCTGTGACTTCTGGCTATGGCGGATGTAACCTGGTACTATGCGCTACAACAGACCCTGTCTCCCCAAGTTGCTTTTCTTGGGGTAACACATCACAACACCAGGAAAAGATACTAAAATAGAGACCCAACTTACAAAGCTGACAAACACATGAGATGCAGATTTGTCAAGAAATAGGATCACATGCCTCTAGAAAAACACAAAAACTTAGCTTTTTAAAAAAAAAAATCTTGCCTTAAAATGCTGCCTTATCCTGTGATGAGAAAAATACTGAATATTGGGCTGAAGAGATGGCTCAGTAGTTAAGGGCACTTACTATCCTATCAGAGAATCAGAGTTCAGATCTCAGCACTTATATCAGGCACCTCACAAATGCCCGTAACTCCACTCCACAAGATCCAATGCCCCATTCTGGCTCCTGTGAGCACCTGTGTGCATAAACATGTAAATAAAATCAATCTTTAAAAAAATCAAGTATTGGGGGCTGGAAAGATGGCTCAGCGGTTAAGAGCACCGTCTGCTCTTCCAGAGGACCCGGGTTCGATTCCCAGCACCCACATGGCAGCTAACAACTGTCTGTAGTTTCAGTTCCAGGCAAACACCAAGGCAAATAAATAAATAAAGTTTAAAAAAAAAAAAAAATTAAAAAAAAAAAAAAAAAAAATCAAGTATTGACAAGCTCTCAATACCCACTAGGTAGTTTCTATATTGAATTAAAGATTATTACTATGTGCTGGTATTTATCTGTATGTGCAGATGCGTTGTGTGCCACAGTGTGCACGTGGAGGTCAGGGAACAACATTTGGAAGCCAGGCCTCACCTTCCACCCTACTGAGGCAAAATCTCTTGCTCATGCCATATTGCATATTCCAGGATAGCTAGCCCACAGGTTTCTGGGCTTCTCCCATCCCCACCCTCTAATCTCACTGGATGAGCGATGAGTTAGATCTGATCAACCATATCTAGCTTTTTGTAGGTTCCATTGGCGAAACTCAGATCATCAGACATCCTTGGCAGGTTCTTTTAGCCACTGAACAAACATCTTCATGGCCTCCTTTTAATATTAATAAGGTAAGTTCAATAAAAATTCCAATTAGTATTTTTGGCATGGGGAAAAACTTATGAATAAATTCTAAATTGTTTCTGGGTAAATTAACAAGTTTTGAAAAAATAAATATCTGTTTAATAGTCTAGAAAATTTCATGTACAGCAGAGTATTGTACATATGTCTGTGTGTTTTTCATGTAAGTGATTTTAATACAGCATAAGAGTTTATAGAAAAGATCCAAAGAAACTGAAATTACTCTCATCTCTCAGGAGGGGGTAAGTGGCAGGGTCCTTTTATTACTTACTGCACCCCTTACTGCACTATTTAATTCTATTACTTAAGCTGTGGGGCTATTGACTGTTATAAAATTTTATTCCCCTTTCTCTTGGGAAAATAAAGACTAAGTATAGTTGCAAAAATGAAACAGAACTCACCTAGGTGGAAGGAAATCATTGTCAAGGTGAACATGTGACTTGTGAGTGGGGAGGGGAAGGAGGGGGCTCAATGTTTAAATGGAGTTGAAAGAATCACATGGTGACTAGAAACAATGCCAGATCACAAAAATAAACTCCATCTGAATGATACAGAAATATGCAAAAATGGAATCAGTGGGTGTGGGGGCTAGGAACCCCCCCCCCAAGAAGTCTGAGGCTCATCTTACATTGGGGAAAGGGTTAGGGAGCCTATGAGTGATGAGAAGTAAATGTATCTGCTGATTTTAACACTCAAAAGTGAACCGTTTTAACTGTTCAAAATGAAATATTAGAACAAACTGAAGGACAAAAGTAAGGAATTTGGGTCTTAGGATATGGCCCAGTCAAGAAAGTACTTGTCACAGAAGTATGAGGGCCTGAGTCCCGATGCCTAATGCTACATCAAAGCCAGGAACCTCAGTTTTAGAGGATTCAACACCCTCTTATAACCCCCTCAGGGTCCAGAAATACACATGGTGCACATATATCATTTAGGCAAAATACTCACACATGTAACATAAAATAAAAAAGTGGAGGGGGAGAGGGTGATGGGCATGACTGCAATTCAAGCACCAGGATGGGGACAGGTGGAATCCCTGAGACTTGCTAGCCGGCCACTTAACTAGTGATTTCCAGGTCCAGGGAGAAATTGTGCCTCAGAAAATAGTATGGTGAAGAAGAGAAGAAGGAAAAAAATTTGACAAAAACCTCTGCCCTCCACATTCTAATGCATAAATACATACATGTATACACACATGAGCACATATTGCAATATAAGAAATTAAAAACCTATTACCCAACCCCACCAACCTCCATGACAACTGGAAACTCACAGACCTCTGGCCGACAGCTAAGAGGTGAGTGGCACCCCCTACCTCCAGGCCAAACAGATACCACAGTCTCTGAAGCCCAACCTGGGGACACAGCCCCTAGAGTCCCACCCCCATCCAGCTCCATCCTAAACCCAAACCAGCAGGGAAACCCTCTACAAGCCCAAACCCCAACCCATCCCCAAACCATGTCATCACACAGCAACCCCACCCATCTCTGGGACAACAGGAAACCCACAGATCCTGGCCCACAGCTGACTAAGAGCTGAATAAGAGGTGACTAACAGCTGACTAAGAGTGAACTAAGAACCTAGACTGGACCAAGAGAGGCTTCTTGAGACACAGACACACTCAGAACAGATTGCACCAAAATCAGCTATCTGAGATTCAGTGCAAGACAACAGTGCAAGAATATACATAACAATATAAAGAACAACATGGCACCACCAGAAGAATCTGGTGGTTCTATAACATCAAGACCTGACCATGGCAATGCAGAGGAAGCAAAAGGAAACGACCTTAAAAACAACTATATGAAGATAACAGAAGCTTTCAAAGAGGATATAAAAAAATTCCCTTAAAAAAATAGAAGAAAATACAAACAAAAAAAAAATTGGAAGAGATCAACAAATCCCTAAAAGAAAAAGAGAAAACCAAGAAAAAGAAAAGAAACATGTGAAGGAAACATTCCAATAATTAAAAATTGAAATAGAAGCAATTAAAAATTGAAAAAGAAGACACAAACTGAGGCAATGCTGGAAATAGAAAACCTGCAGAAACAAACTGGAACTGCACATACAAGCATAACCAACAGAATGTAAGAGATGGAAGAGAGAATCTCTGGAGTGGAAGACTTAATAGTAGAAATAGATATGCCAGTTAAAGAAAAGAATAGAACCAAAAAAGTCAAAACAAAATGTCTAGGAAATTTGGGACACCATGAAAAGACCAAACCTGAGAATAATTGAAATTGAAGAAGGAGAATACCAGCTCAAAGGCACAGAAAATATATTCAACAAAATCATAGAATAAAACTTTCCCAACTTAAAGAAGGAAATGTCTATAAAGATACAAGAAACTTACAGAACACCAAATAAATGAAAACCTCCAAAAAAAGTCTACTCACTGCATAATAATCAAGCCACTAAACCTACAGAACCAAGTAAAAATACTAAGAGATGCAAAGGAAAAAGGCCAAATCACCTATAAAGGCAGACCCATCATAATAACACCAGATTACTCAATGGAAACAATGAAAGCAAGAAAATCCTGGTCAGATGTTATACAGACACTAAAAGAGCATGGCTGCCAACCTAGACTACTATACCCAGCAAAACTATCAATCACCATGGATGAAGTAAATAAGATCTTTTACGACAAAACCAGATTTAAACAATATCTATCCACAAATCCAGCCCTACAGAAAGCACTAGAAGGAAAACTCCAACCTAAGGAAAACAGATACACCCATGAAACCACAACCAATCGATAATTCCATGAAAGGAAAACCCAAAGAAGAAAAACACACACAGATTACCACCAAAAGTAATAGGAAATAACAATCACTGGTCATTAATATCCGTTAATATCAATGGACTAAATTCACCTATAAAAAGACACATCCTAACATGATGGATAAAAAAATTAATCCATCCTTCTGCTGCATATAAGAGACGCACCTCAACTTCAAAGATAGACACAGGCTCAGAGTAAAGGGTTAGGAAAAGACTTTCCAATCAAATAGACCAAAAAACCAAGCTGGTATAGCCATATAATATCTAACAAAATAGACTTCAAACTAAAATCAATCAAAAGAGATCAAGACAGACATTACTTATTCATCTCAAAAATCCCCCAAGATGAAGTCTCAATACTGAATATTTATGCCCCCAACACAAGGGTACCTACATATGTAAAAGAAACACTACTAAAGCTTAAACCTCATATCAAACTCCCCACATTAATAGTGGGAGACTTCAATACCGCACTCTCACCAATGGATAGGTCTACCAGACAGAAACTCAAAAGAGAAATAAGGGATCTAACAGATGTTATAACCCAAATGGACTTAATAGATATATATAGAACTTTCCACCCAGACACAAAGAAATATACTTATTTCTCAGCACCCCATGGAACTTTCTCTAAAATTGACCACATACTCGGTCATAAAGCAAACATTAATAAATACAAAAATGGTAATAACTCCTTGTACCATATCAGACCACCATGGTCTAAAGTTAGAGTTCAACAACAACAAAAATCACAGAAAGCCTACAAATTCATAGAAACCGAACATCTCTCAATTGAGCCCACACTGGGTCAAGGAGGAAGTTAGGAAAGAAATCAGAGACTTCCTAGAATTCAATGAAAATGAATCCACAACATTCCCAAACTTGTGGGACACAATGAAAGTAGTGCTAAGAGGAAAATTCATAGCACTAGATGCCTATATGAAAAACAGAGAAATCTCACATAAGAGACTTAACAGCACAGCTGAAAGCTTTAGAACAATTAGAAGCAAACTCACCTAGAAGGAGTAGACGGCAGAAAATAATCAAACTTATAGTAGAAATCAATACAATTAAAACAAAGAAAATAATTAAAGAAAACAATGAATCAAAGAGTTGGTTCTTTGAGAAAGTCAACAAGATAGATAAACCCTTATTCAAACTAACCAAAAGGCAGAGAGAGAGAGAAAGTATTCAAATTAACAGAATCAGAAATGAAAAGGGGACATAACATTAGACACCCAGAAAATCCAGAGAATCATTTAGGCCATACTTTGAAAATCTATACTCCACTAAAATGGAAAACCTAGAAGAAATGGATAGCTTTCTGGACAGGTACCACTTACCAAAATTAAATCAAGACCAGATAGATGACTTAATAGACCTATAATACTCAAGGAAATTGAAACTGTTATTAAAAGTCTCCCAAGTAAAAATTCTATCAAACATTCAAAGAACTAATACCAATACTCCTCAAACTATTTCTTACAATAGAAACTGAAACAACATTGTCAAATTCTTTTTATGAGGCCACAATCACCCTGATATCCAAGCCACTCAAAGATGCAACAAAGAAAGAGAATTACAGACCAATTTCCCTCATGAACATTGATGTAAAAATATTCAATAAAGTACTGACAAACCAAATTCAACAACATATCAAAAAAAAAAAAAAAAAAAAAAAAAAAAAAAAAAAAAAAAAAAAAAAAAAAAAAAAAAAAAAAAAAAAAAAAAAAAAAAAAAAAAAAAAAAAAAAAAAAAGATCCACCACAATCAAGTAGGCTTCATCCCAGAGATGCAGGGATGGTTCAATATACGAAAAACTGTCAATGTCATCCATCATATAAACAAAAGAAAAAAAACACATGATCAGCTCCTTAAATGCTGAAAAAGCCTTTGACAAAATCCAACTCCTTCATGATAAAAGTCCTGGAGAGATCAGGAATAGGAAAATTAGGGATTAGGAAAATTACTTAAATATAACAAATTTATAGCAAGCCAACAGCCAATATCAAACTATGTGGAGAAATACTCAAAGCAATCCCACTAAAATCAGGAACAAGACAAGGCTGTTCCCTCTACCCTTATTTATTCAATATAGTTCTCAAATTTTTAGCTAAAGCAATAAGAGAACAAAAGGAGATTAAGGGGATACAAATTGGAAAGGAAGAAGTGAAACTATCTCTTATTTGTAGATGACATAATTGTATACATAACTGACCCCAAAAATTCTACCAGGGAACTCCTACAGCTGATAAACACCTTCAGCAATGTAGCAGGGTACAAGATTAACTCAAAAAAAAAAAAAATCATTGGCCCTCCTATACACAAATGATAAAAGGACTCAAAAAAAAAAAAAAAAAAGGGAAACATCATTCTTTATAATAGCTGCAAACAGCATTAAATATCTTGGAGTAACTCTAAACAAAGAAGTGGCAGACTTGTTTGACAAGAACTTTAAATCACTGAAGAAAGAAATTAAAGAGGGTATCAGAAAATGAAAAGATCTCCCATGCTCCTGGATACAGATTCATGCAATTCCCATCAAAATCCCAACACATTTTTTTTTTTACTGACCACAAAAGAACAATACTCAACTTCATATGAAATAACAAAAAACCCAGGATTGCCAAAACAATCTTGTTCAATAAAAGAACTTCAGGCGGCATCACCATCCCTGACCTCAAACTATACTATAGAGCTACAGTAATAAAAACAGCCTAGTACTGGCATTAAAACAGACTTGTGGATCAATGGAATTGAATCAAAGACTCCAACCTTAATTCACACACCTATAAACATCTGATTTTTGACAAAGAGGCAAAAATATACAATGGAAAAAAGATAGTGTCTTCAACAAATGGTGCTGGCATAACTGGATGGTAGTATGTAGAAAAATGCAAATAGATCCAAACCTATCACCCTACACAAAACTCAAATCCAAGTGGATCAAAGGCCTCAATATAAACCCAGCTATACTAAACTTGATAGAAAAGAAATTGGGAAACACCCTCCAACTCATTGGCACATGTGACCACTTCCTAAATATAACACCAGTAGCACAGATACTAAGAACAACAATGAATAAATGGGTTCTCCTGAAACTGAGAAACTGAGAAGCCTCTGTAAGGCCAAGGACACAGTCAATAAGACAAAACAACAGCCTACAGAATAGGAAGATATGATAGAGGACTGATCTCCAAAATATATAGAGAACTTAAGAAACTAGAGGCAAAAACCCCAAATAATCCAATTTTAAAAAAATGGAGTTCAGAGCTAAAAAGGAAATTCTCAACAGAACTTCAAATGGCTGAAAGACACTTGAACTGCTCAGCATCTTTAGCCATCAGAGAAAAGCAAATCAAAACAACTCTGAGATACCATCTTACACCTGTCAGAATCACTAAAAACAAAAACAGAGGACAGCCTATGCTGGAGAAGATGCAGAACAAGGGGAACACTCTTTCATTGCTGGTGGGAGTGTAAGCTTGTTCAGCCACTTTGGAATGCAATATGGCGGTTCTTCAGAAAACTGGGAATCAATCTTCCCAAGGATCCAGCAATACCACTATTGGGCATATACCCAAAGGATCCACATTCTTACCCCAAAGGCATTAGCTCAACTATGTTCATAGCAGCACTGTTTGTAATAACAAGAATCTGGAAACAACCTAAATGCCCCTCAACTGAAGAATACATTAACAAATTGTGATACATCTACACAATGGAGTACTACTCAATAGTTAAAACAAACAAACAAACAAACAAAAAGACACCCTAAAATTTACAGGCAAATAGATGGATTTGGAGAGTATCCTCCTGAGTGAGGTAACACAGGCCCAGAAAGCTAGGCATGGGATGTACTCACCCATAAGTGGATTTTAGACAAAAAGCAAAGAATACCCAGACTGCAAACCACAACCTGAACAGCTTGAGATCAGAAGGAATTTAAGAGAGACATCCATGGATCCCCCAGGGAAGAGAAAATAGAGAAGATCTGAGTAAATTGGGATTATAATGGGGAGCAAGCAAGGAGAGGTGGGAACAAATCATGAGAGAAGGAGATGATTGAGTGAGAAGAGCAACAAAGAGGGAGGAAAAAAAGAGATGGAGATCTTGATAGAGGAAGCCACTATGGGGTTGGAAAGAGACTGAGTGCTAGGGAAATCTCCAAGAACCCACAGGGTGTCCCTGGCTAGGACTCCAACCAATAGTGGAAGGGGTGCCTAAACAGGACTTCCCCTATAATCAAATGAATGACCACCGTAAGTGTCATTATAGAACCTTCATCGGCAAGGAATAGAGGTAGAAGCAGAGATCCATAGCTAAGCACCAGGTTGAGCTCCTGATCCAGCTGAAGAGAGAAAAAGGAATGTGTAAATGAGCAAAGGATCAAGATTATGAGGAGAAAACCCACAGACATGGCTGGCTGGAGCTATTGGGAGCTCACTGAATCAAAAACAGCCACTGGGAAATCTTTAGGGAAAGGAACTAAACCCTCCAAAGGTAGATGACTGTCCAATGGCATGGACAGTATGTGGAACCTTGTGGAGTAGGATCAGACTATGTTACTGTGCATGAACTGGCACCCTGGAGCCCATTCCCTACAGAGGAACACCTAACCCAGTCCTCATATTGGGATGAGGGAACTGGACCTACGTCAAATGGATACACCAGACTGAACTGACTCATCTTGGGACTTCTTGCCCTCCTTGGGGAATGGATGGGAGATGGGGTGGGGGAGGCTGAGGGAGGACTGGAATGGGTTAGGGGGAGGGAAGGGAGGGCAAGCAGGGGGCTACATGGAAAAAACATTCTAAAGTAAAAAATATATATTAAAAAAAAGAAACCTATAACCTATGTGACAGAAAATAGGAAGCATATTTTCTCTTCATAAAGCACTTAATGACACTAGGAAATGATATGCAAAAATGTTTAAAAGAAAGCCACAAACATGCAAGCAAGACCTTTGGTATTTTCTTCTAACAAAACCACAGAAAGTGCTAAATGTCTGCTCAAAGCTTGTGAACCTGTATCAACAAATAACAGAAGTGTGTGTGACCCTAACCCTATATGTATAATTTTGTGTGTCTGATTGTGTGTATATATGTGTGTGCAGACATGACTGTGTGTGTCTCTGACTTGTGTGTGTACCCATGTGCATCCCACACAGCACTTCCATAACTGTGACCTGGAAATTTTACGTCAATGACTCCTCCCCCCAAATGTGATCAGAAAACTAAACCGATGGTGGAAAAAAAGTATCTAGGTAGACCTGGTGACATAGGCCTGCAATGGCAGCTACTCCGGAGGCTGAGACAGAAGGATAAAGCTGAGGCCAGCCTGGATAGCTTAGTGAGATACTGTCTCAATAAAAAGTTTTTAAAAAGTGATTGAGGGTGTCTCTCTCTACATCTCAGGAGATCTGGTGATAACTGTCAGTTTGTCTACAAATCGGCACTGACTCCAGTGACACCTGTCACCAGCTCTCGTCAGCCCAAGGTGTACTCAAAAAAGAGTGGGTGGCCATTCTCTGCTTAGGGGTCCAGTATGGTCATTGCCCTGATCCTCCTGAGAGACACAAGTGTATGGAAATGATTTGGAGAAGGCAAAGAAGCCACTGAGGAGTCCAAACCCAAAGCTCCCTGCAGAGTCTCACCCATGTCAGTGTGGTCACCATAGGCTCACACATCCATTATCTGCTCCTGGCACTAAGTGTTCCTGCCTGATGTTTTAAGGGGAGGGCACTACTCCCACCTGACCCCACCCATAGGAGCAGGGCAGAAAGGCAGAGTTCCAGCCTTGTGAATCCTCAAAATGGTCACTTGCTTGAGAGTGGACCCAGAGCCCCAAACACTTTAGTGAGCCAAGACAGCAATCCTGGACAGGTGAAGATGATATACCCTCCTCCCTAGGCTGTGCAGCCTCTCAAATGTCCTGTTTCTCAGGGCTGGAGAGATGGCTCAGTGGTTAAGAGCATTGGCTGCTCTTCCAGAGGACCTGGGTTTGATTCCCAGAACCCATCTGGCGGCTCACGACTGCCTGTAAACTCTAGTTCCAGGGGACCCAATGCTCTCTTCTGGCCTCCACAGCCACCAGGCATGCATGTGATGCACAGACATATGTGTAAACAAAACAGTCATATGCATACAATTAAAACTTAAAATTAAGAAATCTCTGCTCCTCAGCAGAGTTACAACCTCTGGGGCATTCATTGCAGGGCTGACCATATTCTGGTGAGACTCATTTCCTATGCTGGGTGTCTGCACTTCCATGAGAGATATCTGCACATCATTTGCATTTTCAATGTCCCGATGTTCACAGCCTAGAAGAGAAGGAGGTCCCCATAACAAACGGGCAGTGAACTCATCAGCCTCTTTATATCTGAGCAGAATGAGCTAGAGGCTCCAACACTGGATAAGGAGGGGCCATTCTTCCTGGGGGCTACCCTCAGGCTGAGAAGGCAATCAGGGAGAAATTGAATGAAAAGAACTCACAGAATCTCTGCTGGTTCCGCAGTAACCAGAGCTGTCGCCCCACCACCACCCTCCAACCCCCACCCTCTCTGGTCTGTCCTAACCTTTATCCTCAGGTGAGGAGTGAATGCTTATTCATCCACACCCTACTGTCTTAGACTTGGTTTACAGAATCCATCGGTGAGATGGACTGGTGAGATTCTGGGCTTTTGTGGTTTGGGGGAAGTGGATGATGATTATATCAATTGCAGGAGCAAGAGTAAGCTAGGGTCTGAGGACAGTTTGGTTTGGGACACAGAGAGAGCAATTGTAAAGGAGAACTGGTTAGGGAGATTCAAGGCACTCACCCTCACCTCAGCCAACACTCACCTGAACATGCTCTTTTTACACACTGGACTACTGTCCTCAATGCGCCAGTCCTCCAAAGAACAAGAGCTAAAAAAATCAGAGCCAAGATCGAAACTGTGATAATGACGAGCACTGTGCAAAGGCTTAAGCCAGATCTAACCGAGGCAGAGTCTTTGGAGACACACTTCCGGTCTTTCTTTGGAGCACACGAAGTCTCTTCTTTTTCATTGGCGGTACACCTGGGCACACACATGGAACAAAGGGTAAGTTCTAGTGCGAAGGCTGCTGGTCAGATGTGATGAGAGGCAAGTCACCCACTCTGTCCAATGTCCCTAGATGGTATTAGAGGAAGGACAGTCTCCTAGTATCTATACTCCAAATTTGTCCCTACATCTGGGTACACACAGTGCGGACTTTGGAACTCTGTGTAGGCATTGTGGTAGCCTTTCTGCCTTTTCTGCAGGGTATGTGCTGAGCTGCCCGGGGCCACAGGGAGACCCTAAGTTATGAAAGAGAACTGAAGCCTGTGTGGTCACTGCTGAGCCATGTCCTTGGGCAGCTTTTAATAAGCAGACTTTTTTTTTTTCCTAATCACACAAACACCAGGTGGTCAGGGAAGAGTATGTGAACTATTTTCCCTCAGACTCCTGAAGTGAAGACCTGCGTTACTGAGAGATTAGGGTCCTGGGGTGAGGCTGGCTGAGTTGGCTAAGGTGCCTCTGAGAACCCTGAGGGAGACAGGCAGGCAGGCAGGCAGACAGACAGACAGACAGACAGACAGACAGACAGACAGACACACACACACACACACACACCCTCATTATGGGTTTTTGTTTTTTGGTTTTTTGCAGGCTTTTCTGCCTTTATAGGCTTCTGCCTGCACAAGAATTCTGAGGCGATATAAATAAATACAAGTCAGGTTATATGCTATTCGTCCTCATGATATATTCCACAGATAGTAGACAAAGTATCCAGCCAAGGGAAAAATAATGGGTGGAAAAGGCTACATAGGGATTGGTGGGAACTGGGACATGGAGAGACTTAAAGTTTGATGTGGAGACCACAGCAGGTTCAAAGACCTCAAATATTTTAGGGATATCCTGTGGTGTGGGAACTCCATGCAGTTGGAGGGAAAGAAAAGGATACAAGGAAGCTTGAGTCTTCTGAGGGTTCCCTGTGTCATACTCAGTGCACTTCTGGCAGAATTCCGGGGTGTCTTCATTTTCAAAGGTGCCTGGTTTGCACTGACACACTGTGTCTTGGGTGGGGCTGCATCTGCTTATTTCCACTTTATCTGTAAGAGTTTGAGGAATGAGTTTTCCTGGTTACTATGGTAACACTTCCTCATGACACAGTTCCTTTCAATTCAGCAAAACTTAGGAAGTAATAAGGAGAACCAGTTTCTGTCACCACCACAGCCAAGGCAGCAGATGATGGCTCCCATGAGCAGCAGTGGATACTCAGAGCCATGCAAAAGGAGCACAATTTATGACCTCGTGCATCACATTGGGAGGGACGGCCTTTTAGATTACTAGGATAGGTGCAAAGGATGTACAGAGGATGATCTTCAAGCTCCTGGAAACAGTAGGAACATTAAGAAGCAGAGTCTGATTGCTCACACCTACCAAAGGCTCAGAGCCTAGAACAAGAGAGCGTAGCCCAGAGCCAGCTAGGAACCCAGCCTGAACCCACACAGCATTTCCTTTCTCTGTTACCGACTTTGATGGTTAATCTCAATAGTTAACTTGATAAGATCTAGGATCATCTGGGAGCCTCTAGGCACGGCTGTGAGGATTATCTTGATTAAGCGCATACCCTCTAGGTGGCACCATTCTTAGGCTAGGCTCCTGAACTGTATAAAGGGTAGAGTGAGCTGAGCACACACATTTATCATTCTCTGAGAATGGGAGTTGAGCTGCTTCTAGCCCCTGCCCACCTTGACTCTGTCACCATGGAGGGTACCCTCCAACTGTGAGCCAGTTCAACCCTTTCTCCCTTTAGTGGCTTTTGTGTGAGTTTTCATTTCAGCAACAAAAAAGTAAACTGAAACAATAACCTATGACCTAAACACTTTAGCAGGCCTATGAAAGATGGATGCCTGTTGAAGTTTCTGTGGAAGCTTCTAGAAGGAGTGGCCTCAGGTCTCACAGAACTAGAAGGCAGCTCATACTAAGAAAAAATGCTGATTTGGATCCTGAGGGTAAGGATAGAATATAATAACATTTCATTTGTAGCTTGAGACTGACCACAGAGACACAGGGGAGACTCTCAGTGGCTCTTTTCCTTTCTAAGCTGGTGTTACATCCCATGATCCCCATTTCTGACTTCAACTCCTAGAAAATGCAAAGCAGGCCACTACTCATGGCAACTCAGAATTAGCTATTGGGTATTAAATCCATTGCAGAGTTGAGAAGACTCATGCTGGACCCTTTAAGAATGGAATTAATGCCCTATTCTAAACATGCAGGACTCTCTACTCCTCAATTTTAGAACTCTGGCTGGGGACTTTCCTGTTACACTTAGAACCTTGTATCTATCCTGTTGTAGAATATTATTTTAAGATGTGTTACATTTGTTTATGCTGTGCAACATCTGTTTAATGATACAAAGATGTGTTGTGTTCTTTTATGTTGTATTTATTTAACTCTGTGAAGCTGTGTTATTTTGCCTATCTAAAACATCTGATGGTCTGATACAGAGCTGAATGGCCCATAGCAAGGCAGGAGAAAGGCTAGGTGGGACTGGCAGATAGAGAGAATAAATAGGAGAAATCTTGGAAAAAAAGGAAAAAGTAATGAGAAAGAGGACACAAGGATCCAGCCACCCAGCCACACAGACATGGAGTAAGAATGAAAGTAAGATATACAGAAGTAAGAAAAGGAAAAAGCCCACAGGCAAAAGGTAGATGGCATAATTCAAATTAAGAAAAGCTGGCAAGAAACAAGCCAAGCTAAAGCCAAGCATTTATAATTAAGAATAAGTTTCCATGAGCTGGGTGGCAGGCCCCTTAAAAGAGCAAAAACAAACCACAGTATCCTTCAAGGCCCAGCTCTAATGCTATGTGCCTTGTGGGGCCCCCAGCTCTCACGCTGTGTGTCCTGTGGAGCCTCACCACTCACTCCTCAGGACAAGTCCATACCCCCTGCCACCAGGACGTTTCCTGTTTACCAAGTGTGTCAAGTTATAAATCAGTGGGTGGTGCAAATAGTGGCAACTGCCCCATGATGCATCTAGGGGTACTAGGCCCTATTCTCCACAGAGGCAGAATAGTTTCTACCTCAATCACAACTGATGGTCTCAATAATTCCTCAAATACAGCATGAATTAATTCTACAGGTTTTTTTTTTTTCCCATTGAATTAGAATAGGTGGAGAACAAGGTGGGATAAAGATTAAAATGGGCTGGAATGGAGGATTCTGAGTCCACAGCAGTTATAATTCCCACTTTTCTAGACCCCACCTCTGGGAATGAGCCATTTTGTTCGGTACCTTCCTTACAGATGCTGCACCGTATACATGAACTCTCCTTGTTGGGTGAGCAGTCTACATCATCCAAGCAGGGACTGCGAACCCCGCTCCCAACTGGCAGGTAGTAACCTGAGGAGGAAAAGGAAGACGGTGAAGAAAACGTCAAGCCTTCCAGAGCTGCAGTGATGACCTGTCTCCTTGTTAGACAAAGCTGGGCAGGGGGTCGCAGTTGAGGAAATGCCTTCCTCAGATTGGCTGTGGGAATGTTTATGAAGCATTTGCTTTTATCCCTTCCTTTCTTTTCTTTTTTTAAAGACATGGTCTCACTACGTAGCCCTAGCTAGACTAGAACTCACTATGTAGGCCAGGCAGAAACAGTTCAAACAAGACTGGTCTACATAAGCACATTCCAGGACAGCCAGGGCTAAACAGTGGGACCTCCCTCCCCCAATGAAAAGAAAGAAAGGGGATTATAAGAGACTATTATGAACCTTGCTACATCAACAAAGTAGATAATTTGTAAAACAGAGAATCTATATAGGCAGATGATGGAAAGCCAAGTGAAGATGAAGTAATAGGGTATCCATTCTCTTTCCAGCTCTTCTGGGACCTCAGGTTTGCATCCTTACCAGGGCTGGGAGAGGTTGGGCCTCCACTGACTGGGGGAGAGTGTTCTCAGGGACAGGGTCTGTGCAGTGAGGGGACAGAAGCTACCACTGTCTGCCCTCTGCTTATGCCTGTACCACTAAGCAGAGATGGACTGTCCTCAAGAACGGTGGCTCCAGCACAGTCACCTCCGTGGGAACTGGGTCTTCTCAGTACCTGCTTCCTGCTCCATTCATTCTGGGAAGGAGGCTGAAGCTCCTGCTCCTCCTCCTGCTCCTCCTCCTCCTCCTCCTCCTGCTCCTCCTCCTCCTCCTCCTCCTCCTCCTCCTCCT
>PVIH01001867.1:0-213264 GCA_004025045.1 Sigmodon hispidus
CAGGCCTTGAGATAAGAAAGGGTGTTCTCTGTGTGAGGAAGAGTGAAGAAAATGTGGGGGGGGGCGAGGGGGGCTGAGGACCCAGGCAGGAGTCCAGCAGAGAGGCAAGCAGGCTCTAAGCTGTTCCCTGAGCCCACAGCAGGTAGGCCAAATTTTAGCTCAGCATGATGAAGTAATGCAAGTTGGCATAACTGATGGCTGCACCCAGAATGATTTATAAAGACAGAGATGTAATCACCTGTGGGTCTGGCAGCATGGTAAATAAGGGTTCTGGCTCGCTTCTGGAAGCTGGTAGAGGGGGGCAGGAGCAGATCACCTGTGGCTTCTGGGAACTCAGTCACCCTGGTTCTTTTCAACCTGAAGACACATTCTCTGGCCTTGGCCCAGCCAGCCCCTTTGATTTCTGTTGGCTCAGGGGACCCCCTGAGAAAGTCCATAACAGCCCCATCTAGACCTCCCTAACTGTATGTAATCCCATCTGCAATGAGACTTTTTCTAAATAAGGTCACATCCACAGGGGCTGCAGTCAATACACTGCAGGGAGTCAGCTGGACATGATGGAGGTGGCCAGTTCCAAGGCCACCACTGTCACCCAGGAGTGTGACATCACTGACAGTGGCCTGGCATGGGGAGTAGGCTGTAGGGAAGATTCAGAGACATCAACAGGTACAGAGACAGCTCTTCCCAGATGCCCAGGCCAAGCAGGAGGGAGAGGCTGAGGGTGCCTGGCAGCTTTTGTCTTAAACAACTGAGTAGATCACGGTACAAAAACACCTTTATTTTATCTTCTCAAAATGTACCTTTCTCCACAAACTCAATTAGCCCAGTTTCCATTACTCAAGAGGAGACTGAAGCTCTTCAAAGCCTGGTCTGGGTCCCTGCAGACATTCCTTATAGCTGAAGAGCTCCAGGCAACATGAGAAGACCTGACTGTGATTGCTAAGTAATTGCCTTTCAGCTATAAAAGTAATTAAGAAATGGCACCAATTTCCCTAAGTGTAATGTAATTAAATCCACTGGCTTGGAAAATCATTTGCGAAAAACTGAAGAACTAGAAAGAGTGAGGCTCGGGGACAGGCATGGCATGAGGGCCTGAGAGCTCTTAGGGGCCTTTCCCTAGATTCAGGTGGCCTTGATGGGCTTGGGTTCTGATGAGCCAGGGAGGACAATAAAGTTACAAACCTGGCTGGCTTGACCAGGCCAAAGCAGAGCCTAGCCTATGGAGTTCACCTGTCAGAACTCAGGCCAAGGCAGAGCCCAGGGACTAGGCCAGGTCAGGTAGAAATATGGTCCTGATTCCACAAGGTCAAAGGCAGCTCAGGCTTTAGTGGAGATGACAAAGGGAGAAACAAGGTGGCCAGCATGGCCTGAAGAACAGAGCTGAGCCATGACAATGGCAGGTTCAGGTAGGACCTTCAGGATGTTGCTGAGAAGGCCCATAGCGGGCCTACGCCAGAAGCCCCTTTAGATATAGCCTTATGTCTGCCTAGAGTCAAGTGGCTTAGGGGAGCCTTAAAGCCTAAGAGACCCAGGCAAGTGTTCTCCCCCGTAGAATGAGGCCTTTCTCTGCCCCGGTGTGGCAGAGGAAGAACCTGTGAGTTAGGCAGAGCTCTGGGCTTATGATGTTATCTTGAGCAAATTGCTCAACCTCTCTGAACTTGTTTCCATCCCAGTAAGCACATCCTTGAAGAGTATGGCAGAAGATAACCTCATAAATGATGGCTAGACAGATAGGCCTTGGGAGTGCCGCAGAAGGCTCCTCCCACATCATCCTCATCATGGTCATCATGTGGGCATCAGTCTCTTTTCTTCCTAAGAAAAGCTCCATCTCACTCAGCCTTGGATATTTCCTCAAATATAAAAAGAAGGAATTGGGGTCCCTCCTTTGTGGAGTCCTGTGAGGATTTGGAGAGCTGCCAATCATGGTTTGAATGTGAAGCATCACTGACAGGCTGGGATCTGAACACTTTGCTCCCAGCTGTCATCACTGTTTGGGAATGCAGTGGAACCTTTGCATGGTGAACTCTCACTCTTCAGCAAACCTTGAGACTTATTGTCTGGTCCCAGTTCCAGTCCGCCCTGTACTTTCTTCCACTATGTCTGTGCCTTCCTTACCAGGATGGACTGTATCCCCTCTGACCAAAGTACACCTTTGTCACTTGGTCAGAGATTCAGCCTCAGTGGTGAGAAAGGTAACTAACCAGAGCTAGATAGGAAACAGCAGCACCCAGGACAGACTGGCAGGCCACTCTGCATGCCTGCTGCAGGGCCTGGCCATTGCTCTTCTCACCAAGATTTAAAATCATCAGGTAGAAGAAGAGGCCCAGAAGCTCCCCCATCACACAGAGGCGCTTGCAAAGATAATCCCTTCCTTAGCTGTTTGAAACACCCAGGGTTCAGCTGGCACTTGCCTGGCGTGCACTAAGTTCTAGATTTTATCCCCAGCACTACACAAATCAAACATAGTAGCAAACAGCTATTATCTCAGCACTAGGAAGGGAGAGGAAAGGAGAGCCGAAGTTCAAGATCAACCTCAGCTTTATATTGAGTTCTAGGACAAGGCCAGCCTGGGCTATAGGAGACTCTTTCTCGACGATAAGAATTTTCTAGAAGCCTAGAGTTAGTGTTGGTTTAGCTTTCAAGAGCTCATTGTTTGGGGGACCAGATTTCCCCCTGCCTGGCACACACCATGAACAACTGTAAGAGTCTTCAAGTTTCTTATGCATCTGTAGTTAAGGGTAGTCAAATCAGTGGTGGGAGCAGAGTCTAGTTCTGGCGAGGAGCTACTGTGCAGACCACCTGACAAGCTCTTAACCTCTTTTCCACTCAGACTTTGCTGCTGGATTCTGGTTCAGGCTCCACTTCAGCACAGCTGGCACATCTCCACCCAGGGGAGACTGTTCTGGATGGCTCGCCCCCTTGTCTCAGCCTGGTTTCCTGCCACTGTGATAAACAGCATAGCCCAAAGCCACTTGGGGAGCAAAGGGCTCATCTGCCTTACAGGTTACCATGCATCACTAAGGGAAGACAAGAGAAAACCTTAGAGCGGGGAGCTGAAGCAGGAGCACTGCTTATGTATTTGTTCTCCACGGCTTGCTCAGCCTGCTTTCTTTCCTTTTTTTTTTTTTTTTTTTTACATTTCAATTTTTTTCTTTAAAAGGAGTGAGTTGTGTACAGGGGGGTTAAATGCTTTATAGACAAGAAAAAAAACTGCGCTAGAACCAACTTATTCATCATCATCATCCTCTTCTTCATCTTCATCTTCCTCCTCTTCTTCATCCTCTTCCTCACCTTCCTCTTCCTTCTTTTTCTTGCTCTTTTCAGCCTTGACCACCCCCTTTTTCGCTGCATCGGGTTTTCCTTTAGCTCTGTAAGCAGCAATATCCTTTTCGTATTTTTCCTTCAGCTTGGCAGCCTTCTTTTCATAGGGCTGCTTGTCATCCGCAGCAGTGTTGTTCCACATCTCTCCCAGTTTCTTTGCGACATCACCGATGGATAAGCCAGGGTGTTCTCCTTTGATTTTTGGGCGATACTCGGAACAGAACAAGAAGAAGGCTGAAGGGGCCTCTTGGGCGCATTGGGGTCCTTGAACTTCTTTTTGGTCTCCCCTTTGGGAGGGATGTAAGTTTTCATTTCTCTCTCATAACGAGCCTTGTCAGCCTTTGCTGTGTCTTCAAATTTTCCCTTTTCCTTAGCAGACATGGTCTTCCACCTTTCTGAGCACTTCTTCGAGAACTCTGAGAAGTTAACAGAAGCATCCGGGTGTTTTTTCTTATGTTCCTCCTGGCAAGTTTGCACAAAGAATGCATATGAGGACATTTTGCCTCTCAGCTTCTTAGGATCTCCTTTGCCCGTGTTTAGTTGATTTTCCTCCGCGAGGCACAGAGTCGCCCAGTGCCCGTCCGGCTCTCGCTTGCCCCGGTGCTGTCTCTAAGGAGCTCAATGTACTGCAATCACCTGCTTTCTTATACAACCCAGGAGCACCTACCTAGGCACTGCCCACACTGGGCTGGGTCCTCCCATGTCCATCATTATATTATTGCTTTTCTGCTTCTATGATAATACACCATGACTAAGGTGACATAGACAAGGAAGGGGTTATTGTTACAATTCCAGAGGGAAGAGTCTGTTATGGTGGGAAGGCATGACAGCAGACATGGTGGCCAGGGCAGGAGGCCGAGAGCTCCCATCCTCTACTGTAAGCATGAAGAAGAATGAACTGAAGTGATAGAGTCTCCAAACTCTTAAAGCCCACATCCAGTGATGTTCTTCCTCCAATAAAGCCTTGCCACCTCAAACTGCCCCCCCCAACGTAACAGCGCTACTAACTGAGGACCAAGTATTCAAATCCCAAGCCTATGGAAGACATTTTCATTCAAATCCTTATAATCATTCATTAAGAAAATGCTTCTACAGATATGTTCACAGACCAATGTGATGGAGGTAAGTCTTCAGTTGGAGTTCCCTCTTCCCAGAGGACCCCACTTTATGTCAAGTTCTCGAAAAACTCAGAACATGCCTCCATTTCAGCAGCTTGTGAAGCTCGCTGATGCTTTGCAATGGAGGTTAGATTAAGCCTCAGAGCTCTCTGTTATGCCTGCCCCATCACATCAAGGGCCCTTCTCACTCTTGCTGTCCTGCCATCTTTATGCTTTGAATGGGAAACAGTCCCTGTAAGGAGCATAGCTTGACTAGCTGGTCCCCAAATGGCAATGCTGTTGTGGGAGGCGGCAGACATTCAGGAAGTAGCACTAGTTGGAAGTGACTAGGGATGGGTCCTTGAGGTCATATGAGCCCTGGATGGGTGTTCGCTCACCCTGAACAGCCACCTAGGGAACAGCTAGCTCTACTCTACATTCTCTTGTCTGGAACCACGAGTCAGTGTAACCCCTTCCTCCCCATTGCCCTGCCAGGGATTCAGTGTAATAACAAGAACGTAACTATGACAGAAAACTGGTCCCTAGAAGTGGAACTGCTGCTGCAAATGGGAGAAAACTGGAAGACTTTGAAAAAGCAGCTATGAAAAAGTCTAAAATCCACAATGGGAGCTCAGTGGATGATCCTTGTGGGATCTCAGAACAGAGTGCCAGCAGGACTCCAACAGTATTCAAGTGGTACACACCTGGCTGGTGAGGTTCCAGGTGTCAACTTGAAGAAGATCTAGGGTCACCTCAGAGGCAAGCCTCTGTGCATATCTATGAGGAATTTTCTAGATTGTTTTTCTTAAGATAAGAAGAACTGCCCTAACCATAGGCAGCACCATATCATGGTTGAGGACAAGACTGAGTAAAAAGAAAAAACAGCTGAGTATCCTCATTCACTTTTTCTGCTTCCAGACTGCAAATGCAAAGCGACCAGCTGCCTCACATTCCCTCTACTATGTCTTCTTACCACAATGGACTTCACCCCAAAACTGTGTGCCCTAAACTCTTCCTTAAGATGTGTTTGCCAGGTATTTGGCCATAGCCACCAGAAAAATAACCAACACGGTTGGGGACAGGACTTCACTGGCGTCCTTTGGTTTGTACCCCTGTGCTCTGTGGTACACCACTGACTACTTGGATGGCCAGGATCGTGATTATGCAGTGAGAGAAATTGGTGATTCTCGCTGTATTCGGGTGACTCAACTTGGCCTGGTCCTTCCACATTGTGCCTGGCTCTTCATTGATCAGGGACTTCAAGGCCATTGGATGCATGATGCCCACCAGCTCATGTTGCCTGCCAGCTAGAACCTCATCTGGGCTCTCAGGTGGCTGCTACACACAACACTCATGGCCTCTTCATGTAGGCTCCACTGAGTTTCCAGACACACAGCAGCCAGGTTCCAACAAAGACCCACCAGAGAAAGGAAGGCATTTCCATGACTCAATAATCTTTCCTTAGTACAAATCTGGCTAGCTTCTAAGGGAGGCAGCACAGAGCCTGCCACTCCTAGAAAGAATGTCCAAGCATATTATATAAGCATAAGGAGTTGGAATACATCTCCAAGGTTGTTGCAGCCATCTTAACACACACATACACACACGTACAAAACCAGAAACCCTGCCTGCCGCTAGAGAATCACAGTTCCTGTCATTTTTAGGATCAGGCCATCACCCTTAGAGCGAACTTCAGATGGACTAGCCATGACTCTGAATGACCCTTCTTATCTTTCACCCTATGCTCTCAACTGATAACATGGAACCGAGGTGGACACCTCTCTTCTTCTGCACTTATGCTTTGAGTCTGGAAATAAGAACGCGTACAGAACATTCTAGGGCCTGAAGCAACACAAAGTACAAGCTTCTCTTAGTCCTGTCAGCCAGCCCCTCTTACAGCTATTTCTGCAGCCCCAGAGGCCATTTGTTCAAGGTTGGGAACTACAGTACGACACCAGCCACTCATGTCCTGGCTGTCATCTTCAAAGGACTGTCCTTGGCTTTGTGAACTTCAGTCCTGAATGACCATTCTTTGAAGCTACTCATGGCAGCCTGAATCTCTTGGGGAGTTCATTCAAACATCCCCACAAGCGCCCAGGGAGATATGCAGTCAGTGATAGGACCGGAAAGACGCACAGAGACCCTCTAGTCTTCCACCTCAGCTTGCCAGCTCAGAGGAAAGGCCATGTTTAGTTTGAAAACAGCCAGCTTTATCAGCACCAACCCTGCCTGCAATCTTCTCCTGCAGCTGAGTAAACAGGCCTGCTCCACACGCACCCTGGCCTAGCTCTGGAAACCCACTGGGCTTATCTGTGTCTTACCCGTCACCAGGCCAGCCTGTGTCCCCTTCTTTGAGGTATGCTCCTGCCCCAGATGTCCCCATGGGTCCTAGAGGCCTGCCCTTGGCCCTGGACCCTCCTAGTCCTTTTCCAGCTGCTCTCATTACAGTGAGGACTCTATGACCTGTGGGCCACCTCAGCTGGGGTTAAGGGAGACAGCATTATCAGGATGGGTGGGGGTGGGGGCAGCAAGCCTGGCTTTACTGCAGAGAAATAGCAGGGTAGGATCTAAAGTCAGCTTTTGTTCATGCCGGGGCCACCGCCATTGTGTTCTACATTCTGCATGTCTTTGGGCAAGTTTACTAACTTCTCTGAGGTCTGGCTTCTTCACCAGTGAACAAGTAATACTGAGACTAGAGAGAAAGCTCAGTGGATTAGGAGTGACAGCTGGAGAGATGGCTCAGCAGTTAAGAGCACTGACTGTTCTTCCAGAGGACCTGAGTTCAATTCCCAGCATCCACATGGCAGCTCCCTGCCGCCTGTAACTCCAGTTCCAGGAGACTGGACACTCTCACATAGATATACATGCAGGCAAATACCAATGCACATAAAATAAGAATAAATTTTAAAAAAAATTTATAAAAGAGTGCTTACTGTTCTACCAGAGGACTAGAATTCAGTTCCTAGCACCCATGCTGAGTAGCTCACAACAACCTGGAAATTCTAGCTCCAGGGAATTCAATGTTCTCTTCTGGCCTCAGTGGACACCTGCACACACATGCTCATAGACATAAATAAAAATAATAGGGCTGGAGAGATGGCTCAGAGGTTAAGAGCACTGACTGTTCTTCCAGAGGTCCTGAGTTCAATTCCCAGCAACCACATGGTGGCTCATAAATATTTGTGATGACATCTGGTGCCTTCTTGTGTATACTGTATACATAATAAATAAATCTTAAAAACAAACAAACACAAATAATATAAAACATTTTAAAAAGAAGTAATACTGAAGCTGGGCATGCTAGTGCATGCCTTTAATCCCAACACTCTGTGAGTTCAAGGCCAGCTTGGTCTACATAGCAAGTTCCAGGACAGCCAGAGCTACATAGTGAGATCCTGGCTTAATAAAATCCTAAAACAACTTTGGAGATGTGGTGTATGGGCACTTTATCTGTGCTGGTCACTTCTAGAGTATTCCAGGGATGAATTAACTCACTACATTCCTTTAAGGTGTCCTGGGAGACTGTGTCTTATAAAGCATGTATTTGCACCTGTCACATAGATACTAATACATACAATAAGGCTATTCAGCATGTTCACATGTAGAACTGTAATCAGCCATTTCTCTGTCTCACCCAGCTGGTCCCCTAGCCAGGTAGTCCCAAATAATCACACAAAAAGGCTTATATTAATTATAAACTGTTTAACCTATGGCTCAGGCTTAGTACTTGCTAACTCTTACTTATCCATGTGGCTTGGTACCTTTTTCTCAGTGCAGCATTCTCATCTTCCTCTGCATCTAGCTGGCCTTTGCCACCCTTCTCTTCTTCTTTCCAGAATTCTCCTGGTCTGGTTGCCCTGCCTCTACTTCCTGTTTAGTTTCTCGCCAATCAGCATTTTATTAAACCAATATTTACAGTGACAAATATTTACAGTAGAGAAAAGCATAAACCCACAGCATATATGCATATGTGTGTGCCTGTATCTATCTATATTTTAATATTATTACTAGGTTTTTTTTTTTTTACTGCTATTTGTTACAGTTTGATCATGCAATGTCTCATAGGCTCATGTGTTGAAGGTGGTGGCATTGTTATGGAAGGTGTTGGAAACTTGTAAAAGTTGATCTTGATTAGATTGAGAATTACCACACAGAAATCTGGTAAAGCACACCTCTGGGTGTGTCTGTAAAGACCTTTCCAGACGTGAATGGATCCTTGAGGCTTTGATCTAATTAATCATTGGCTTCATCCATTTGTGAACTCAAAATCTGAAGACCCAATCAGGCATTCCATGCATGCTTGCAACTCTAGCTAGCACTCCAGAGGTAGAAACAGGAGATGAGGAGTCCAAGGTTATCCTCAGCTACTTACCGAGTTCCCGGCCAACCAGAGATAAATGAGACTCTCAGGCGGTGGAAATGCGGACAATAGCATCCCATTTCCTCCATCTTTACAGAGTGATCCTTAGGGCCACTCAGCGGGCAAGTGGCAGGATTTGTCAGTCAGAAAGACCTGTTTTTTTTGTATCTCTCTCTCTCTCTCTCTCTCTCTCTCTCTCTCACACACACACACACACACACACACACACACACACACACACACACATCCATGCATCCCCAGGACTCAAAAAGCCCACAAACTAAACACCCGGAACATGGTCCAAACCATGAAATGCACCTGCTTTCTTGGGAACTAGTGTCTTACCTCCCTGTAGTCCTCCATCTTTGTATGGTTGGGTACACAAAACTTCTGCTCCATGCCCAGATTCTGTGGCTCCAGTGGTATTTCTAAACAAACTCTCTTTTTCTCTCCTTCTTTCCTCCTCCCTCCCTTCATCCCTCCCAAGATCAAAGGAGGCATTTGGGCCTTTAAGATAACATTCATTTGGGAAGAGATGGTAATATATAAGATTAATGAAAATTAACATAATCCCTCTGGGTAGGAGAGCTTTTGTTCAGTCGTTTGTCCTGCTGTTAATTATGCATTAGGTGGTGATAAACGCTTTAAATCAAAGATGCCTGGAAAACCATTTAAATGATTTTCACCTAATTAGGTTCCCTGCCCATTCTCTTAAATCCCTCCCCGATGCAGGCCTGGCTTTGGACATGAACTTTGCAAGAGTCAGGGACCCTGAGCTACACACGGAACAAGGAAGCATTCCAGCTCATGGGCTCTGACCCACCAACTGATTGATTTTTTTTCAGACTGTAGATGGGAGATCAAAAGGAAGTTTATCAGTTTCTGTCTCCTTTTAGCCTGCCCAGCCAGACTTTCTGACAAGACTCTATCAGCCTTGAGGTTGAGAGAGCCCCACCTCTGGGAAGTACAAGGGAAGTGATGGGGGGAAGGAGTGAGATAGAGGGGGACCAGTGTGATAGAGGGAAAGAAAAAGAGAGAAGGGGAGAGGGAGGGAAGAAGGGAGGGGTACAGACCAGGGAGGGAGGGAAGGGACAGAGTGAGACCTCCAACAGAACACTGTTAGATTGTTAGCGGTGGGAACTGCCATAGGGCACACAGCTAGCCTGTGAAAGGGCCTGAGGTCAAGAAGAGGCTGGCTGGCTACGGGAGCCCATTGGTATCATCTAGAGACCTGGGGGGGGGGTGCTAGATTCATGAAGGTTCCCCAACTTTGTTAATCCCTCTGAAACTGAATCCCTGCACATCTTAGGACCCCTTAGTGATGGAGGATGCTGGAGGGGCAGAAGGATGACAGAAAGATGGTGGGACAATGGAGATGGGACAGGAGTGACCTGAGGATGGCAGGGAATGAGGAGCAGCAAAGCCTCCCAGGACTCCTCCATCAAGAACCCTTTGGCCAGAGGCAGGAACCATATGAAAGCCTTTATGGCATCTACCTAGCATGAAGGAAACCTTTGGGTTCAACCCCTAGCATCACAAAAACTCTAAGGATGCAGGCAGGAGGATTACAGATTACACAAAGAACAGGAGGCATCTTCTGCAGAGCCTCCAGGATCGGAGCTCGGCCCTTGCCAGACAGGAGGCTCATGTTCTCAGTCCTCTCCGGTCTCCACCCTCAGGGTGGCCCTGAGGAAGTCACTGTGTTTCTGAGGTGCTTGGAAAGTCAATGAGGCAGCAAAATCCTTTGCACCAGAGTCTCAGGGAATCCAAGGTACAATCCTATGACCACCACAGGCACCCTCTCTAGTCACCCCCTTGAATCCAGAAGATACAAAATGGAGAATGAGAATGAAGGCAAATTACTTCAACAGACACCTCCTACAGCTTAATAAGAACCAAGTGGCAGACAGCTCATGTGCGAACTAGAATCTTCCCCCAGCTCTTCTTCCCTTTCTTCACCCCCAGACAATTTATCCATTGACGAAAATGAGAGGTTTTCAGACACCCAGAGTCGCAATTATTTGGACATTTGTGGAACACGTCTGTTAATGATTTGGGATCCTAAGGACTTACTTTGAATTAATTCCTTTTTAAAAGTGTGGTTTGGCTTCCCATGAAGGGGCAGACCCAGGATGCCCAGCCTCAGCCTCATACTAAATGAACTTTTTACAGGTTCCAGATGACGCCTGGCACCTGGCAGGAGGGAGGCAGCTCTGAAGGTCAGTTGCAACCAGAGTTCCCTGGGCCACCCTTTTAGTCATGGGGCAGGAGGGGAGGCTCTCCCAGGCAGGCATTTCAGCAATGCCTTTGAGGGGCCTATGGGAGCCTCAGTGGGAATCTTTGGGAAACTGAGTCCCAAAGCTTGTGCCCCATGTATGTATATGCCTGCTTCCAAGGGAAGACTGTCTCTTCCAGAAAGCCCTCTGTCACGTGTGTGTGTGTGTGTGTGTGTGTGTGTGTGTGTGTGTGTGTGTGTATTTTAAGATAACTAGGCCAGGGAAATACCTCTATGAGTGCATTATCTATAAAGTCCATAAGGCACTTTGCCATGCAAGCATCAGAACCCATATCAACCCCCAAAACCCACATAAAAAGCCAGGCTTGGTAGCCATGCTTGAATTCTGTGGGGAGTCCCAGACAGGTGTCTCTCTGGGGATCACTGGGCAGCCAACCTAATCTAACCAATAATAAGGTGACACTGCCATGACAAGTCTTAGGGTCCTGGCTGACCACCTGAGCTCTGGAATGACTGATAGGCTTTGGTCCCACTCTTCCCTACATTAATCTTCTGTCTGGAGATGTTATGTGAGGCAGATATTTGGACTGGTGGTCCACTGTCTTCTCTGATTTCAGAATCTCTGAATAAAGGGCAAGTTTAAGATTCAATTCCTCCTCCTCCTCCTCCTCCTCCTCCTCCTCCTCCTCCTTCTCCGTTAGGTATCTGAATTGCATGCCCATATCTGGGTTGCCCTTTTAGTCACTGATGCCTGAAAACCTTTCCTTTTAATGCAGCTCAGTGTTACCCAGTGTTTCTTCTGGTTCTTGTACTTGGTAACCACTCATGCCTCTCTATTTGTTCCCTGTTCCCACCTCATGAAACGATCTTCCCAGGCTCTGGCTAAGTCCTCTTTGCTTCCAAGTGTCAATTTAGATGTTGCCTCTGTATGGAAGCCTTCTCTAACAGCCCCAGGAAGGAGCAGATCCTAGGATGCTGGGATCCATACATTTCCTCTGAGTTCCAAGAAAAGAAGGGCTTCCCTTTGTTAGGACACTTATCCAAGTGCTTCACAATTGTCTGTTTACATGTAAGTCCCTCCCACCAATATACACAGATAGCTCTGGCTGGATTTTTTCACAACAAGGGGTTGGATTTTCTGCCCCATTAACCAGGCACAGAGGCTGGCATATGGAAGGCTCTCAAAGTGGATGGAAACAAGCTAATCCTGTGGTTCCAGATATTTTTCATTATGAGGACTTCTTACATAAAGCAGTGCACACATCTCCACCTGATAGAAGTTATGTTTCCCTGTGTGTCAGCTGAGACTATCTGAGACAAGAGACCCAGCCTTTAAACTATGTGTGTCTGGTCTTAATCCAGCAGCAACAAGACATTTCCCATCTACAATGCTGAAGGTTTAGCTGAGTTTTGGGAATTCTAAGCTTCCTGTTGCCTAGAAAACTGCACAGCCCATGGCCTAGAAGCACTATCCATCTTAACAATTCTCAAAAGTGGTTGTGATTTAAATGTAAAATGTTGTCAAAAGCTCATATATTTGAACGTTTGGTCCTCAGCTGGTTGGTACTGTTTGTGAAGGTCGTGAAATCTTTAGGAGGTGGAGCCTTACTGGAGGAAGTAAGTCACTGGGGGTAGTTTTTTTATAACCAGTCCAGTGCCACTTCCTGTCTATTGTCTTCTTCCTGATATAGATAGGGAATAACCAGTCTATTGTAATTAATATATATAATGGGTTAATATTTATTAAGGGGAAAGAACAAACTTATAAATAAGCAATTTTAGGAGAAACAGAATTTGGGGATGTTTAGGGTTTTTTAGAAGATGTAGGAACTAAAAGAAAGCAAGGCAGTCTGGGCCCCAGGTCTTGAACAACTTTGGCCACATCCCCATCAGGGCCCAGATTCTTGAGGTCACTAGTGCTTCCTTGGGTAACATCTGAATCCCCACTACATCTCCCCCTTTTATCTAACTAAGAAAGTTTAAACTAAGTATGAGACTATATACTATAGGGATCATCACAAGGTTGTGACTCGGGGAAGGGAAATGCACTAACATGAGCAAGGTCACACTACAACTAGCAAACAACAAATACAAGGTGCATCTTAATGTCTAGAATATTGGTACAAGGCAATATACAGGGATTGCTTTGAGGCTGTTTATCTTGAATAATAGAAATCTAATACTTGAATGTTTCTTGGTGAGATATGAAATGATAGTAACTTTAACTATTCAGTCTTCAACACCATCAAGACCTGAGAGAGAAAATATATTACCTGAAGGTCGGAAGCACAAGAGAGTAACTTCCAAGATTTAGGAGAGGACAATGACAGTCAGCTACCTGGACAGTCACCCATGGTTTTGTTTTTTTTTGTTTGTTTGTTTGTTTTTGTTATAGTGGGACTATTTATTTATTTATTTATTGATTATTGGCTTAGGATGTTTGATAAGTTTCTTTAGAATTAGGATATTTTTGGGAGAGATTGTTTTATTTTATTTAGGTAGACTTCTGTTTGTTTAGTTGGATAGTGTGTATGTTGATAGTAGTTGGGGTAAGTGTAGTTTTTTTGTGTATTAGATTATTATTTGTTAAAGAAGATAATTTTTGTGAGATGTTTATGATGTTTAATATTATTTTAGGAAAGGAATAGTGATGTTAGGAGTTGTGTTTTTTATGGCTGAATTTTAGATAATAAAATTTTAAATGTTATATTTTTAGGTTTATGAAGTGGTTGAAGATGTTTGTTTATTCAATATATTTTAGTGTGTTTGGGGAAGTCTGAGTATTTTGATTGATAAATTTTAGTAGTGGTAATTTGTAATTTTAATTAATTGAAAGATTGAAGTTTATGTCCCATGCTGGGTGCCAGATATTGTTGTAATTAATTATATCTGATATATTATATAATGGGTTAATATTTATTAAGGGGAGAGAATGAACTTATAAATATAAGAAGCCATTTTAGGAGAAATGGAACTTGGGAACGTCTAGTTTAAAAAAAAAAAAAAAAAAAAAAAAAAAACTAAGTCCCCAAATCTTAAACAATTTTAACCACTCCCCATCAAAATCCAAATTCTTAAAATCACTAACACTCCCTTAAATAACATCTAAATCCCCTCTACACCAGTCCTCTCCCCTCCTGGCACTTTTCCTCTTCTCCACCATCATGGTCTGCTCCGCTCAAACTAGGAACCAGCACAAACCTTCCAAGTTGCTTTTTGTAAGGAGTGTGGCCACAGCAATGAGAAAATAACTAACAGAAAGGTAGAAAGCCAGTAGCCCAGTGACTCTGGTAACACTGTCTTTCAAAGCACCAGCTGCAAAAATCCCACTCCATCTGTCTTAATTACTGTCCTACTGCTGCAAAGAGACACCATGACTAAGGCAACTTTGATAAAAAGCATTTAATTGAGGGCTTGATTAAAGTTTTAGAGGGTTAGTTCATTGTCATCATGGTGGGGAGTGTGGCAACATGGTACACAGGTATGGTGCTGAAGAAGGAGCTGAGAGCCTGACATCCTGATCTGCAGGAGAGAGGAGAGAGAGAGAGAGAGAGAGAGAGAGAGAGAGAGAGAGAGAGAGAGAGAGACTGACTGGGTCTGGCATGAGCTTTGTGAACCTCAAAGCCCACTCCCAATAACACACCTCTTCCAATAAGGCCACACCCCCAATCCTTCCCAAATGGTTCATCAATTGGGGACCAATCATTTAAACATATATACATATGGGGCTATTATCATTCAAACTACCATATTATCTTTTCCTAAGTGGATCTGGCTTTGCTAACCCCATAAGAATTGGGGAAAATGGTGGCTGTGGCAGCTAGACTGTGGGCCCACCACCTCATTCTTTCCCAGCCTCCCTTGCAGGGAGGCTGAGGACCAAAAGACTAAATGATGACCAAAGAAATAAGAGAGGGGTGTGAAAGCTACTTAGCCCTGTCCCTAAAAGGTACAGATTATGCCTCGACCTCTCTTCCTGAGCCAACCTTAGCAGCAATGTATTTAAGCTTGTGACATTCTAAGAAGGAAGAAGCCTCAATGTTCCTGTCACCATTTTCAGGAGAGCACTGTGTGTGACCGAGATGAGAAACAAGCTTGCACTGGATAAGTAAGTCCCTAAGGAACTGATTTGTCCCTCTGCTTGGCCTAGCCTGGCCCGAGTAATGCTAGACAATTCGACTCCTTCTCCCAAAGGGCTTTCTTCCAGCAGCGCTCAGAGAGCCCAGCCCTACGCTCTCACCCCCTCATTGTGCCGAGAGAGGGGACAGTTTCTTATGCCCTAGCACTTCAGAGTCCAGTGTGGGAGGCTGAGCAACAAGAAAAAGGCTTCGACATAGAAACAGAAGTCGAAGCTCATGGGAAAGGTGAGGCACAGGTGACAACCCAAAGAGATAAAGCAGGACACACACACAGGCAACACAACACCACTCAACTTGTAGAGTTCCTTAAACCGGTTCCTCCCCTGGCCACTGGAGCAGCACACTCCAAGTCCCCAGGCTCCTGTGTCTTCACTTGTAAAGCTGGGAACTCTTAAAAACCAACAAGAAGAGCATACCTCACGCTGCTGGAAGAATCTGGTATGATATACTACATGTTCTAAAAATCTGGGTATCATCTTTTTCATTGTAGTTTTTGGGTCTCTTCCAGCCTTGATTAGGCATGGCAAAGCTATGAGGAGCAAGAGATGCTTCCCCACTCGGGTGGAAGAAGATGACTGCACCCCATGAAGCACCTTTGCATCCGAGATGCTCAGATGCTTATTATCTCTTGTTTGTCTAACACCTAGAACAGCTCTATATGCCATAGAAATTAATTAAGTACTTTAAGAGTGAAGAATAGCTAGAAAGAAGCACAGATGAGCTACGGTGAAGGCCATTGTCACTGTTGCTGGGAGTGCCCTCTGTTTGCCTCCCTGGTAAAGACAGAGAAGCAGAGCTACTAGGCTTTCGCTTGTGAACTTGAAAAGAAACACAAGGACTCCCCTCTGGCTAGGGAGGCTGCCTTGGACCTCTGGTTATTGAGGTGGGACTTTTATTTACTGGACTCATTCCTAACTTAGTTACTCAAGCTTTCCTGGTAACATAAAAGTCATCTCCTGAACCAGCAAGCCCTACTAACCAGGTGGGCCTTGGATTTGGATTTGGACACACTAGAGAGGCTCTGGAGGTGCAAAATGTGATGCTCAGATCAAAGCTAGCTTGTTTGTTGTAACCTTTCACTTTTCTTTTTCCTTTCATTTCTTTGAAAGAAGCCCGGAACTCGGGCTATGTGGGCTAGACTGGCTGGCCAGCACAGAGATGACAACATACGCCCCCAGGCTCTACTTTGTTTCCAGATGGGGACTTGACTCAGACCCACACACTTGGGAATACAACACTTACCAATGGAGCCATCTTTTCCAGCTCCAAGGCTTTCTAAGACAAGGTTTACCCATGGTGGAAGCCCTCTGTGTGGGGCTGGTGAATCTGCTCATCATGCAACTGTACCAGCAGCAGCTCCCAGGCAACATGGAGATGCTTTAAAGATGGAGGGTGATGTCGGGGAGACGCTGGAAGAAATTGTGCAAGGATGGATTCTAGTACAGGAAGAACACTTGCTGCTTCTCCAGGAAGTTCCTGCTCCAGGAAGTTCCTGCTCCATCATAGAAAAGAGAAACAAATGGCTTTCAATTCAATTAAGTTTGCAGCAGCTTTCCCCCTCCTGGCTTGGGAAGGTCTGGGATCTCTGGGCCCTGTGGCCATGGAATGTCAACAGCTTCACCTTACCAGCAGGACACTGGAGAACTGTCAAGAGCTCACTGTGATCAAATTCTTCTGTCCCAGGCTCATCTAATTAAGTGGATTCTTCTCATTTTAGTCAAAGCTGCACCAAATCTAGGCTCTTGTCCAGATCAACCTGTGAGATCGTTTCCAGGATAAGAATGGCTGCTTGAATTGCCCTGATGAGCAAGGCTCCCACTATGATGGTACACGGAGGTAAAATCTATGAATGGTAATCATGTCCATTTTCACAGTGGCTCAGAACATGCATTCCTGCATTCCTGCATGCGGTCCTTGCATACTGAGGATGTAGGGCAGCCAGGAGGAAGCTCTGTTCTCTATAAACATCCATTTGGTTTAACACTGTTGACTAAGCGCATGCTGGATGTCAGGATTCATCTCAGTCAGCCTCAGGCTATCCAGGAAGAGACGTAAGGACAGACAGAGGGACAGGTGCTAGAGGAGAATACTCCCATCAGCTGGGTGCCAGCATGTACAACTTTCTTCAAAGTGAGTGTTTGTTCCTACTAAAACCTGGTGGCAAAGTCCTATGCAGCTGAGGAATATAAAGTCTCTATTCAGATTCTAGAGCCCACTCTCCTCCTGGCTTTACTGATGCCTGTGATGCAGGATGCATGCCCACCCTGCTGGCAGCTGCACAATGTGACTTTTTCCTAAGAGATGAAGACATGTATACTAATGCACCAATGGACTAAAGAAATGACTTCGCCTAAGTCTAGCCAAGTCTATCAAGGTGAATCAACTACATCACGGGGGTTATTTCAGGGTCATGGATAACTTCCCTGTCTATTCCAGCACGGGAGATGACTTATGAAAGGAAAACAAAATCCCTGGAGCACTCTGCCCAGCTTGAGGCAGCTCCACCAGAGAGCATCCTCTTCCCAGATAGTTCTTCAAACCCTTGGGAAGGGCCCTATGGACTTTGTAACCATCTGATTTCCTGGTCCTGAATCTCATGAACGTTCTTTTCTTCATATATGGTTTCAGCTCCATATAGAGCATCGCAGAAGGCTGCCTGGAGCAGTGGAGTCCAGAGCTGACTTAGAGGTAGGAGAGCAGATTAGAGACAGGGAGAAGAACTTACACCACAACCCTCTCAGTATAATACTGAGGCTTAAAGGAGGTGGGGGGGGGGCGGGGAGAGTGGCCCATTCACCCACATCCATTTCCCAGCTCATCTCCTTCAAGTTTATCTGGATATTAGGGAATTCTGAGACTACCTGCTCCTCATCAGTCTTTGGGGAAGCTATCACACATGCCCATTTCCTATGGTGTTTTTGAAAACACTACAAACACATTGTTGGAGCTGAGAATAGGCCTCACTTCTTTGGTTCTTGCCCAGCACATATAAAGGCCTGCCTTCCATCCTTAGCAGGGTTAATAAGTAAAAAGTAAAATCATTTTTTAAACTCTACCTTGGAGTTTTCTGTAAATGAAAAGGTTCTTGCTACCAAACTTGAACTTTTTGATGCTTTCTTAGAGTATGATTTTGTTTATTCATTTGCCTAACACCAGGCAATGTTAAGATAAATGACCCAACTTCTGCCATGTGCTGGCATGGGTGAGGAAAAGATGCCCCTCCCCTCCTACCCCCTGCTACCTGCAGCAGGTGAGAGAGCTGGTCCTAGAATCACAAGAGGACAAGAACCAGCCCCGCCCCTCAGCGGCTGCAGCGGCTGGAGAGTGTGTGTGGACCCTGTACCCTGCCAGGACAGCACACCACACCTGTTGTTGTGAGCTAGCCCTGATAGCAGGAGAAAGCAGAACTGACCTCATTTCCCCCCTTGTATGACAGGGTCCTGCACCTTACCTGGGCAAGACGGTGGAGCTGGCCTTGGTAGTGTGAGTGTGGGTGAGCTGAACCTGAAGGCCTGAGAGCAAGAGAACTACTTCTTGCTTCGAAGTGCACGGGGTGGGCTGACTGAGGCTAGAGAGCTCACCAGGTGCTGACAATGAGAGAAAGCTGGCAGGCTGACGGGCCCAGAGCCAGGGCTATGAGTTGACCCACCCCAATATCCATCTCATCCATGGACTATTGGAGCACGGGAAGGATCCCCGTGACACAGAGCAATGGCAAGGTATCCCAGAGGAGCCCCAGGGAAAGCCCATTACTGGTGGTGCAGGAGAGAGAGGCCTAGAACCAGACCAGAGACTCATGGCGGGGAACACTTGCAAGTGAATATGAACAGACCTAGGGTAGACCTAGGGTAGACTCAATGGGCCATATTACAGCTTCCGCAAGAACATTCTTCTCCTGTTTTGGATTTGTTTGTTTGTTTTCTGTTTTGCTGTTGTTGTTTGCTTTGGGCTTTGGTTTTTATTTTAAATTTTGTCTTGTTTGTGGGGAGGGTTTGCAAGGGCAGAGGGCAGATGCAGGGAGATGAGCAGGATCAGGATGCATGATATAAAATCTGAAAAGAATCAATAAAAGTTAAAAAAAAAAAAAAGATGACATGTTGGTGAGGACATCAAGAAATAAGCCCTGCTACGCTGCTGCTGGGGTTGTAATGGGGCAGCTGTCATTTGACATTTCCTCCAAGAGTTCAGCGTAACAGCAGCCCCATGCCAGTGGTTCTCCTCCTGGGTTGCACCACAGAAAACTGACAGCCCATGGTCTCAGCAAACACTCCGGTAGTGACCTTCCTACCAGCTGTTGTGCTTTAGGTCTAAGGCATCTTCCACAGTCCTGTGTGCTTCCACATCTGCCCTCAGCTGCTGGTACTCTTTTGGGAGGCTATGGAAATGTTGGGAAGTGTCTATCAGGAAGGAGCAGGTAATTGGAGAAGGGGGGGATTTATTTTTTGTTGTGTGGCAAAAGCCATACAGAGGGCTTGGTGTCTGGAATGGCTCTGTCCAGGGTGGAAGAAGCTTGTGGTGTGCCTGTTCACACTTTGGTGGCTCAGAAAGTTTGGAGAGGAACAGGAAGCAGCTAGGAACAAAATATCTACAAGGGTCTATCTCCAATTACCTGTGTTTGATTAAATAAGATTGACCTGCGGTCAGGAGGCTGAATCAGCAACCAGCTGACAAGAAGTGGTAGGGAGGAGCCAGGTAGAGAAGAGCTTTGAAGCCTGAACGAGGAGACACAAGAGGGCTTTTCCAGGGGGAGTCAAGCAAGAAGAGGTGAGTGATTTGGTACGCAGACTCTCTGAAGAGCAGAATTTCTCTTTAACTTTTAAGTCTTGGGGTGAATCTTATTTAATTAAATACAGGTAACATATCCTTGCATCACTAAATAAATGTTCCAGAGCTTAAACAAAAGTAGAACACCTTGAAATCATATTTTACAACATTTGGCTTTGTGAGAGTGGATATGGCCTTGTTGGAGGATGTGTTACTGTGAGGGTGGGCTTTGAGGGTTCCTATGATCAAGATGCTGCCCAGTGTCTTGTCAACTTCCTGTTGCTTGCACATGTAGGACGCTCAGTTTCAGCATCAGTCTGAGTTCCAGCTCCCCTGCATGCCGTCATGCTCCCTACCATGACAATAATGGACTAAACCCTGGAAACTCTAATTGAGTCACCATAATTAAATGTTTTCTTTTGTAAGAGTTGTCATGGTCATGGTGTCTCTTCATAGCAATAGAAACCCTAACAATTGGAGATTGCAAGTTGCCTGTGGGTGCTGGGAATCAAGCCCACATCCTCTGGAACGGCAGCCAGTGCTCTTAGCACTGAGCCATCTTTCTAGCTGCAATATGTATTATTTTTAGCCAATGAGTTTATAAGTGTCTGTCCAAGGGGCAAGAGGACAGAGAGAGACCTTCTATGTGGCATAGCTGCTAGATTTTGATTCTCTCAGAAGAGCCCAGTGTTTCCTGAGTATCGACTGACACCCAGCTTGTGTCCAAGCACTTCACACAGCTCCTCACGGGGCCCTTCCTGGTGCCTCTGAATCACAGAGATAGCCTGTACAATTATGATTCTCAGGCCAGTGAAAACTCTACAGGTGAAGAGATTGAGAAGCTGCAGATGTCCAGGTCCTGAAAGGAGAGGCTTCCGGGCCCAGAATTTCACCCTGTGCCCCACCCTAGGATTCGATGGCTGACTATGAATAGCTTTGTCCTATCAATTTGCCCATGTTCAGCAGCCACTGAGCATTAGCTCTCAGTGCTGTGACAGCCCAAATACCTAGGATACAGATAGGAGATTATCTGTATCTGCATCTGCATCTGCATCTACACTAACCCTTGCATCTACATCTATATCAGAGGAGATAGCTAAGCAGGTAAAAACGCTTGCCCCTCCAGCTCTACAAGCTGAGTCTGCTCTCCGGAACCCACGTACAAATCCATATGCAGTGCTGCACATCTATGATCCCAGTGTTTCTAATGCAAGATGAGAGGAGGAGGGGACAGAGGTGGGGGAATGTTCTGAAAGCTTGCATACACAATACAACAGCAGAAACAAGAGAGCTATTGCTGGGCTGGAGAGATGGCTCAGCCATTAAGAGCACTGACTGTTCTTCCAGAGGATCTGAGTTTGATTCCCAGCATCCACATGGCAGCTAACAACTGTCTGTAATTTTAAGATCTGACATCTTTTCACAGTTATCCATGCAGGCAAGACACCAATTCACATACAATAAAAATAAATATTTTTAAAAAGAGAAAGCAAGAGCTATTGCCTCCAAAACAAGGTGGCAGGAGAAAACAACTTCTGAAAAGTTGTCCTGTGATCTCCATAGAAGTCTTGGGGCATGCAGACCTGCCTTTCCAAATAAAGCCATCTATATATAGACACAGAGAGAGATAAAATAATAAACTGATTCACCACAAGAAAGCTCAGCACCTAAGAGGTCAATGGTCTCCACTGTAGGGATGCACATCTGGGGGCTGCGGATGGCACATCGTGAAGACAGATGTGTAAGAACCTCTCCTGAAACTTCCCATGTGTCACTGGGGCAGAGAGAAGGAGACTGAGCTGGGTGGTATCTAATTTGTGTGTTGGTGCTGGGGCCTGCTCCCTTCTTTGCCTGTTCAAAGTGCTGCAAATGTCAAGGCCTGTGTGGAAAGTCTTTGAGCTTTGCTGGTCTAATGAGCTGTGGGAACTCTTCCCTGGGCCTGCAGTGCTAACGAAATTAGAAATCATGGACGGGAGCCAGAGAGACCATGAACACTACACAGCCAGCATTTCCTCCCCTTCAAGTATGAGCTCATGTCGTCCTAAGTAAAAGCTCCTATAATCTGATCAGAGCAACAGAAGCCCATGCAGGGGAAGCATGGGAGACATGGAGAGGGCATTTGCCAAGAAAAACAGCTAAATGTAGGTGCAGTACCACTAAAACCAATCATCTAGTCACCTCTATAAACGACTGTGCACTGTGCCTGCAGGCTGTATGATATATGTGGGAAGAGGCTTCAGTAATAGAAATGCTTGCAGACCTGTTTGAGGACCTGAGTTCAAATCCCCAGCAGCCATGTAAAAAGACAACTAGAGGCATGACTGCCTGTAATCCAGTACTAGAGGGCTGAGGAGTGGGAGCATTGCTGGGGCTTGCTGACTGGTAGCCCAGCTCCAGGATCAATGAGAGACCCTGTCTCAAGCAAATAAGGTAGTTAGTGATCCAGCGGGACGTATGGCATTCTCCTCTGGCCTCCATGTACATGGATGCTTAGACCTGCATACATGTATATAGACACTACACACATACACACACACATCCCACAAAATCACACAGACATACACACACACATCCCACAAAATCACACACACACAAATATATTTTAGAAGTATTTTCCTTAACAAGTCATACTCAAATATTATTAATAAGTTTTGAGTAAGCAGTGCAGAAATAGTTTAAAATCTTGTTTTAGGCTTTTAAAACCCTTCTGTTTCATGAAAGACTTAGAACGCTCATAATCTGGTTCTACATAATGTAGCTATTATCCATGTATAATTTATAGACAAGCAAGCATGTAGCCTGCATACCACATTGCTTTTTGGAGTAAACATTTTGTAATGGGAGCCAACAGTGATGAAGGAAAGATACGTGGGTGATTAGTCGACAGAAAGTCTAAGGTGACCAAGCCACCCACCGTCTCTTCTCACCTACCTGATGCTGATTTTTCTCTCTGGCCATCCACCTGCTTGCTAAGGTTGTACAGTCTCCAGCTTCCCCTATAATGAGTGGTCACCTTTGACTCTTCTCAGCTGTGATCTGTGTTCTCCTTGCCTGTCATCAATACACTGCATCGAGAGACCAAAACCAGGTGACTTGGCAAAGCAACCATAGCTCACTTGTTTTCCATGGGAATGTGGACGGGGTGGGCAGGGTGGTCCAACCAGAGCTCCAGCAGCATCCACTGAGGATAACTCAGAGGGATCTAGGATGTTCCACTGAAAGACTGGCAGGTTGGTGGTGGTCATGATCTTCTGGGTTCCTGCTCCTCTCTATGGGGTGATGCTGGTTTCTTCTCCTTGATAGATAAGCTCCAAGGACAAAGACCAAGAGGCAGTAGAGGAAAGTACCTCTTTCTTAAAGCTACAAGCCTGTGTTACAGGTTTGGTCCTACAGTGGATATGAGAAGTTGCTGTGGACCTTTAAGAGGCAGAGCCTAGAGGGAGGTTCTTGGGTCACTGGGCATATGCCCTCAAAGGAAGGCAGACCACAGTATCTCTGCCTCAGAGCTTCCTGGATCTGAGCAGTTGGTTCCAACACATTCCCTGACATTCCACCCAGAACCTCACCAGATGTGTAACTCAGTGTGGCTGCTTGATCTTATAAGCTTCTCCCCTTTATAAGTTACCTGCCTTTGGTGTTCACTGTAGAAACAACAAGCTTACTGTAAGAATGGCACACACACATTTAATTAAGGCCCTCAGAAGACATTTCTGATCCATACAGCCATCCCTGGTCCCCAACTTCATGGCTGCACTCAAAAGGCACAGGATGGAAAGACTTCATGGAGAAGAACTGTTTGGGCTCAGTCCTGAAAGAAGAGTGGTCAATTCTCATGAGTAAAAGCACAGAGAGGACCCTTCTCCCAGCCTGCTGGAGCTCCATTCCCAAGTGCAGTCACTGTGCATGCCTGCTTTCCAGAAATATATTCTACATGCCTGAGAGTAAGGGCTGAACTTTGGCCACCAGAACAGTCTATCACATTCTGATACTTCCTGTCCCAGTGCTGTGTCCGTGGTGACCTGATAGCGCCATCGAGGGAATGAAGGAAGGACCGCCATGCATACAGAAAAGCTGGGACACAGGCTGTGTTCCCTCTGATGGAGCTGCACCCATTTTCAATAATCAGCAATCTCAGCATGATTCTGATATATAGCATGGGAGGGGGGGAGTTGGTTAGTTTTAGTGGAAGGTCTTCGTAGGTGAGCAGTCTCTGCTTGCAGTCACTGGGGAAGCAGCAGTTGTTAGTCCTTGCACTCAGAGCAGAGAAAAGCTTTGGCATTCCTCTGAACCTCACCTTGAGACTAGGGGAGGCATCCCATGGGTCTGAGGCATTGGGTCCTTGATTGGCCATACCCATGTCAACAATACACATTCACTCCAATTTCATCCTTTTTTTTTTTTTTACTGTTTTTATTTTTTTATTGTGCTCCAATTATGCCAGCATTATTTCTTTTTTAATTTTTTATTATGAATAAAGTCACATTTTCTATCTGTGTATATCCTTATTCAAGGTCCCTTTCCCCTCCCACCCCTCCAGTCACTCTCTCTTCTCCGCATCTCCCCATCTCCTCCCCAGCATGGGCAGGAGGTTCATCCTTTCTTTACATAGTCACTCAAGGCTTCTTCACCATTGCACACCACTGCTTCTAGGCCCTACTCTTCCCCCCTCCCTCCCTCTCACCTTCCCCTCCCCCTCCCCCTCCCCCTAAGCTGGTTTTTAACAGTGTACCCATGGAGCAAGGCACCAGGCTGTGGTATCTGGAGAGACTAGGGCAGGAAATGGAGCCGATGTAGACTTAGGTTCCTACAAGAGTCTCCAGAGGGATGACTCACCCCTCCTGCCATGGGAGGTCACAGCAAGACAAGGAAGGAGCCATCAGCCACAGTGAATCATCTCACATCCTAGCCTTTAGAACTGTAAGAAGGAAATTTAGCTGCTTATTAGCTAGCCAGTCTGGTGTTTTTTGTTACAGCAGACAAAATGAACTAAGACATTCTCAGAACCTGGCCCCGGATTCCGGTTCACACTTGGGATCTGATTCTTATAAGCACTCTGAGTGAGGACTCACAGCCAGGTGCCACAGAAGCAAGGCAGCTAGAGCCTGGGATAGCAACAGGTCACACAATAGGTAAAGGGCAGGCTTGGCTTGGAGAGGAAGTCAGCCTGCACCCTTCAAAGCAAGCCTGGGTTCCAGTCCCTGATGCATCTTTCAGGAGCCTTGAGTTCAACTCCCAGCTCAGACACCTCTGCTCCCTTTGTGTCTAATGAATCAATTTTGCCTCCTCGGAGCCATAATTTATAGTCTCTAATATGAGGGTTCTGGCAGCCAAGTGGGAACGTTCAAAGAAAGCTTTTCCCTTGGCCCACCTTTGATGCCAGGCAAGTTCAGAGGGCATCGAGCCTTTTTAAAAAACAAAGGATAAAATTCCAAGCAATGTAGGCTGGACTAGGGCTGTAAATCCACAGGATGTCAACTCCAACTTGAATATAGTTCACAGAAATACGGTTCAAATATCACTAGATCGAAACAGTTGGAGCTACCCAGTATTTACAAACACAGCTCACCCCATAAAGTCCCCTGTTTACGCCACACTGCATACACCCGGGAGGGCCCATTTTAAAACCATCCCATCTAATTTGATGTGGCTGAAGTGAGCTTTGTTGGAAATATGCTACTCATTTTGGACTTTTGTGTTTAGGAGGAAATGTGATTGAAGCTTAATCCAATTTTCTAACAGCTACAAGGAAAACAGACAGGCATGAAGGAACAATGGCAGGAGTTGCCTCCCCAAAGGCTTGCCAGGCTAGCTTGTCCTGGTGGAATGTTCCATCCCAATACAACATTGGGCCTCAGGCAAGAGAGAAAGTCCAGCCAGGAAGGCTGCTCACAACTAGCCAGGGAATCCCAGACGCTGGTCAGCTTAGCTTGTCCTGTAGGAAGACATTTCAACTCTAACCGGCAGTCAGTGTGTGTTAAGGAGCGCTTGGCTCGAGCCCACAGCTGGCTCCTCCTCAGGTGACCATGACAATAGCATGGGACTGCAGGTTACCATTTCTGCCACTCTGATCAACCCAGACCTGCGAGAGAAGCCTAGTGTAGGTTTCCTGAGCTCCAGAGGCAGACTATTCCCCAAGAACACATCCAAATCCATGCTTTCTTCAGGCTTCAAGCAGTTCAGATTTATAGTGGCTTGACTAATAGATTTGACTTAGAATTTCTCTCTTGCATGATGGTGCAGAAGATATAAAAGTATTTAGCAGAAACTAACCATGGGATTGTAAATGCTGAGCTCTTTGTACCCAGTAAGTTTAGTGAATCCTGGACTCTACGCACAGGGAGAACTTGGCTGAGCACAGGCAAATGAGCATCCACGCATGCGCACTCGAGTCTCTCTACGCTTGGCTATTAGATGTGACCCGCTATCTCAAGCTTCTGTGACTTCCTGGAAGTGATGGACTGTTACCGGGAAATGAGCTAAACAAGCCCCGTCTCTGCTGGGTGGTCCTGGTGAATGCCTTTAAATGAAGCACTTGGGAGGCAGAGGCAAGACAATCCTTGAGTTTGAGGCCAGCCTGGTCTACAGAGCAAGTTCCAAGACAGCCAGGGCTACACAGAGAAACACTGTCTTTAAAAAATCCCTGTGTGTCTTGTCTCTTTTTGTCAAAAATAGTTTATCACAGTAACAAAATCAGACTAGACAGACAGATTTATGGGAACCTGGCCCCATCATTTGTTGAGGTTCATCTGTATGTAACTTTTTATGGTAGAAGAATTCCTTATAACTTCTGAAAGCTAGATAATAAAAAAATGTGGGTTCCACCTGGCTATTTTGGGATATTTTGTATTAACACAGCTGCCATACTGCAGAAAAGTTCTACTACCCCTCAAAGAGGTCCACAAAGGAGGAACCAGGCCCTATGCTCCCAGCTCTGGCCAAGCTGCAAGCCATGTGAATGAATCACCTTGAAATTAGATTTTTCTAGCAGCTGGTTGACTTGTCCATCTTATCATGTAACATAATAAACTTGTTTTTGCTCATCCTTACAAAAACTTGAATTTAGAAGAAAAAATATTGATAATAGTGGTTACAAGTTATTGAATTGGAGGATGTCTTGTTATGGATGACAACAGATACCCTGAACAACATGTGTCCTGTTCTAATACAAAAAGATTTTTTTAAAAATTCTCCAGAGGATATGCATAGGGAGAAATGTTTTTGATCTGCCTTTAGACACCGACATGTGAGAAGCCAAGGCCTGTAGCTACCTCAGTCATTTTATAACCATGAGGAGAGCAGGGAAATGTGCTAAGAAAGAAGAGGAAGCAAGGCTAGAAGGCCCAGCCTTTGCTGAGGTGCTGAGCCAACCAAGCTCTGAGGGTCTGTACTTGTCTCTTATGCTGGATAGCAACCGATTGATCAGTCAGCCAAGGAAGAGGAACACCTTTTCCTGATGCCAAACACATCCTGATTCATTAGGCAATGGCTCTGCATCTTTCTATTTATTTGAAAAAAAATCTGAGAGATAATGTCACTGCCCGCCACTTACTCCCCTTTCTCTTTTGCAGTATTGGGTATCGATCCTAGGTCCTTGAGTAAGCTAAGAAATCACTTTATCACTGAGCTACAGCCTAGTCCGAAATCCACAAAATTTTGACTGAAGGGTTGAGGTGAAGCTAGTTAAGTTAAACAAATTCCCAAGGTCATTTAGAAGTGAGAAAACAGAATTCTGGCTCCAGGATCTTTGTCTAAACATCACCCTTTGTCTCCTGGCCATCACTGAGCAAAACACAAATGGACAGGGGAGTTCAGATCCAAGGGCTGACTTCACACTCCTAGGTACAACTTTGAAACATTATCTCACTTCTGATTGGTTAACCCTCATGGGGTTTCTGGAAGCTCCAGGGCTCTTTTAATTTACTATAGCAGGAATGATTTGGGGATACATTATACAGGCATATTTTTTCATGCTCTCTACTGTACTGTACATTTGTTGCTTTGGAGCCCCAGAGCTTGACCTGGGGAAGTCTTTGCCAGACAGGAAAGAAGGTAAAATAAAACTCACTGAATTGGATCCTCCATGGAGAAGGCAAGGAGATGATGTGAGCTCTCGTCATGACCCAGCACGGAGCCCATGACCTTGAGGTAGAATTATCTAAAAGTCTGGGACCTGCAGAGCATCAGGCTCATGATTTACTTCTAGGGAAGATGCAGGGGGGGCCATGAGTCCTTAGGAGAAGCTGCATGGGGTATGTTCTATATGATCCACCTTGGGAGCCTGAAACACCAAGAAGCATATGCTGAGGAGAGAATCTTGCCCCAGAAGGATGCTCATCCTCATCATCAACAGGCATTTGGAGGTTCCCAAGTTCCCTGGGAAGACAGAAGAGGCGCAAAGGGACATCAGGGGCAGAAATTAGGATCCACAAAGCTCCGGGATCTTAGGGAGGAAGCTAATGCCCACAGTCCTTTCCAGAAAGTGCCTAGATAATGATGCTGAAGGCCATCTGCCCATCATGGGATAACACATGAGCATCCCTTCTATCCACTCCCCAGAGACAAAGGCTGCGGAAACTCACTCTGATAAGAAAGTGTCCAACTGCAGAGAGAATGAACCAACAGCTGGCTCCTCCTCAGGCTACTGGAGAGCTCTGGGTGTTTCAGTCAGAAGAATGGCCAGAGTGAGCTGTGGTTTAGGAACACTCCGATACTCTGGGGAGGCTCCGGCTGAGGCAAATAGACTGGGCTGTGAAACAGCACCAAAGAGGACTGTCAGGAACCCGGGACCCAGACGCCATGAGGACAGCAGCAAAACACAGCCAGATCCAATACAGACCACAGTCTCCCCTATTCTGTCACTCAGTTTCTGTCACTCATAGTCAACTGCAGTCTGACAAAGTAAATAAAAAATCCCAGGAATAAACAATACAACCATTTTAAATTGTGTACTGCTCTGGTATCACCTCCTGCAGTCCTGTTCAACTAGGTCCAGGACACGGAATGTTCCTTTATTTATCTCCCACCACCCACCTGCTGGTCACTTAGCTGCATCAACTAGGTTTTCTTCTGAGAGAAAACTCTCTCCAAGGGCCTTCTTGAATTGATGGAGATGTGCATCAAGAATGGTGGGCTCTGAAAAATTGAGCCAGTTCCAACACCACCAGAGTGCTCTCCTCATGCTAGGAGGACTTAGGTAGTAGCTACTAGTTTCTTGAATCCCCAGTTTCACTATCTAGGGAGGGAGGACCTCTTTTATGTTAGGAGTTTGCCATAAGACCTGGGAGTCAACATGAGAAGGTAAGCAAACTCAGATGCCCCACTAGCCATCAAGACCAGCGGCTAAGCATTCAAAGCCTCAGTTTTGTCATCTGCTAAATGGGCGCACTCACTTCCTGTCCCTTAAATTTATTTATTGTCCTATATCTGAAGAAGCCGGTCTCTGCCAGACCCAGCTTTAAATTCTACAAATGACACCCAAACCCACAATGGAAGTGGTAGCTCCTGTCACCTGTCTCTGCTAAAATTCAGCTGAAGAATTGCACAAACATTACAGCTTCTCTCTATACCTTGCTGGTGGGCTTAGCGAGTCCACCCCATGCCAGCTCACTAAATCAACATGAAAATGCCCAGGCAAGGCGTGAGTAGTTTTTTACCATGTGCACTGACTCCTCTGGCTTCAGTTATTAGGGTGATATCTACAGCACCTTCCCAGCCTCTTTTCTGCATCATTTCCTAAGACTCTTCATCTGTATACAGTCCTCTCAGGTCCAGAGACACCAAACTACACCAAGATCCCCAAATTCGCATACTTGCTCAAGGCCCTCTGTTCATCTGCTCTTTCTTCAGAATGCCTGTCAGCACCACATTCTGCCTGGCATCAGGACTTCCTTAAGCCCAATGGAATCAACTCCCCCACGGACCTCTTCCCTTGATGCCAGTCTCAACACCCCTCACCCTCTGCTCTATACACAGCGGTGTCAAATCTGCACATTTCTAGCATAGTGACCATCTCTGGGTCCTGCCCATTCCACCACACCACATCTGCTGTATCAGAGATAAGGAACCTCGGCTGGATGGATGCACTGTGAAATCATGGGAGGGAGATGGGCTGGACTTACAAGTTTGGCAGTCAAGATTCCATGGGGTTACTATACTTACGGACACTCATTGTGGCTAGGACAAGAAGGCACACCATGCTGGCAGCCTCAGCATCCTAGCATTCTGGGGAAGTAAGCACCAGTAATAAATGCACAGCTTTGTTCCTCCTGCTCACCATGCAACAAACTCTGGGAATGGCTCTTCTTGATTTCAGTATGTATATGTCTAAGCATATACATGCTCGTGTGTGTATGTGCATGTACCTATGTGTGTGTACCTGCATGTGGAGGCCAGAGGTCAACCTCAGATGTCAACCTTAGGGACTGCCCATCTTGTTTATCAAGACAGAGTCTCTCAGTGGGACCTGGGACTCACCAGTTAGGCTGGACCATCTAGTCAGCAAGATCTAGGGATTATCCTGTCCCCAACTCCTCACTGCTGAGATTATAAGTACATGCCACCAGACCTGTTTTTGTTTTTGTTGTTGTTGTTGTTGTTGTTGTTGTTGTTGTGATGAATAAAGCAGATTCACAACTTCCCAAACCCCTCCAAGTAGAATAGCCAGGGACTTCGCCTGGTACACAAATAAAAATACAGCACGTGCACAGAGATTGTCTTTGAAAAGGGCAGTACATAAATTCACATTTTTGTTCAACTCAAGGAGCCATCTGCTTGCTTTCGTGTCTTAGGTCAGGTTGCACACTCCAGATAACCACGCAGACACCTGATTTGTAAAAGGCAGATAGACATTCCATGAAGGCGTACATAACTCTCCTAGGCTTCCCCATCCCTGCTGGTGCTCAGATTGTTCCCAGGTTTCTTCTACCACAAGCCTTGTCATTAAACATCCTGTTCTGTAGTCTTTACCTTCTGGGGTTTTCATTTCCGAGGAATGCCTTTCCACAAGCGGGCTTGCTGGATCAAAGAAACTGTGTTTTTCTACATGTCAATAGAAACAGATTACATGCCCAAGAGGCTGGATAAACCAAAAGAACCCAGGGACTGAGTCTGGCTCCCTTAAGGAAAACAGCACAGATTGGTCCCCCTTCTCTGGATGTCCAATCCAGGCTGGGCAGACCTCAAGAGGGGAGCCCTCCAGACAGTGAGAGAGCAAGAAGACAAGACTCTGGTGAGGACTGTGGGCAGCTTACTCGACCAGGATCCTTCTCCGAACAAATACCGAACTTAGTGCGAGTCACTTCACCAGCACCTGACTGAAGAGAGCACAGAGCAGCCATATGAAGGGGGCCAACATCCTGTCTGGGTAATGAAACCTGGCCAGGCTGAGGGGAGGGGGGAAGGGGCGTTGTAGGACCAGGTCCAGTGTATGTGTCCTTAGCCTGAACTGTTACAACATATCCTGTTATTCCCACAAACAGGTCCTCAGCCTTCCCAATACCCACACCCTGCCTTTCTCTGTCCTCCCTCACTTCCCCATAGCATCCCTACAAAAGCTGGGCTGGAGATGTGGACGCCACTACTTCTCTCTTCCCTCTAGTCATAGAGCTGGTGACCCAGCCTCCAGCTATTGGGATGATAGAAACAGTAGCCAGTGTTTATCTGGACCTGGTCAACACCTGCTCCATCGGCACAGAGCCTGCCAGTGGCCATTCCCACCGTACTGCACAGCTAGGGAAGACAGCTTGGTAGCAGGCATGGGATCCTTCTGGTCGGTCACCTGTGAATGGCCTATAACCAAGCACATGCCCTGGCTATGCATGTGTCCTGAGGGATAACCTGGGCACACATAGTCTGAGCGATGATGCCTTGGGTATGTATAGAGAAGCCACAGTGGATGAAAGTCCAAGATTCTAAATAACTTTAGGGGCTGTCCTAGGTGGTTTACTCTGGCTCCTGAATCAGTTCTCAGCTGCAAGTCCAGCCATGTGGGAAACCGTCAGTAAACTCCCACATGCTCTATCCACTGATTCTGCTGCTTCTTTCTGGAGCTAACTGTGGGCTGGGTGCCAGGAAACAGCCTTAAGCCAGTGCCCACCTTGAAAACCATCTGGGGAAGAAGAGATACTGCCATGTGCTCAGCACTTCAGATCAACCTTGATCTATCCGGAGGCCCATGCTATACTAAGGAGGCAGCCTGAAGTCTCCTCTGGAGAAGACCTTGTTGCAGAGGCCACCCTTGTACTACTTAGGACATGTTGCTGCTGCTCAGAGACCTGGATTCTCCCCAGAATCCCCAGCATCCCACCCTGAGCTAAATTAGAATTACAGTCACGAGTGCATCTGACATCTGCTCAGACCAATTCATTATCATTAGGAAATGAATCCCTAATGAATTTCTGCAGCCATTAAGTCTGATTTACAGTAATGGTAATCACCCATGGACGCTTATGCTCTATCCCTTAATTAATAAGCCTTACTTATCAGAGAGCCTAACAATCAAGGCACAAAATGCAGAAGTATCCCAGCACCAGCCCAGGCTTCCATCTCACCTTGGGGGATGGTGAGAAGTGAAGGGTGAATGGTGAAGAATCAGGCTCTGTGCTGCCACCCGTGAACACTCACACAGACACCTCGCCAGGCCACAGTCAGATCCAAACAAGCTGTTCTCTGTGGGTCCTTGTAGCAGTGCAAGCCTCGTCTCTGGATACAGCTCCAGCCACCTACACCCCATCCGTCCCACCTGCCCCTTCCCCTTCATCCATCAGCATCCCTGTTCATCAGATGTCTGTCTTTTCCCTAGCACCAGCCTTGCCAGGTACACTGATTTTCTCCATGCTGACCTTCTGTCCTCCCTTCTCCCATCCTAAGCTGTAGTCCAAAGGTATCTCTGCATCTGGGCAGGTGGGTGGGCATGCCAGCCAGCCACACAGATGCAGAAAGGGAAAAGAAGGAGCCACTGTCATGTGAAGCACAGGGACAAATAAGCAGAGAGCCTGATGAAGGCCCTCGTGAGCTGTTCTCCAGCAGTGTGGGTCTCCATCAATTCCGATAGCTGTCTTAGCCTGCTTGGCCTGCTGGAATAGTGGTTAAAGCAACAGAAACATTGCTTATGGTCCAAGAACCATGCTAAGGTCCTGCTGAGTCCTCTTCCCATCTTGACAATGGCCACCTTCTTTCTTGCTTCATCTTCAAATGGTGGAAAGAGAAAATAAACATGCTGTCTGAAGTGTCTTCTTAAAGAGCCACTAATCCCATTAACAGGGATTCACTTTTGATGGGCTCATTTAACCTAATTGCCTTTCAAAGACTCCAGCTGCAAACACCACCCCACTTGAAGGCCAAGACATGGATTTCAGGGAACACAGTTCAGTCTGTGGGTCCCATGAAGACCACTGGTGTTACCCTAGGATGATGTAGCTACCCAGGTGGACAAGTCATTAAGAACAGAATAATAGTGGCTTGGTGTTGGGATCATTTGCTGGATTCAAACCCTGGTAGACCACTTCCAGATCCATGATGCTATGCTACCTCTCTATGACATCAGTCTTCCCTTCTGAAAATGGAGCTGCTTCTGGTTGGAACACGTATACACAAGGGCTTGTTACCTTGTTGAAAGAATTGAAGAAGTTAACACAAATAACAAAGTAACAAGAGAGTTATTCAAAGACAAAGGGAAGGTACAGAAAAGATAACTGCAAGGGAGCGTCTGGCTGGGAAAGACTGCTCAAAAGCCCTGTAACTTCCTGAAGTTGGATGCTATGGGTGGGATTTGGGTAGTTAGCTTGCTGGTTTTCAGTGACAGGCTTGAATTATGGAAGCCTTGTACTTCGGGCATGTTTTTTCTCAGGGTGTATTTTATTCTAATCATATGCACACTCTGTCAGCCATAGACATAAGATATAAATATTGAGTTTTCCTAAAGTCCATTTGGAGGACACAACCCACCCTTCTGCTTCTGCATCTAAATCCAGGCCAAGCTGGATCCATGTTTTGCCCCTAGCTCTAGAATTTGCTCCATGTGGGCTCACCTATGGCGGATAGGCGCTAGAGGATATTAAGCTGTGCTAGGGACTTCTGGGAGTTTGCTAAAGAGTGCTTGAGGTTCCTAAGAGCTGCTAGTCTGTGGACGGCTGACTCTATTAGGCTTGTGGTGAGCTAGGACCATCATGTGTGGCAGAGGAAAACTGTTGCCTCATGGCAGCCAGAAAGCAGAGAGACATACAGAAAGAAGCTTGGGATGAGGCACATCTCCTGCTCCCAACGATCTCCCAATAACACTGTTATGCATCCTTTCAGGGGTTTCTCCAATCATCATCTGGGTACCAGTGTTTCACACAAGAGCCTTGGGAATGGCAGACTTCATATCCAAAATAACAGAAGCATCATCTTTCTCTTCTGCTTCCTTTCCTCTTTACATCTCTGCTAGGAAGTACTGGGTAGCCTTCTTCCTCCTTCATATGCATATACTCCAGCTGTAGCCATGAGGCCAGCAGGCTCACTTGCTGATTTGGTCCTCTTAGAACTCTGGGCTCTGGCCACACTTAGAAGCTGTGCCCATGTTGGTCCTCACTCTAGACTCCAACTTGCTTCTTTAGATTCATCACTCTACTGTTTGTACCCATGATACAAGATCCAGAAATGCTGGACACAGGCTTGCACCCCATAAGCCTGCAAAACTGCCATGCTATTTGGAAGCATGGCCACACACTCATTCTCCTGTGTTACCTGCCCTGGCTACAACTCCCTTATAGTGGCACCTCTCCTCTGCAGCATTGACCTGCCCCGGAGCAGCTCTGCTGAGGCTGCCAGGATGCTGCTGAGGTCATGAACTCTGGAACTTGGCTACTGGAATGGAACCTGGCTGTCTACTTGTTAACTGCACAATGGTAGGCAGATTTCTTTGACCTTTCTATGCCCCATCTGTAAATGGGGATGCAGACAGCAGGCATCTCTCCCCTGAGACTTTGTTAGGATTATACGGGTTCAAGCATACAAAGGTCTTAGAATGGGGCCCAGCATGGGCCCATTCAAGAGCTCATTATTATTTACGAAGCTGTACCCCCCACTAATTCTTTCTTTATATCTTCACTCCCTGGTGCAGCGATTGGGACTTAGTAGGCGCTCAATAAATGTTTGTTGAGTTGAAGTATCCCCAGAAAATGGAAACAAGACTTGGCTCACAAAAGGAGCGATCACTCATATTACATATTAGGCAGTTTTTTCCAGAGTGCATCAGGCCAAATATTGTACATTCTTTATTGCAGTAAGGGCGGTGAGATTCATTAAAGGGTAGCACGGTTTCATTAGAAACCCTTATTTTCAGAATTTTATAACTCAGCCACAAAAATTCACTCCGGGCAAAATGCAAACTTATGTCTGGAAGTAAATGGGTTTATTTTATAAATTTTTATGCATTTTCCACACATAAACAAATGGCCAGATAAACCATCTTTAATGGAAGGGCTGAGAGAAGAAAACTTGATATTCTGGCACGTAAGACATAAATACCCAGAAGTTGGGGGGTGGGCAGGTTGGGGTGTCAGGGGGCTTGCTTGACTAGGAGGTGTATTTATGTTTTCACACATGGTCTTTTTTCTTTGAGCCTTCTCTGAGGTCTCTAATGTAACAGCAAGCATGACCAGCAATCTTTTACTGAGTGTGAGTGTTTATGTGAGTAAACGGGAGGGGGGAGGGAAGGAGGGAGGGAGGAGAAAAGAAAGAAAGAAGGAAGGAGGGAGGGAAGAATGGAAGATGGAGGGAGGAAGATCAGTTTCGATGTAGAGACGCACAGAGGGAAGAGGACACAGCAGTGGTCCAGTTGTGTGCCAGGGAATAGAAGACCATGGGTCAGATCTGGAAGAGGCAAGACTAGCTCCTATATGAAGCCCTTAAAAGGGCCTGGCCTCTGCAGATACCCATGACCTCCATCCTCCAGAAACATGAAGGAATCATTCTCGATTGTGTTAAGTTCAATTTATGCTCGCCTCTGTCAGAAGCCCCAGAGGAAACTGAGGCAAGCTGAGGTCAAAGATGAAACAAAAGTGCTGAGCCCTAGGCCCCTCCTGTCCCTACCCCCCATCCCCACAGCTGGCTCTCCTCCTCCTGTACTTCAAGCTCAGCCTCCAGTTGGTTCTGCTCTCTTTGGCATAGCCCTGTGTTTTCCCAGTCACTTCTCTTGAGCTGCTTTCTGCAGCGGGGTAATACTGCATGGCACACTTCCTCACTTGGTGAGAATACAGTGAATATACTCTGTCAAACACTCTAGCCCAGCCCTGTGCCAGGAACACTGTTAGCCTAGAGTTGGCAAAATCATCTAATGCACTGACCTTCAACACAATAATCTTGATTTTGCGTGCAAATATCTGGATTTATGTACCAAAAGTGCTGGGGACACAGGGTAAGCACTGGTTATATATCCTCACTTATTGTGTGGTCCATAAGCTGTCCCATCCACACTCTGAGAAAGGATGCTGTGTGTAACACCAGCCCACGTAAAGATGCAAATCCAGAATTTAAAGTATGTTCCCTCTGCACTGGGAACTACTTTGCACAGTCCTGATATAAGGACATTGGAAGTGGAACCATGGTAACATGAGTGCTCTCCCTAGGAGACTTCCAGGGCTCATAGCATGACAGCTGGGCCCACCAGAATCCACACAAAGGACAATGCCGTCTCAGCTTCCCTCTATGAGTCTCCACCATCCGGACCAGGAAAGTGCATGCACACTTCAATTCCACACTTCATGCAGCCTTCTGTGAGCTTCAATTTCATTTGCATTCTTTTTTTTTTTTTTGAAGATTTATTTTGACTTTATTATAAAAGGAGGCCAGAGGACATCTTGCTGGAGTCGGCTCTCTTTTCCCATCATGTGCTTCCCAAGGTTTGAACTCAAGTTTTCCGGCTCAGTGGCAAGCATGGTAAACGGGCCAAGCCATCTCCCTAGCCTGCTTTCTTAAATGTATCTTCCCACTATTATCCCACAAGTATTTCCTGAACAGCTTCTATGATCTGTGGCCCGAGGCTGGGTGAGGGAGGAAGAACACTAGATCTTCTTGAGTCGGGGATGAGCACACAGAGGCCCAGGATTTTAGAGCGTGGCTCTCCTGACCCTTAAGAATCCTTCCAGCCAGACAGTGGTGGTTCATGTCTTTAATCCCAGCACTCAGGAGGCAGAGGCAGGCAGATCTCTGTGAGTTCGAGGCCAGCCTGGTCTACACAGTGAGTTCCAGGACAGTCAGGGCTGTCACACAGAGAAACCCTGCCTCTCCTAAAACAAAAACAAACAAAAAAGCTGCCCTTCTTTAATTCGACAAGTAGCTCCATTGGAGTGACTCCAGCTACCCAGCCCAGAGCTGGTGCCCAGCCACAACATTGTTTTTGTAACATCCTTCTTACAGTGCACTTCGTGAATGCCACACACAGACACTCTACTCCCCGCCATCTCATTGGTGCTTCAAGGAAACCAGCAGAAACAGTTGTTCACTGTTAGTTGTCAGACAAGGTAGGAAAGCGGGGCCTTTGGAGAAGCCTCCGATGAGCGTGTTAGAAAGCAAGAATCTCAAGGAAATAAAGTCCAGGCATAGGCCAGCTCTACTCCTTAGGAGGCCCCTAGATGCTGACCTTAAGAGTCCTGGATTAGGTCCAGTAAAACAGGAGCAAACTTCCCAGGGGTCTGCAGGCTTAAACTGACATCAAAACCTCACACAAGGCAAACTAAGTGAGCTAAATGGGGCAGGGGCGGGACGGGGTGGGGGGATGGGGGGTGGTTCTAGTGAGCAGAAACAGAGCTCTGGAGAGCCACAGCAGGGAGAGAATCACTTTGAAAGGGAAACCAAAGAAAGGATAAATAAAAAAGGGGGCAAGAGATAAGAGCCAAGCCAGGGGCAAGTCTGAAAATCTAAGGGAAGGAGGTTCAAAAGAAAGCATGGGGCTAGGGAGAGACACCAGTCCCCAAGTGCTTGTCTTTACAAGCACACTGGCCTTTCTAATCCCAGAACTCACAGTAAAAAGCTGGGCCTGGTCGAACACACCTATCCCAGCGCTGGAAAGGCAACCCCTGCGTTCACTGGCCAGTCAGCCTAGCCCCGTGGGTGAATTCCAGAGACAAACGAGAGATCCTGCCTCAGGAAAACAAGAGACTGTGGGTGGGGTGTGTGTGCACTCAGCAGTGGAGGGATGTGAGGGTGGGGAGGTGGGGAGGGGTGCTGGAAACATAGCTCAGCAGTTGAGAGTGGTTAATGCTCCCCCAGGGGACGGTTCTGTTCTGCTCCCAGCACCTACATTGGATGTGTTACAACTACCTACAATCCCAGCTGAAGCCTATTCTGGTCTCTGTGGGGCAAACACACACACACACACACACACACACACACACACACACACACACACACACAAACTCACACATGAATAAAGCTTTAAAAGGAAAATAATTACACACCCATGCATCATACGTGCACCCCCAGACACATGAACAAATATATACATGTGCACACACTCAGTGCCAGACACCCACGAGGAAGGGAACTCATTTAACTGAAAAAGAAAAGTTTGAAGAAGAAAGCCAGCATCACGGGGAACAGAAATATCAGCTCCCACTTATCCCTGTGGACCCACCCTGCCCAGACGGCTGCCACTAGCCATCACGCAGCACACATCCACCTGTCAGGAAGTCACAGCCATCTCCTCATCTGTCTCTTGTGTCCCCATCTCTAGATGTTGCTGAATTTGAAGCCCCTGCAGAAAGATGGCTTCTGTCCTCAGTCCTATTTTTCCTTCCCAGCCAATGCTGCCTTTTGTCTGTGCCACTTTGTCTGTGTGTGAACATCGAGCTCCCATTGAATGTTACCAAAGCTGGACGGCACAACGACTCAGTCCAGTGTGCTAAAATGTCCCCAAGGAAATGCACAGTCATCCTGAGAGAGCAGAGGACAATGAGGAGGTGTTTTATTACATAACTGAAGAGACAATGTCTTTTATATTCTGTCTGGTTCACTTTTCACACTAAATTAATCTTAATAAGCCTCTGCTTCGAGTAAAGGAAGTTTCGTGATAATTCAACCGTGACCTCTGTCAGAGCCCAGTGATTTTCACTTGAGTCTCTTAGCCTGGGTATCCAATTGAACCGATCGTCTCTATTCTGTGGTCATCAGTATGTTAACATGAGCTGATTAATCCCATCAAGCTAACTACACAAATCGGACGCAGCCCAGGGCTATGACATCATTAGCTTTGGGACTCCGGCATGTAAGATCCCAGACAGAGCCAGTCAGCTGGTCCCACGGGCCATTTGATCACTGTCCTTGTTTCCTGACAATTAAAAGCAGACTCTCCCCACTGGCTTGTTTTCTGGCTAAAAGATCCGGGTTAAAAAACTGCCCTACCAGTGGTACCACTGAGACACGAGCTAAGGAGTCCTGAGTCTTTACCCCTCCACAGGAGACTTGTGGCCTGGGCGCTGCTCACTCCGCCCACACTTGGCACCCATCACCTCTTGGTCCTCTTCTATTAACATCTCTCCTAGATGGGTGTTCCCTGTTTCCAGAGCAGAAGCTTCAGCTTCCTGGACACCAGTATCAGGTTGTCTTCAGCCTGCACTTCCTTTTCTCTCAGCTTCTGGATGCCGGAGCTGACTCAGCAATGTTCTTCCTGTGTAAAAAAATGAGCACATGAGCTATGAGAAAGTCAGTCAAGTAATTCAGCTCTTTTAAACTTGGTATTTCTCAAAAATGGAATTCCAGGGATGAAAAGCTATACAAGCATGAGAACGTGAGTTGAGGTGGCCAGCACCTACCTAAAAGCGAGATGGCACAGAGGGGTAAAAGTACTTGCTGCACAGGCCTGGTGACCTGAGCTTGATTTCCAAAAGCCACAGTGGAAGGAGCAGACTGAAGGCCACACAGTGTCCTCTGACTTCTTCCCAGGCACTATGATGAGTGCTCACACGGACATACCATGCACTACCACCAATGACAGCACATGAAATAAATAGAACTTAAAAACTTGGTTAAGTTCTATCTATTAGAACCTAATAAATAGTCTCGGTGTGCAGTCTCAGTCCCAGTGCTGAGAAGGGGGACAGGTAAGTCCCTGGAGCTCACTGGCCAATCAACCTAGCGGAATCCATGAACTCTGGGTTCAGCACCAGAACCTAGGTAAATAAATGAATGAAAATAAAATGGGTGGAAAGTGACTGAAGAAGCTGACCTCTGGTCTCCATTTGTACACAAACATATTTCTACACAAAACACCACAGAGAGAGAGAGAGAGAGAGAGAGAGAGAGAGAGAGAGAGAGAGAGAGAGAGAAGACCCCAGAAGAAGAGCATCTACATCCCCTCAGAATTTGTAAGAAATGAGCTCAGACTCCTCCTAAGACCTAGATTGAAACTCTGGGCCCGAGGCCCAGAAGCCTATTTAAGTCTGCACTCACTGATTTAAACCTAGGGCACTGCCAGAGGTGGCCATGGAAACTAACCTGCTGAGTGGCCACTGCAGTCTGAACAACAGAACCTCATATCCTCATCCCAGAAACATGCAAGTACATTCAATCACATGACAACCTTGTGGGTTTTTTCAGATGTGGTGGTATGTAAAGGTTGAGCCAGCAGCAGGATATGGGTGGGCTGTATTCCAAGTTTACTAGCAAGGCCCAGGGTATCCCCAGTGCTTCTGACAGAAAGGCAAGAGAGCCAGAATCAAGAAAAGAGGATGCAAGATGGGGGCCATGTCAAAGAGGAGGAACTTTGCTGGCTTCAAAGATGGAGAACAGAGTCAAGAGCCAAGGAGTGAACCAGTGTCTGGTAGGTGGAGGGAAGAAGGAATGGGTTGTCACCTTGGGCTCTGCCCCCACTTTTATTTTCTCATTTCTTCTTCTTTCCCTTAAAATTGCTTTAAATAAGCTCTCACTAAGCTGTTCAGTGTAGCTCTGAATTCTCTAGACTCAAGTGTTGTCCTGCTTCAGTCTCCCTGGTAGCTGAGATGGCAAGTCAGGGCCTCAGACCACAGTACTGGTCTAAGGTCACAGAGTTTATAGGCATCTGAAGCCATAGGACATTTGCAGTTAGCTTCTCCTGCTCTGGACTTCCATCTCCAGCACAAGGGTGCAGCGAAAGACCTGGAGGGGCTGATGTTGATGTCTGCTTCAGTGGCTTTGAGTTGTGTCTGTGTAGAAAGCTTTGTTGTGGGGCTATCTTTGGACCACCAGCCCTCACATAATGACCCAGAAACTTATTATTAATTATGAAGGTTTGGCCTTAGCTTTGGATTTAACTTATAACTTAATTAACTAATAAATATTTTAGTCTATGTTTTGCCATGTGGCCCGGTTACCTCTTCTTAGTACAGCACATCCGACTTGCTCTGAGTCTGCTGGCAAAGCTGTGCACCTAGATTCCTTCTCCCAGGTCCTTTTTCACCCAGAAGCCTCACCTATTCTTTTCTCCCTAGCTATTGTTCATTTAGCTCTTTATTAAACCAATCAGAAGGCACCTTAGGCAGAGACACATCTTTACAGTGTAACCAAATACTCTGCAACATGTCTCCTCACAACAGGCCCCAGATCCAGTCCTCTACAGACCCTCTTTCAAAGGTCCAGCAGAGATGGAATCCTCAGGACCTACCTTGAGGTCAAGTTGGCCACAGCGATGTTTATTGTAAGGAGGTCGTTCCTCTCGGCCTTGCACGGTGGGCATTTGAAGATGGAGAGGAATAGTGGAAACCATAGCCACGGAACTCAGTGCTTCCTGTATGCCAGGTACCAATTTCATCAGCTCAATAATGGCAATGGTGCTTTGCTAATGACCCTCACTGAAGTGAGCACGGAGGGTGCTTCTTCTTGGTACCCAGAAAGCACTTCTTTTGGATCTTTGCAACAGATATCAAACAAGAGAGAAGAAGGGCCCAGGTAGCAGAAACAGAGAAGTGATTCCCAAACAGGCAGCTTCGACCAGCTTGTGGTGCATCTTCATCAGGAAGTAGTGACACTTTTGAGAAGTGAAATGATAAAGGGGACCCTGGAGTCTCTAGGAGCAGTGATTTGTGAAAAGGCATACAGCTTTCAGGCAAAGCAGAGAATGAATCTTGTTCCTATGGGTCCCTCTGTGGCCACCTCAAGCCCTGTAAGTTCACAAGTTTCCTCCATCCACCCTTCCTTCCCTCTCTTCTTTCTTATATCTTAGTAGCCAACCGTCCTTCTCCCTGGTAGCGTAGGGTCGGGTCCAGAAGGCTCATAAGTTTCCCTCCCGTCCTCCAACATTACTGAGATAACTGCTGTCTCGTTTGTCTATTTTTTGAGACAGGCTCTCCTATGGCCCAGGTTGACCTCAAGTTCTCTATGTAGCTGAGGATGACCTTGAACTCCTGTTCTTCCTGTCTTTCTCAATCAAGCTCTGTGGTGAAAGGTGTGCACCAGCTTCTGTTGTGCCCGGAAGCAATCCCAGGATTTTTTGTGTGTGAGGCAAATGCTCCAACAGATCCACTGATGCTGTATTGCTCTAAATAAACTCTGTCCCAGAAACAAAAGCTTTATAAAAACATCTTAAGGAATATGTAGCTTTCAGATTCACTCTAAATATGAAGGTAGAGTTATCTGGCTTTTGCAGCATCAAGGACTGTGGCCAGAAAATTCGGCACAGAGACAGTTCAATTCTTTCAAATTTTCTGCAGATGAGTATACACTCATTCACACACACACATGCATCAACATTACAAAATGAAGTTGGGCCAGGGGATAGAAACATTGGGACACCACAAAAACTCAGGCTTCCCAGTGTGACCCTGTCTAGTGGCCTCAGGCTCTAGGCCTTTTAAATGGCTGTGAGCCCATTGCACAACTCAGCTTGGATTTCTCTTCCAAGCCCAGCACAGAGATTTAAACACAAACATCCTGCAAGGTTGATGACCTGATGCCCATAGTCACTCCTAATCTGGCTATAGCAAACTCTGTGGGAAACAACTGGGGGCGCCAGAGAGGTCACAGCTAATAATTTGTCCATCTGAGCCTCATGTTTCCCACACAGAGACCCCAGTAAGGAGACGCTCCAACATGTTCATTGAGCAAAGGCCCCAAAGCAATTGGGTCAATGAACCTTGGAATAAAACTATGAGTCACAGCTAACTTTTCCTCTTTTTAAGTTGACTGCTTCAGATACTTTGTTATAGTGAAGCTGACTAACACATTTTAAAATACAACAGTACAATTATAACATATAATTACAAACTATATAGTTTTTTACAACACTATATAGTTTTTTACAACACTATATAGTTTTTTACAACACATAAGATGTTAAGACAACATTTATTAAGGGACATATTTGATAATATTAAAGCAATCTAGTATATCATCTCATCTCTAAATGTTTTCATTTGCATGCAGCTAAAATGTAATCTCAAATACAACAACCAGAGAAAAATAAAGCTCAGGGCTCTTTGTGGAAGAGAGGTGTCTTAGTTAGGGTTTCTATTGCTGTGAAGAGACACCATGACTATGGCACCTCTTATAAAGAAAACATTTAATTGGGAATGGCTTACGGTTTCGGAGGTTTAGCTCATTATCCTGGTGATGGAGAGCATGGTGGCATGCCGGCAGACATGGTGCTAGAGAAGGAGCTGAGAGTTCTACAGCTTGATCCACAGACAGCAGAAGGAGACTGTGTGCCACACTGAGTATAGCTAGAGCATAGGAGACCTCAAAACCCACCCCAACAGTGACACACTTCCTCCAACAAGGCCACACCTCCTAATAGTGCTATACCCTATGGGTCAAGCATTCAAATGAGTCCACCAGGGGCCATTCCTATCAAAACCACCATAAGGGATCAAAAAGATGTAAAGAGCCTGAGTGGTAGATAACATCAAGGAAACACTGTGGTCTGGTAACCACATGGCCGTTGCCCATAGGAACTCAAAGCCATTGTGACAGCATGCACAAAGCCTGAGCAAGCTCAGTCCAGAAAAATCCCAGCATTGATGGGGAGAGTGGGCATGTGTAGTGGGAAATCCGGAACTACACATGTAAACGATCGCGTCAGAGGACTGGAGATGAGCAGGGTGTGGTTAACTGGAAAGAATTCCGGAAGTAGAACTCCGAGGGAGAGGACCAGGACAGGAAGCCGGCATTCTCTCAAGAGAGTTCCCGACCAGTTACGGGGGTTTTTGGACAGATGAAGCAGCTTCCGGGGCGTGCAGTTCAGGCCAGCAGCACAGAAGTTCGGACGCGTGATGTGGGGATGAGGAGTTTTCCTTAGAAACGCTCCGGCGCGCTGCAACCTTATCCCTTCATTTTCTCTTAAAACCGTCTCTGTTTTGTAAGTGATTTTCACAAAATAAACCCCATTTAAAACATATCTCACAGCGGGTTTTTACCTCGGTAGGCATGGGACCTCACCACTGGCTCAGAAACTGTCTGCATTTGATAGCTACAAGGAGAGAAGGTCATCTTTCTTTACTGATGGGACTCCGAATAAGTCAGCCACACTCAGGCCTGGCCCCAGTCCAAGAGTAGTTCAGCAACAGAGTAATGCTCACCTACTGAGCGTTTTTCAATGGCCCCTTGAACATTTTTCTCAAAAAGACAGACAGGAAGGAAGGAAGGAAGGGAGAGTTCATGAGCATGAGAAGGGAGAAGAAAACTCAGAGTTGTGTGGAAAGAGGGAAGGGCAGAGAGGGTGGTTATTGAAGATGGGGGAGAGGGAACATTCTATGAAATTCCCTATGAATTAATAAAACTACTGTGTAACAAGAGTGAGAGAAAATGAGAAATAATAAAATCCTTAGTAATACTAACAATTTTAGAATGCCTTATTGTTACTAGAAAAAAAGACAAAAGTTGGCAAAGACACAGGATATTTGAGGATAATTAACAAATTTGGAAGAATAAAAACATGCAAAGCAAAAACTCTAGGACACGTATTCTTCCCAGGAGCACGTGGAATGTTTACACAGTTTGTGCTGTAGAGGAGTCCCAACTCATCTGAAAGGATTCTCATCTAGAGTTGCATCCTGGTACCACTGTGCCATTAAGTTGAAAATAAATAATATATAACCAGGATAACCAGGAACCCCTGAATGTGTGGAAGTTGAGATAGATCCAGAATAATCTGTGAGCCACAGTGGGCATTTAAAAGTATTTTGACAAAATAATGATGGTGATGTGTGGTGGGATGTTCTCTGTATGCTGTAAATAAAGTACTGTTTTGGCCTATGTAGAGCGCCATAGGAGTGGGTGGAGAATCAGAGGACAGACAGATAGAAGGAGGATGGAGTTAGTCAGTCGCCATCTGACCACCCCCCACCCCCGAGAAGAACAGATGTAAGAAATCCAGGTGAGCCACGGCTGGGACACGTGGCGGGTAGATTAGGTTGATTCAAGATGAAAGAACTAGCTAGTAATGTACTTGAGACATGGGCCAAACAGTATGAAGCTAATATAAGTGTCTGATTCATTTCTTTGGGGGACAAAAGCCACCTTGGGCAGGTTCCAAACCTCCGGCCCAAACGGGCAGGGAAACCTATAACAGTGATGATGATGATGATGATGATGATGATGATGATGATGATAAAACCATGACATAAAACAACTTGCAGGGTATAGCTGAGGCAGAGCTTACAGGAAAGCTTAGAACATACATGTTTAAAGAATTACTTATTCTTAATTATCTATATCTGTATGTGTTTGTATATGCAGAAGAGGACATTTGATCCCCTAGAGCTAGAAGTACAGGAGGTTGTGACCTACATGATGTGGGTCCAAGATTTGCTATAAATCACAGGTTTGCTGTGAACCAAACCTGGACCCTTTGCAAAAGCAGTAAGTGCTCTTAACTACTGTCCTGTCTTTCCAGCCCTGCTGGATTTAACTGCAAACATTAGAAGGGGAGAAAAGCTAAACACAAGTTATCTAAATCCAGGGGCAACTAACTGCACCCAGCAGCCAAATCCAACCACCATCTGGCCTTATAACTAACACTGAATCAGAACAGAACCATGGCCACTTGTTTACATGTTTTTTATCTGGTGGTAATTGTACTGTAACAGTAAAATTAGTTGGGAGTAACAGGTTATATAATCTGAGAAGTGGAAAGTATTTACTAATTGATTCATTATTGGAAAAGTTTACCAAACTTTTATCTAAGTTTTCAGACCCCAAACTAAGTATGGGGAAGGAGGTGGAAGAGCATTAGCTTAACACCAGGGAGGCCTTGAGCTGAATCCCAGTATTGGAGAACAAAACAAGCAAGCTAAGGGGTTTGCTTTGCTTTTTGTTTTTTTCCTGGAAATTGACTAGTTCCAAACTTCCACGTAAGCAGCCAATAACAACGAAGACAATCTTGAAAAATAAGTATAATATCTGACATCCATGGTGCCAGGTAGCAAGCTTTTACAATGAAATTGCAATTAGAGTATTTTAGTAATTCTATGAATACAACAATAAAAAATAGACTTGTGTCTATTGGACCATTTGATCTAAAACACAGTTGCCACACTAATTCCATGTGGAAAGGAGATGTTTCCACTGTCTTCATTAGCCACAAAGCCACAGAGAGAGAACTGACGCTTGCCCATTCATGAAAGTGGATTTCCAAAAAACTTAGACCAAAATAAGCAAACTGCAATGCAGTGTTTCCCTCCAGAACTTTCTATGTTTTATAACTGAAAATTCATACCCATTGGACAATAACTCTTCAATACACAGTCATTAGCTCCAAGTTACTTGCAGGTACTGCTTTTTTCTATAACCTGCTGAGTTCAGTTTGCGCTGCCCATATATTCAAGGGAGTCGGGTTATCCACTAAACACAGTCAAGATACCAGGGGCCATACATACCCTTAAAGAAAACTGTCTCTCCTTCTCCCCGCAGCCAGCAGCTGTCAATAATTTCTCAACTAGGGCTGAGGGCTCTTGAAATGATATTTTTTTGAAGGCCAAAAAAGGATTTTTATGAACTAAGAATAGGTGAGCATTTATCAATGGCCCCTTGAACATTTTTCTCAAAAAGACAGACAGGAGGAAAGGAGGGAGGGAGGGAGGGAGGAAACTTCACACAACTGCCTGTCAGTGTATATTTCCTCCACAAACAATGACTGAAATCCAGATGCCCTCTGTCAGAGCCACAGGCTGTCTATGCCACAGGATGCTATGTAGAAGTACAACAGAGTGAACGTAAGTTCTTGGGATCATTACTCTCATGGGATTTATGCTGAGTGAAATTCACTCCCTAAGTTCTGTGGGTAGGACTTTCTTGAAATAACAAGCTCATAGACATGTAGGTAGATTTGGTAGTTATAAGGGATGAAGTATGGAGGGAGAACAGTGGACGTGTTTAGAAAGGGACAGGTGGGGACAGAGGGGTGATCAAGCTGCCCTGCATAGTGACTAGGATTACACTAATGTAACTCACAGACTCGTGGATACAGGTGCACCTGCAGAAACCAAGTAAGATGGTGGATTGTACCAGAGTGCATGTTCCAGTTGTAATTTTGAAATACTTTTTCAAGATGCCCTGATGGGGAAAGTGGACAAAGAGCACACAAGGTCTCTGTGCTGCTTTGATGTGTGTCTAGGAGATCAGGTAGTGTCCTGATTTCATCACCTACCCACAGGATGACCTTAGGCAGGTCATCACCTTCATGCCACATCTTTTCTCTGCTGTCAAACCAACAGTTGTGGATCTTACTCTGTAGGGTGATGGCAAGGATGCTGTCATTGAGCACAATGCACCAGAGAATGTAAAACTTCCATAAATGTCACCTCAGGCAAAACTGTCGTCTTTACAAAGGAACCAGGTCACTCCAAACTGAGCCAGAATGCTGGTCCCTGAAGCTATCTTCTATTTGGTCAGAGAAGTAAAGATCAAAAGTGAGAAACCTGGGGGTGGATACACTGCCTTTCTCCTCCTGACCTGGTGTGTGTACTGGGGGAGGGTGGAACCAAGAACCGGTAGGAGATATATTAGAGAACAAAGAAGCAGGAGTCAGGGGGCAGGCACCAAAAAACAAAAAGAAGCTAAGGAAATCAAAGAGCCGCTAAGCAACAATAGTTCATGGGGCTATTGTGCTCCAGCCCAGATCTTCTGATGGCACTGAATGCATTCTCAGCCATGTCCCCTTCACCCCGCAGGGTGCCTGGAAGGGTCATCTGGGTTCAAGGATGTGACAGCTGCTCTGGACAGCAAAAAGCACTGCACATGCTTGTGCCTGCCGATGCTCAGCACCATGATGGATTGTAATTGGAGAGTAAAAGGAGCCCCTCGGAAGCCAGTTCACATTTTGTTCATCTCAGTTTCACTGGTCCAATCTAGGTAACTCTGGTCTTGTGCCCAATTCCAGGGCTAAGAATCTGGCTCAGCTGCTCAAAGATGATCCAGAGAGACTGGAAGAACTGCCTCAGCTGGGGGCTTGTTACAAATGTCCAGCTGCTGTCCCCAACAAGAGCCCGTGAGCCACTACATCTCACAGGATTGCTTTGGGTTTGGCTGAGGAACTCTGCTCGGATTGGTTGTTCGGAGTCAGGATCTCCTGCAACCCAAGCTAGCCTCATACAATATAGTGATGACCCCTCCTATTTCTGCCTCCATGGTGTTGTGATTAAGGGTTACTGCATGCTCTGTTTTTGCAGTACTAAAGCTTGAACCCCAAACCCGTGCACACTAGAAAAGCATTCTACCCAATGAGCTAAAGCCTCAGTCACTAGCCTTCTGGTTTCTTAGGGAGAAAGCAAAGGCTCCATCCAGGAGGATGAGGGGCTAGCTTAGAGTCACCGGCACATTTGCACCTCAGCCAGAGCTGTCTCCCCATCTCCCAAACTCCCAGACGCCTCCTTTGACCCAGAGGCTCTGAGAAAACGGGTGAGGAGCACGAGTTTGCATTGTCTAAGTCTTTAGTCTCTGTCCTCCAGCAGGTCTGGCAAAGACAAACAAAGCAGCCTTCCTGGGTTCCACTGGCAGCTCCTGGTCTGGATACAGGTAAGAGAACAGTCACCCAACCCATACATAGAAAATGTTCTCCTTGGACCAGTAACATGGCTCAGAGTACTTGCCACCAGGATGGTCATTCTGAGTTCATCCCTGGAACCCACAGGGTGGGAATGACAAAACCAGTTCCTGAAAATTGTCCTCTGAGCTCCACACACAAAGTGCAGCACAGTCCCCAATAAGATCAACAAATTAATTATTTTAAAAAATTAAAAATCTCTTCTTTCTGCTGTACAGAACCTCACAGCATCTAGCTTCTGTTTGCAATGGCCCAAACCCTTCTGTACCCCTACCTGCTCTCCTGGAAAGGCTCTCCTCCCTGACAATCATACCCAGGTCAGGCGTGGTGGTTAGGGAATCACTTGAGTCACATATGGCTAAAGATTCATGGAAGAGGGAAGGAGGGGTGCTGAGGCAATGGCTGGAGAACCCACAACAAGCTCTTCTGAAAGGATCTCTGACCTTTTGCCAAAGAAGGCCTTTAGACATCCTACTCATGGACACATGCCAACATCATATCGGAGATCTGGCTCGTCTCCACTTTCTTGAAGAGGAAGCTGAGGCCAGAAGACCCCAAAGACTGCGGCATAGGCAGTGCTTACGGACTGAAAATTCCTCCAAATTCCTGTGGTAATGTTCTATGTCTCCATGGGATGGCATTTGTTGGAGAATCTTTGGTGGAGGGAGTTAGGTTTAGATGACATCCTGGCAGTCTGTGGCTGAGACTAGAGCCTTTACAAATGGTCAGAGAAATGGCTGCCTCTAAGCAGTGTGAGGCTATTGCAAGGAAGCCCCTGAGCCAAGGTGACATAGCCCTTTCAGACATGAGATCTTCCAAATATAGGATTGGCTAGGTCATTATTTCTAGGCCTCAACCTCCAGATCTATGAGAAGTGTCAGTTGCTCAAGCCACCAGGGGATGATATTTTATGTCAGGATCCTGAGATAGCCCCACCAGGGCTCCACACCTTTCTGTGCCTCATCCTATGAGAAAGAGTGTTGGACCTGTGCCAACTAAAGTCTGTGCTCTACTGAGTCAGGCCAAGACTTGGTTAAATTGTCATTTCTCTGGAGTGCTCATCCTAGCAGTGTTGAGAAAGGGATTCAAATCATAGCCCAAGTTCAAGGACCAGAGGCACCCCACTCCCCACAGTGGGCTGGGACTGGGCATGGTGGAGAATGGCCTGGGCCTAGTCAAAATCTGGCAACTCCTTAACGCCTAGCAGGGCTGTCCAACAAAAATGTTAGAGAGCTGGAAGAGTATTTCTTGGCTTCTCTGGGAGAAAAGAAAACTGCAAAGTCAAACCTAATAAATGTTTAATTAAATGTCCACACAGGGTAGCACCATGTCAACATAGTAAATTGCCCAATTAATTATACCTAAGAAATCTCATTACAGGTAAAAGATTTAAATTTTCTCACTTTGCAAGAATTTTTCCACAAGCTTGTCACTTCTAAGAAATCACAGCTATTGTAAAGTAATGTAAGGGCAAAATCAAAATATTTTGTTAAAAATCTTTTCAGAAATTTTGTAATAGAAAGACTATCCACAGTGTGGAGATGTTGCCATACTTTAAAGAGTTTGTTATGAGGGTGAGGGTACTGGGGAGTACCCCCAAAAAAATTATCCAAGGTTTCTGGACATCTTTGGGCACCTTACTTGACACCTTTGAGCTCTGGTTACTTTCTGTCCTGAAATAGTCAACAAGATCAATAACCTGACTGAGACAGTCACACTCTTTCTGGTCCATTTTGTGCCTCATCCCTGTAGATATGAGACAGAGTGCTGAACCTGTGCTAACAAGAGTTCCTTTTCTGAGACAGGCAAAAATCTGGTCAAGATATTTGGGAATGTTCAAAGCTCAAATGCCAGGGAGGGAGATGTGGAAGCTGGGGTAGGAAGCACAAGACCTAGGAAGGAACCAGCAACTGAAGGACTGTCCTGTCTTCCGTCACCTAGCAACCAGCGTCTGTTCTGAGGAAGGCAACATCGGATGCTTCTGTCCTAAGGGCATCTTAAAATGTACCCACAGTCAACTTCAAGTTCTTCACTGAAGAGGATGTCTGTCCACAACAAGGACTGAGCCTTGATGGATGGAAAAGCTTACCACAACACAATGTAAGTAACCCATGGATTCTAGTCTACCCAGGAAAGTAGACTGGATCAAACCCAGGATAAAATGAGGTCAATGAGAGGTCACAAAAAGGAGATTTCATTCACTGCTAGTATAAAACACAAACTATTATAGAGAGCTTGGTTCTGAGTCAAAGAATCCTGTAAAATAACTGTTAGGAGTATAGTATAGCAATGGACTAGGGGCAAGGGCCCAGCTGGTAGTATGTATGCCTACTAGGCAAGAAGCCCTGGGGTTCATAGGCATTTTACATAAGGTGAGCCTGATGCTCACCTATAATCCCAGTACTTGTGAGGTGAGGGCAGAAGGAATGAAGTTCAAAGTCATCCCTGATATCAAGTTCAAGATGAGACTTGGGGAAAAATATAGCAAGTATGTAATCAACAAAGCTCCTTACTGCTCTCTACTGTGCTACGGGTCAGTGCACAGGCTGGCCTTACACCTTGGGCAGCACAGATCTCCTCACATTAACTTCCCCAAAACAGTAGGTTTGGGACAGACACTAGGACATCACTAGGTGCTGGGAACTGTAGCTCCATTGTACTTTAATGCAATGATTTCCAACCTGTGAGCCTTGTCACCTTGAGGGTCAAAGTTACATGGATTTTATTACAGATTTCCTGCAAATCATATATTTACATTAAGATTCATAACAGTGGCAAAATTATAGTTATAAATTAGCATCAAGAATTATTTATGGTTGGGGGTTACCACAACGTGAAGAACTGTATTAAAGGGTCGTGGCATTAGGAAGGTTGGGAACCACTGTTCCAATGGAATCACCATTGTGGTAGTTTGAATGCAATTGGCCCCCATAATCTCACAGGGAGTGGCACTAAGGAGGCGTGGCTTTGTTGGAATGCATATGTCCTTGTTGGAGCAGGTGTGCCACTGTGGGGGGTGGGTTTGAGGTTTCCTGTACTCAGGAGACTGTCCAATGTCTCAGTAAACTTCCTGTTCTCTGCAAGATGCAGCAGTCTCAGCTCCAGCACCATGCCTGCCTGCATGCTGCCATGTTATCCACTATGATTATAATGAACTAAACCTTTGAAATTGTAAGCCAGCCCAGTTAATTTTTTCTCTTAAGAGTTGCCATGGTTATGGTATCTCTTCACAGCAGTAGAAAACCTAGCTAAGACACCCATTCTTACACAACCTGGGTTGAGAAGCCTATAACATTTTCTTACCCCTCAAAACGTAAATGTTTAAAACTGATGAGAACAAGGCAGAAAAGCAAAATAGATACACTTGGCCATTTCTGGGTCAATTTCAATATAAACACACACAGGAAGTTATAAGAGATAACCCATAGTAAGTAAGACAGGAAACTAAGACATGGGTGATACATAACTGAAGAAATAGGAAGTCTAATGAGGAATAGAGTTGTTGCATAAAGATGAGTATACTCTTCAGACAGGAAGACAGTAAAAATATTATTATACAGAGGAGAGCCTAGTAAGTGCTCCCAGTCCATCCATGTGAGCATTGTTAATGACAGGGCACTGGAATATTGTGCTGCCCACTAAGACACAGAACAGACACATGCCCTAATTCAGGAAGGACGGAATGGCAGTCAGATGCAGATTGAGAGATGTATTCGTGAATTTTCTTATTGCTGTGACTAATACCTGACAAGAAGAAAATGGAAAGGAGGGAAGGGAGGGAGAGGCTTACAGTTTGTGAGGATACAGTCCATCAAAGTGGGAGACAGCATGGTGGCAGGGGCCAAGGAAAGCTGGTAATACTGCATTTGCAGTGGGGAAGCAGTGGAAGATGAACTCCAAAGCTCTGCCTGCTTCCTCCTTTGTACTCAGGCTAGGACTCCAGACCACAGAATGGTCTCACCACATTTATGGTGGGTCTTCTCTCTTCAATTTACACAGCCTAGAAACTTTTACAGGAGTGGCCAGAGGTTCGTTTCTATGGTGATTCCAAATCCTGTGGATTCCCACCAAGTTCTCCAATTGCAAACCAGCCCACAAGAAGTCTTTGCAAGTTCCTCTCTTTCTGTGTTGTAGCTTGAGTCTCTGAGATAACCTTTCTTCCTAGGGGAGAAGACTTAGGCTTCATTTTCCCTGAGTCCCTTTGTAATATTGAAATTCAAGGGACCTCCATTCCCAGAGTCCATCATCCATCACAGGGACACTGTAAAAAAAAAAAAAAAAAAAAAGCCAGGTGATGTTTAGAAGGGTCAAGGTCCGAGCCTCACGGACAGAGTGAGGAACATTCCAGATCAAAGGAGATTAGTAGAACTCTAAAGCCCAGCACCTGCTTTAACTTCATTTCTTCCTAGTTAAGATCTAGGTAGCCAGTCCTCTGGAATGACCTGTCCACAGGCTGCTGTTTCCCCTCTCTTAACTCTCTGAGATTTTAATGAGGTTTCCCTGGGTGCCTGGTTTTTTGTTTGTTTTTGTTTGTTTGTTTGTTTTCCTGGAATGTCAGCTCTATAGGCAAGGACTTGTCTAGTTTTCTCCTCTTCTCCTGTGGTGTGAAACTCCTGTGGGGAACGAGCCAGTGGCCATTACTTAGCCAGGAACATGCCCTGCCCCAGTTGCACAAATAAGAGAGCCCAATTTATTGTTTCAAAAATGAGGAAGTTGAGCCTTGGAGAAGAAAAGTTATTCACAAGTTTGCAGGGCGTCCTCCACAAAGACAGTGGGATTTAAATTGTCAAAAGCTGTCAAAAAACCCCAAAATATTCCTGGGCACTTGTGAGGGGCAACAAGTTAGCTCCCCCACTGACCCCTGCAGCGGGGAGGGGAGAGGCCCCAGACAGGTTCATTTAAGACAAAGGGGACTTGGGCTTTGAAAGGGAACTAACAAGATATGCTTCAGCAGCATTTACCTCCCTCCATTGCTTCCTTCCCACCATCCTAGGCCAGCCTGGGACTCATTCTATAGCCCTGGCTGGCCTCAAGCTCTGAATCCTCCCGCCTCAGCCTCCTGAGCATTAGTATTCCAGGACGCGGTTAGCATGCTGCTTTCTTGAACCAAGACTGACTAACAGGCTGGAGTCACTGTTAAGAGCCTGGCCAAACCTCAGCATGGTATGGGGTACATGTCCTTTGTGCCACAGGGGATCCCAAGCCTTCTAAACTTTAAAGCAAGTGACAAGTAGAAAGATTCTGAAACTTGCCTTTTCAAACACCTCCTTCGCTTCCTTCAGCCTGAGTTGGTGAATCACAGTCAGGAAAGTCACCCGACAGACTTTCATGTCGGTGCCAGGGCAGCACTTAGCCACTGCAGAGGCACATGTCCTAACATGACACAGGTCATCCAGTCCAGGAACCAAGGACCCCATAGGTGGTCAGGAAAACAAGACCGACGGGTGGGTCTCTGCTTGAAGCCTGCAAAAGGAAGCCTCAAGAATAGACTGCAGGTTTTGTCGCCTGGTGCCACTACCTGTGGACAGAGCCCAGGGAGCCAGGGACTGCTTCTCCCTCCTCACTCAGGCTCAGCACCCCCTGCACCAAAGCCTTCATGGAAATGGACTTTCTTACTGGCCAATGGAGTCAAATCCAGCAGGGCATGACTTCACCCCCCACACTGTTGGCTCAGTGTTAAGAAACACTGAACCATCCTGAAATGTGACTCTCCCAGCTCAGATTTTGCTTGTTTATAACATACAGCATAAGCATGATGCTAGATCCTGCCCTCCAAGCCCATCTCTAACTTCCAAGCCCTGTCTATGTACTAATGTCAACCCTAAAAGATGTCTTCCCCAGCCAAGGGGTGACTAGAACCTTCTGAGGTCTGTGAGGCATTCAGAACAGACATAAGGGGACTGCAGAACTCATGCTTTTTTTTGTTTTGTTTTGAAGGCATGTGTTTTTATACCTGGTGTCTCTATGTAGCCCTGGCTATCCTAAAACTTACTATGTAGATCCTATTGGCCTTGATCCAGTGCTGGGATTAAAGGCCTGTGCAACCACACCCAGCTTCTTAAAATTATGTTTTTAATTGAAATAGTATTTCACCCCCTTCTCCTTCTGGCCTTCCTTAGATAGCTCCCTAGATCCCTTTAGTCTCCCCTCAAGTTGATAGGCTCTTTTTATTATTGCTACACATATTTGTGTATGTGTGTGAGTGTGTGTGTGCGTGTCAGTGTGTGTGGTGGTGGTGTGTGTGCGTGTGTGAGTGTGTATGTGAGTCTGTGTGCATGTGTGTGTGAGTGTGTGTATGTGCATGCGTGAATGTGTGTCTGTGGTGTGTATGTGTGTGTGCGCGCGCGCATACATGCCTGCTGAGTCCATTTCTGGTGGTGTGTGTATCCCTAGACAAAGAACTATAGGATACTAATGGCTGCTGGGAGAGGGAGAATTAGAAAAGAGAGAACAATAAAGACATGCCCTCATTGTCACTTAGTCATGTCCGCAGGCCAATCAGATCTAGTCCAGATGACTCTAGGCTGCATCAAGTGGGCAGTCAAAGCTCACCAGGGCACACAAAACTTGATCTCGGTACTCTCCCCTGGGGGACAGAATCCTCTGCATACGCTGTCCTCCTGAGAGCATCAGCATTCCCCCAAGAGAAGGCATTGCTTAGGCCAGGGTACTAGCATGGTGGACATGCAGCCATCCTGAGTGGACATCCTAGACAAAAGCCTTCAGCTAACCAGCTGCTCTCCAGAAAGACAGACTTTTTTTTTAGGGTTGTTATGAGACAATATCAACAATTACAACTATCATAGACTTCTGAAGAATGAGGAAGAAAAACTTATCCATGTGAATAGGAAGAGATGGGGGGGGGGGACCTACCACTCTTTTCCAGTGTAGAGGACTGCGATGACATTGACTAATAGTTATAACTGGCCTGGAGATCCTGGGTAATGGCTGGCACTGGGAGATGTGGGTGGGCAAAAAGGTGACTGGGGCTGGTATTGACCGCTGTGCTCTTCACTGTCACGCTTTGGTCCTTTCCCTTTTCCTAGCAATGACCTGTGACTTATGTGCTCCATGACTATCCTGTTCCTACTTTCTTTGCTTTTTGTAGCAAGAGACAGCGATGTGACTCCATTCTGAGGTTCGAGACCTGAGCAGAAATGCTCTCATAGATTCCCAGGAAAGCTCTCCTTTCCCAGTCAGTTGATGTCAGAGGTTGCCTGAGAAGGCTTTTCCTATTGTGTTAAGCAAGGATGCAATGGCTGGAGTTATGGCAGCCCTTTTGTAACCATGAGGGAATGAACAGAAAGCAGTTCAGTAACGTTAACCCCCACTGGACAAATGCCTGCAACACCCTACACAGACCTCCTTTTCTAAGCTGAAGTCCAGGGGGCTTCGGATGGGTGTTGTATTTTGTATTGGTTAGTGCTTTTCACTAATGCAATAGCTAATATTTATGAATGCTTGCGAGAAGCCTGGAATTGACTTAAACATTTCATAGTTATGGATTTAAGTTCAACAATAATCCTATAAAAATGGCATTCTAGCCACAGTGTTTTACCCCAAAGGCCAGATCTCTAAAGGTGGCACTAGTTCACATCTACCCAACTCCTGGCATAGAACACAATTCAGTCTCTGCCATCTAACAAAGTGCTCTACCAGGGAGACTGGGCAGAGAACTGAGCCAAGGTCCTTCCTTCCCTCCCAAGAGTTAGAAAGGAAGCTGTGAGGTAGAGATAGTGTCTTAAGGGTCTAGGGGTTCTGGGGCTCCCATGGCACTTTTGGGCTCTAAGGAGTGTCTGGGTATTTCCAGGTCATGGGGTGAGCTAGCCTTGCAGGCCTCCTTCAGAGCTAGCTGAATGAATTCATTCACAACAGGTCTCTATGTATAGTGAATACTTATACTGGCAATTGCTAAGCAGTTTAAGAGGCCAGCACCCTTGGGGCACTTTAGAAGAGGGTAAATGCTGCTACGATACATTTGTTTGTCTCAATTTTCTTTGTGGTACTAGGTAAAAAGTGCTCCAAAGAATTCGTTTTTCTTGGCAGTATTGGGTAAATGCTACAAACTGAGTAAGTGTGTGTATGAATGAGCCTAGCTCATGAAGGAATGTTCAGTAACCCATTAGCAGGCTCCTTGGGATACAAACAGTCATGCAGAACACAATGTCCCCCAATCCCACCCTCCCTTTTATCTCCCTGTCTCCCTTTCTCTCTGAATCTCTGACTCCGTCTCTCTCTTTCTCAGAGGAAAAATGATCTTAAACGGTCTTCTTGAGCTGTGTAAGCAAGATTCAAAAGACTGGAGAAGCTAATAAGTGTATTCATGTCCTAGTCATTCCAACACGGTGCTAAACTCGGTAGAATCTGGGGGAAATGCCATGAAGAACAAAAATCTTATCCAGGGTCCTTCCTTTACCCCCAATAATAAGGCAGGGGGCTGTGTGTAGGAATGATGACTTGTGTTGGGGTTCTGAGTCCCAAGTGACAATTCTGAGCTGGTTAGCATGTGTAGGTTTTAGACTGAACATTGTTGAAAGCTGTCCTACATGACAGACACAGGAGAGAAAATGCTTCCTCAAAGCACCTGTGAGAACATAGGCATAGTGGCATCATGTATGGTGGCACATGCCTTTAGTCCCAGCACTCAGGAGGCAGAGGCAGGTGATTCTGTGAGCTTGAGGCCAGCCTTGTTTACAGAGCAAATTCCAGGACAGCCAGGGCTCCACAGTGAAACCCTGTCTTGGGGAAAATACCAAAAATATAAAAATGCATGTGTGAAAGGATGGGAGGAGTATCTGTGGATATCGGCCCTGTGCCTCAGGAATGGACTTTGCTGCCAAAATCATTAACAGCTCCTTGAGACTCATTATAGGAACACAGTTCTCAGGTTCAAGAGCCCGAGGGGACAGGAGTCAGACCACACTTGAAGCCTGGGCTCAGCTCCGGAGAGACAAGGGCCCTGCCTGACTGGTTGTCCCACTAAGATCCACTTGAGAAGGTGCAGTGTAGAACAATGAGATAAAGGAAGGAGGAGCCTCAAAGGCGCAGGGCCTCTGGAGGGCTTTGTCAAAGGGCCTGGGATTCATGGTGTAGAGACCCTCTCACGTATCTGTAAAGGTCTGCTGATACAACTAAATTTAAGCTGAAACAGGAAATGGTTTAGAAGTTCAAGGTCATTCTTAGCTGCCTAAGGAGTTCAAGCCCAGTCTGATATACATGAAATTTTGCCTCAATAACAAAGCAATGGCAGGAAATGAAACAATGCTGCTTGACTCTAGAGCCAGGGCTTTCCGTGGACTTCAGGCAGTTTAAAAGAGCTTTTTATGAAGGAGCAAGTTCCTTCTGGGTCTGCTGGCCCAGATCTCTAATCCTAACACTTGGGAAGCTAAGGCATGAAAGAAGGTCATGAGTTCTAGCCCAGCCCAGGGAATTTTCCCGTTGGTGGAAGTATTAAAGTACAGCAGAAACCACCTCTTGCTGGTGGTGTTCTGGAAGAGATTTGTGAGTTCAACTATGGCTTGGGTTTTGTTCCATAAGGTCCTTTATTCAACTTTTATTAGTGTCTTCCAAAGGGAAAGAAGGCGAGAGGAATAGAAATTGAGAAAAGGGAGAAGAAGCAAAGAATGAGTGCATGATACCAGGGCTCTTAGCGCCCTGAAGCTGCTTCCCCTCCTGTCCCAGGTAATAGGACTACCACCTCAGACATCCATTCATTACAGTGTTCTAGGAGTACTGTCTGCACTGGATGTTTGTCTTTTAATATTATATTCCTAACACACATTGCTTTGTCAGCAGGACCTCTTAGTGAGCATTTGCTGGATAGACGGGTGGGTGGGTGGACAGATAGGTAGATGAGTTGGGTGAATGGGTAGGTGGATAGATAAGAGGGTGGGTGAATGGGTAAGTGGGTGGGTGGATAGATGGATGCTGTACTCTTGAGAGTTTTTTTAAAAAAACTGTGTTTTGTAGGCTGGCACATATCTCATGAAATATTTTTAGGTAAAGCTTGTGCATGTTATTTTATTGGAAGGAAGCCAGACAGCCAGAGAGGTGGAGCCAAGCTGGAGAACTGAAAATCACCCTGTGGGTTTCACTAATGTCTGGGATACTGCGCCTGGAGCTGAAACATCAGGTCATATTTACTTCTTTCTGTAAACAGCTTGTGGGTTGCATACAAAATGAATTCTCCAAACAAACACCAAGCGTCTCTCCATTTCTGTGTTGCTTCCTTGTGTACTGTAGGGAGGAGTGGTCAATCCTATGAGCCTCTGTCCCTGAGACTCTGGCCTTCGTGTACTTTCTTTCATTCAGTTTGATCTCCAGAGTTTAGACAAATGGCACAGTGCTCTCACACTTGTGTAAATGAGTTAGTGAAAGGCTTGTAAGTACAAGAAAGGGTTTTATTGATGCCAGACCCCCCATTTTCTTCAAGATCCTGCAGCCAGAACAGTGCCTATACATATCGTGGGTTCAGAAATATCTTAGAATGAATGAGGTGTTTACTGTTCTGCCTCGATGACAGACATCATGTCATGAGCAAGTTACTCACATCACTTACCAATCCACCAACACCCTTGACATCACGTGGGATCTCACAAAGAAACTCAAAGAAAAAGTTAATCAGCAGTGGCAAGTGAATGAATTGGGATTAAAAATTTGAGCTGAAACAGGAAATGGTGGAGGCGGAAGGTTTAGAAGTTCAAGGTCATTCTTAGCTGCCTAAGGAGTTCGAGCCCAGTCTGATATACATGAAATTTTGCCTCAATAACAAAGCAATGGCAGGAAATGGAACCAATGCTGCTTGACTCTAGAGCCAGGATTTTCACTGGACTTCAGGCAGACACATCACCCAAGGCACATCCTGCAGACACCCAACCCTTTCTTCTCCTGGTCACTCTTGTTTCCAGACTTTTTTTTTTTTTTTAAGATATATTGTGTGTATCCAAGGGTTCTATCTGCATGTATGCCAGTACACCATAAGAGGGCATCAGATCTCACTACAGATGGTTGTGAGCCACCATGTGGTTGCTGGGATTTGAACTCAGGACCTCTGGAAGAGCAGCCAGTTTTCTTAATCTCTGAGTCCATGTTTTCAGACCTTTGACAACCTGCTTCCACTGCCTCTAAGAGCAAGCAACAGCTAGATGACTGATGGATAACAGGGTAGACAAAGGGCAGAGGATAATGTCCATCAGGACCAGAATAGATGGACAGTGATGACTTATTCCTGACCTCCTCACAGCCTCAGCCTTCCCCTTTCTGTTTGTCAGCATATACTGAAAACTCAGATCAGCCCAAAGTGTTCCTCATTTGTCTTGCCCCACCCAGGATGACAAGTGCCCTGAAGTCTTGAATTCGGAGCATATTCTGGGCTCCACGCTTTGCCCAGACCTCATTAATTCAAGAAGATGATACCCCAGGCAGTGGAAAGACACCTCAATGGTGGGTTTCCTTGCCATGTCTGCTCCCTTAATATGTTTTGAAACTATTTTATGTAAATAATATTACTTGAGGAGAATATTCCTAGAGCTGAGAGAAAATAGGTAGGTCAGAGAGAAGGAAGCCAGCTCCCTCCTGATCAGAATGCAGTCCTGGTCCTGATGAGTTTTTCTGTTCTGAACCAAATCCTAGGATATCCCAGGTGTAATGTGAGCTCCCAGGTTGGTCCGCCAGTGCATAGTGGGGAGGCAGAAATCTTGACTGAAGGTCACCCTGGAGCAGGAAGTGTCCACCACACCTGGAGGTGGGATAGGTCACAGATGAGGACACAAAAGAGTGGGATGGAGGTGAGGGGGATGCTGACTGAGTAGCAAGCATAACTTAGTCAAGCACCCTAAGGGAGGCTCTGGCTATACAGGAATCGAGAGGAGCAATGTCAGGTTCCCTGGAGCTCCTTCATATTGCTACCCGGGTGACCAGTGGATGCTGTCTTTGCTGATACTCCTGAGGTGCCTTTTAGACCTTGGAGCTGAGCTGTCCATTTTCTATTTCCCGGTCTGTCACTTCCAGTATCCTGAAGTGTCATAAGCATTCTGTGTCTCAAATCCTCAAACCTATTAAAACAGGAATGACAAGGATGCCTGCGCTATGGGATTGGCAGTTTGCTTTCCATCAAATACTGAACACTGTGTTTGTAACCAGAGAAAGATTGCCTACCACCCTCATGACCATCTTTCAGCCTGTTTTGCTGTAGGGGAAGAACTTTGCACTGTGCCCCCACCCTCCCTGGCACCTACACTCCCCAAGGACAGGACAAACATAAGACAAACTGGGAGGAAAAGATCTCAAGGTCACAAATAGGAGGTAATGGAAGGCCTGGCAGAGAAAAGTCCTCTTATACCCTTCCAGAAGTCATAGAAGCAGACTAACAATAACATGGGGAAGGCAGGAGCCCGGAAGAACTTCTAGGGGAGAGAAGACCAAGGAGAGGTATGAATCAGCTGTGGGGTGCTGTCTGCAGGCTGAGGCCCCTGCTGACTGCTGGGTGGGGGTGGGGGTGGGAGAAAGGTGGGTTCTATAGTCGTGGATAGTTCTAGAGTGACTAGCTTGCCCCACACCCTTTGTTGACTTCCTGCAGGAGTGAATCTTAAGAAAAGGAATTCTCTCACTTTCCCCTAACTCGTGGGTTTGAAAGCCATCTCTTGTCAGCCCTTCCTTGGCAGGAACTACAGTGTGTGTGTGTGTGTGCGTGTGTGTGCGTGTGTGTGTGTGTGTGTGTGTGTGTGTGTGTGTGTGTGTAGTGGGGGTAGTGCTACCTGGACTCATCAGTGACAGAAAGTGTCTGGTGCATCTCCAAAAAGTAGCTGACATGGGAAAATTTTCTGACGACAGTGATGTGCTTCATAAGTGAAATAATAAATGAGGGGCCTTGAACGAGACAATATGGGCACATAGAGAATGTATATGCTATCAGCCAGGATATGAGCTCTTCCTTAAAAGCCTCCTTAAAATGAGAGCTCTTCATTTTAAAACTGATTTTGCAATAGAAACACAAGCCACCATGGGCTACTTGCTGGGTAGGTGGATAGAAACCTCTTCCCCAGGAAGCTCATAGCTCCTGCAATTTGCCTATGTTTTGGGAGAACAATTATGGAAATCAGTAGCTCACTTAAAAGCTTCCTAAATGAATGGATAGAAAGTTGTTCTCCTGGGAGACCTTGGCAAAGTCCAGTAGGTGATCAGGATCTGGTTGTCCAAAACCTCTGCAGTCCTGCTGTGCTGGCCTGCCCTGAGCCTGCAAAGCAAAGTGAAGCCGAGTAATAACTGAGGCCTAAAAATATATCAACTAAATAAGTGTGTTGTGAGGAAATTCCAAGCTTTATTAAATGCACTTTTGGTGAAAGAGGCCCTACAGAGAATTTCTTAATAAATTTCAAAGAGAGATGTTGGTCACTGGAGGAGCCTACACAAGCAACCGTGGCATCTGTGGAATGTCAAGCTGCAGATGGCCTGAGGCAATGATCTGGCTAGCTCCACAGTAGGTCTTCTTAGGGTGGATCAAGGTCTCCAACAATAGGGTTGGCTCAAATAGGCTCAAGCACAACGTTCTGTGAGAATCAAGGATGCCCCAGCTTTGAACAAGCATGAGAGCAAAGTCATTTCAAGGGCCTTCAGGCTGAAGCCAGAAGAGAAACTACCCTTATTTCAAACACCTTGGTAACTCATTCCAAAGCCCAACAACACCCACATTCAGGAAATTCTTTTGAACGTTTAGCCTAAATCCTTCATGCTTCAGTGTAAACTCATTACCTCTCATTGTGTTTAAAGCAGAAATGGGGAACAGCTGCTCTCTCTGACTGGCTCAAACACTCCAGTTCTTTCATTGCATCCATCCCCCAAATCTTCTGTTCTCCAGAATAACACTCCAAATCCGAGAACATTCTCCAAGGCTTACCCAGACCACAGAGGCTGAACATGTCGCAAGGGTTTCCTTTAACTCAAGACATTGACCTAAGGTGCTGTGTCAGTCTTCTGTCTTGAGTGCCACCCATTGTTTGGGGGAGATTGAGACCTGGAAGTAACATAAACATCCTTCCAGAAGTTGAAGGAGATGCCCACCACCAGTAGCTGCCCAGCATCACCCACCATCCTCCTTACTATGCAGCAAGTCTCCTTTATAATTCTAGAGCAGAACCTATGTCATACACTTTATATCCAGAGCATCTCATTTAGGCAGAGTTCAAGAATGGGGTTTCTCTGTGTAGCCCTGACTGTCCTGGAACTCACTCTGTAGACCAGGCTGACCTCAAACTCTGAGATCTGCCTGCCTCTTTCTTCCAAGTGCAGAGATTAAAGGTGAGCCACCATGTCTAATAGTTTTATCTTTTAATTGTCCGGTAAAGACTTGGTTTAGAGTGCTCAGGACTAACAAATAACTGAGATTTAAACCTAGATTTATTTGACACAGATAAGTGTGACACAGAGCTCCTTCCCCAATATCAGGCTAAGCCCTGCTTCTTGCACTACCAAGTCTGGATGCCTAAGACAGCAAAAGACACAGGGTTCCTGTTCACAGTTCTACTGAGGAGAGACTTCTAAGTTATGTGTATCTTCATGCACAAGTGTGTGTACTTAAGGAGTTAGAGGTCAGCTCAGGTGTCAGCCTTGCTTCAACTTTGCTTGAAGCAGGGAATCTCTGTTGTTCATCCCTACTTAATGCCAGGGTCCCCTGTCTCCACTCTACTTGCTGTAGGCACACTTAGATTACAAACATGTAGACTGCTCCCAGCTTTCTATGAGTTCTGGGGACTCATGCTCAGTGAGCTACCTTCTCAGCTTCCGTCTAATTCCTGCTCCCAGCCGCTAGAGCAGGCTAAGATTCCATAACTAAATTATTTCATTTTTCAGAGACGTCATTAAGAAGATTTCGAGCTAGGCATGATGAGAAGCCTCTGTAATCCTAACACTCTGGGTAGGGTAGGATGGTTCTGACTTCGAGGCTGATCTGGGCTACACAGAGAGCCTGAGGGAGAAGGGGGAACCGAAGTAGAGAAAGTGAGAGGGAGTGTCCAAGATGGCAGCTTCTTGTTCCCAGAGGACATTTGGGCAGAGAAAGGGTGGAATGAACTGCCCCCACCCTGCCCACCCAGGACCAAGAAGGGAGGAGATGATTCAGGAACTTTGTAGGACCCCAACTTATTTGTCAGACTCCCAGTTCTGGGCCCTGCCTTCCTGAGGGGGCTGTTTCCTTGCTCTGATCAAGCTGGTGCTTACACTTTCTTCCTGCTTGGGTCTTCTTTCTTTCCTGACAGTCATTTTTTCCTGTCTCACAGGATGAACTTGGCAAACCCCTAGCCAACTTACCCAGAGACCTGTTACAAGGCTGCATCTAAGAACAACAAACAAACAGGATACAACCAAGATTTTTTTTTAAAAAAAAATCTGATCAAAACCTGTGTTCGAACTTAACCTCCACTGTGAGAAATTAAGAAATGGGAGCAAGCGTGGTGTTCAGGAAGAGTGGGTCAGACAGCCTCTGTTCTCACAATGGGTTAGCCTATTACAGGTTAACGAGTTCTAGCGTTCACTTGGAACCTCCAGCTGCATGCTGTGCTGTGCAATCCAGAAAGCCCGATTTCTGTCTCTCGACTCCCTCCACACCCTGCCTGCTCAGAGAGTCTCTGAAGAGAGAAAAGGTGCCAAAAGTCCACTTACATATTTTTGGTGACTATGGCAACTTACTCCCCTGTTGCCACCAGCAGACCGAGTCCCCACCCATTGGATACGTCAACATCCCTTGCCTACAACCTATAGTCTCCATGCTTTGCTTTGACGGAATGTTCAAATAAATCTGCTGCTACGCTTGCTTTTTAAGTGTGGCTTGATCTGGCTTGCTGTGTGGTCAGATATCCTTCTAGGGGACTGACAGAAAACCTGCTAATCTCTAGTGGGTGTGTTAACAAGGGCAGAGGGGCTTTTCCTTGAACAAACTGCTCTCACATATGACTCTACACTACCTCGGGATTCTGCAAACTGCCAGCAGCAACAAGACTATCATCTGATGTGGTTCCTTGGCCTGGGATCCCAGAGCACGCAGAATAGTGACTGGTAGTTTTAAATGTCAGCTTGCTATAACCTAGAATTGTCAGGGAAGAAAGCTTGCATGGAGATTGCCTGGATCAGGTTGGCCTATGGGAATGTCCGTGGAGATGATCTTAATTGCCTTAGTTGAAGTAGAATGTCTCAGCCCATAATTTCATAGGCTGTGCCTTGAACTCTGTAAAAGTGAAAGCCAGTTGAGCAAGGGCAGCATTTGTTCCTCTCCGCTGTTGACTGTGGATTCCCATAAGCAGATATTTGAGATTCTGCCTTGACTTCCCCTCAGTGATGAACCACGACCTAGAATTGTAAGCCAAACAAAATCCCTCTCCAAAGTTGATTTTTGTCCGACTATTTGGTCACAGAAAAAAAAAAAAAAAAAAAAAAAAAAAAAAAAAAACCAAGATAATAATCCTTTATTCTTTTTAAGGTACTTTCTCAGATATTCATTCTATTGTAGCAACAGAAAAGGGACCAAAAGATGCTCCATGATCACATTTCATGATACTTACCTTAGTGCGCATTTTTCTGTTAGTTCTTGACTTGTTTCAATGAATAAACTTAAGATTTGTTTCATATTCTCTGCACCTGGTGCAGTGTCATGGATTAAATAAACAATGGAACCATTTTGAATGTCCCACTATCCAGGGTTAGTTATATGGACTACACAGGGGCACACAACATGAGAGAGAGAGAGACAGAGACAGAGAGAGAGACAGAGACAGAGACACAGAGAGAATTTCAGTTCCCAAAGTAAGTTTTTAGAGATACACACAGGTCTCTCTGTGTGAAGGCTGTGCTGGCCACCCTACCTCCAGCACATAGCAGGTTCTAAAACATTAAAAATTAGGCCATAAAGACCCTCACTAGCTTAACACGTGATGTTGGACAAGTCACTTGTGTTCTCATCTGAGAGATAGTGTTAGTCTGGCTAATATTTAAGGCCTTTCCAGGCCTAGGTTTCCATGATTCTGTGGCTATCTATGGACTTATCTAAATAATCACAAAGACTACTTCATGCTAGAGAAACACAGTCATAATAAACTAAAGCAAAACCAAATGCCCTTCAGTATCCTGTTGTGAACTATAAAATGTCCCTAAAATCACATTTTCCCCTTGAAACAGGATGTAGGGAAAATATTTTCCTATTAAATCCTTTTAAAGTGCAAGGGAAAGCATTTATTCTGTGATTCGCCATCCAACTCAATAAAAATGAGAGGACTCGGTTGTCTTAATTACAGAAGACACTGTCACAAGGCAGAGGGCTGAAACTCAGGCTGGAAATTCCACCGCCACAGCAGCAGCACAGTGTGTGAGTTTTCTTGGGGGACTCTTCAAGGGTGTCTTGAGAAGTTTATTCTGCTATTATGTCAGGGGAACCAGTAAATACATTTTTATGAGGTGATTTATGAAACTCCTGGGGTGGAGAAAACAAGAACTAGGAAGAGGTCACCCCAACTTCCAAGCCTGTGGGGTCAAGGAGAGGAGACTTGAGTCTCAATGACTTGATTACATCGTCGTTGGGAGTTATGTCCTCTGCCATGGAGCAAGCAAAGCAGAATTTAGACCTAAAGACAGGGAGAAAGGAAACTTCAGGAGAATGTTGCCTTGTACTTTGGGCATCTAGAAGTTTCTAGATTAGCTCGCCAAGAGCAGAGGTACTTGTTAGTTCATTTTTGTACAAACTGGAGCATTATACACATAGGGATGGGGATGGGAGACAAGTAGGGATGCCTTCAAACTGTACTCTAAAGACAGAGTACTGCCCAGGGTACAGAGGAACAACACAGGCATGTTTCAATGGCTTAGCATGTACACACTTCCCAAGTGAGTTTGTCCTGTGTTAACCACCTTCCTCCCATCCCATCTGCCCCTAGAGGAGCACAAGGCCAACATCAGCAGAAATGAACAGACTCCACATTTCCAGCAGTGTCTGAGCTCAGGCACTCACTGAAGGGTAGGTGCAAGGGATAATAATGGCTGACCACCTCACAGAAGGGCCAGCCTGAGCTCTAGGGAGACTAATACTTTTGTCTTTCCCTGATTCTTACTAACAGCTTTCTAGCAGGAGATGAGAAGGGAAACATTTTTTAAGGTGGTAATCTGCCACCAGATTTGAATTCATTTCCATCTCTGCTCATTATGTCTCTATGTGGCAGGCAGTGATGAGTTCTGGTATTTCAGTAATGGGACAGAGAGCAGGCCCACAAACCCTGTTCAAGGAAGAAAAGAAGAACAGATGGATTTATGCTCACTCAGGAAGACACAAGTAGCTTGAACCAGCTGACAATTTTGCCCCACCCCATTTCTGCTGCAGCAGCAGAAGGGCATTTTGAAAGATGTGCTGAGCTTTACTTTCCAACTATCTGGACATGTGGGTTGCATGACACTGAGGTCATATATGAAATTAAGGCTGTTGGTCAAAAAGTGTCTTAGTTTTCTGTTACTATAATAAACATCTGATATAGTCATCTTAGAAAGAGAAAGAAGAAGAGATTGGTGGTCTCTTTTAAGGCACAATAACCTGTGTACCTCCCACCAGAGCCCTTCCATTGCCTCCCAATAGTGCCAAACTGGAGGCTAAGCCTTTACTTTATGGGACTTCAGAAGAAGCCTGTGGAAAGCACTCTTCTCAAAGCCAAAGCAAGAAGTTCCAAGCTGAGTTGCTTAGAAGCGGTGATCCAAGAAGATTCAATGGATCTGAAAATGAGAATCCATGGATGCTGCCCCACAACCAGGAGCAACTTCCAGAAAGGGTGAAGAATGATATCCTAGCTCAGAGAAGTTGTGGTGGCAGGTAGAGTTTCTGCTTTTTCAGGTGAGCTTGGGGAAATATTTGCCCAGGGAAACAGCTAGTGATTTAGTTGGGATTTAAACCCAAGTCCTTCTGTTTCTGGTGCTTTTGTCAGTTTCTCCTTCCAGTGAGTCATCCTCTGGCAATTTTTTCCTGGACTTCTAAGGTTGTTTAGATGCCCTAGAAAAGTTGATTATCTATTAAAATTCTTGAACCTCCTGCTGTGCAGAGAGAAGAAAAGCAAGTATGCAATCCTATGGCTGCTGTCCAGCCCAGCCTCAAAGTCTGGGGACCACAGGCTGTATAGAGGATGCTATCTAGCTCCAACAGTGCTTCTGCTGTGCTCTGCAGAAGCCTTTTGTTCACCAGGGTCCACACATGCATGGTGCCCAGAAGTGGACTCCATCAGGCACTGGGTGCTCAGCAGCCCTCAGACACTGGCTAGACACTCCTCTTCAAGATATAAGTCACAATATTAGCATTTATGGAGCCCAAGAACCAACCCTTCAGAACCTCAGTAGAGACTAGTGAGTTGGAACTTCTGAGACTACTTCTGACAGATTAACATCTTCAGAGCTAAATTCCAAGCTGTGCCAAGCTGTGTGTGTGCCACAGCATCTTACCTTTGCTGGGTCTGCACTTCTGACTATTTGTAGCAGGAGACAACAGGGATCTTCTAGGTAAGAGGGATTTCCCAAGGTCAATGCTGATGGTAAGAACACCATGCCAAGAACCAGTTAGTTGGACTGTGTTAAAATATACATTGCTTGTCTTCCTATATGAAAACAATAGATGACAGATTTATTTGGGATAAATTACAGGACAAGCCAATATCCCCATGGTGATTACCAGAGATATGAGTGGCAGAATTCAGATTACAGGTAATGCCCCACCACATTTGCTCCTTGTAACTCTATCTCAAAACCTACCCACATGGCCCTGGGATGACAAATGGAATATGCTCAAGGGCCTAGGCATAAACTGGGAGGTGGTGGCACAAACCATTAATCTAAGCACTCAGGAGGCAGAAGCATGCAGATCTCTGTGAGTTTAAGGCCAGCCTGGTTTAGAGAGTTGTTCCAGGACAGCCAGTACTGTTTCACAGAGAAACCCTATCCCAAAAACCAAAACCAAAACAAAATAGAGGCCTGAGTATAGCAACATATCTTGCTGGACTATCTTTGGACAACCAGTCTGTAAATAATGACCCAGAGACTAATTATATAAACTCAGCCTGAGTTTAGGCTTGTTACTATTTTTATAACTTAAATTAACCTATATCTATTAATGTACATTTTATTTTGTGGCTCAATTACTTCCCACCCTCTTCCTTTATGTCTGGTTCTTGACCTGCCTTTCTTTCTCCCAGGGTCCCTTTCCCTGCCTGGAAGTCCCTCCTGGGTCTTCCTACCTGGCTACTGGCCACTCGACTTTTTATTATACCAATCTTAGCAATACATCTTCACAGTGGATAAATATCTACCAACACCTCGAAGCCATTTTGTCCCTGTGATGAGACCCTTGTAGAGAGGCTGCTTCATCAGTGCTACTGCTCTGGGATTGGCTCACCTCCCCATCTCCAGTTCTGAAGAAGTTTGTCATTCACTGACCTCTGGAATGGCTGTGAATATGTGGCATCAAGCATCTCTTCTTCAAAGTGGAAGATTGACAAGCTCCACTTCAGATACAAGCTGCAGTATCTGCTGCAGAACTTGTAAACAAATCCTCTTACACTCAAGAAATTCCTTGAAGGAGCGGATGGCAGCAAGAGTTGAGAAGCATGTCTTAAGTGATGCACAGGCCATGCGGATGCCCTGTTCACTGCAGATTCGATTAAAGGGACCCTGTTGGCATCTCTTCTTACTAGATTTGGACCTTTCTCTCTCTAGCCTTTCTTTGAGAATGGGGGTCCTGGCTAGCTGTAATTCTCTGAGAATGGAAGACTGTGGGGAGAACAAAGAGATCACAAAGACAGGTAGCTGCAGGATTTAAAGTCAAGAAAGAAGGCAGCTATGGATGGCTTGTCTGCAGGGAATGAGTGTCCAAACAGGGACAGAGAACTGAAAAAAAGTCTCAAACTAAAGGAGGCAAGCACAGGAAAAAACAGAAAATGAAGGGAGGGTGGGAGTGGAATTATGGCGTGCATTTGTTTCCTGGGGTTTTCGTAACAGATGATAACAAATTTGGTGATTTAAAACAACAGGCATTTATTTACCGCAGTCCTGGAAGGAGATCAAAGTGTTCGCAGACCCACACATCCTTCTGAGGCTGTCGAGGAAGAATGGTCCCTCACTTCTTCAGCTCCTAGTGACTGACAGCATTTCTAGGCATGCAGCTATACCTGTCTGTTTTCTGCCTGTGTCTTCACACTCCTTTGTTGGCATCTTTTATATAGACACTGTTACTGATTTTAGGTACTACAATGCCATTCAGAGTATTCTGCTCAAGACTTGTAACTGTAACTTGGCTAATATTTCCAGATCCTGTTTGCAAGTAAATTTTGGGTTCTAATGATCAATAGCTATCTGTTTACCAAATATAGGGTCCAAGAAAAACTTCGATATGGACATAATTCTTGTGTGACTATCATTTCCCTCATTACAGGGTGGAAGAAATCCAAAGTAGAGTGGAACAAGTCAGAAGGTCAGGGAGAGTGGCTTTCCTGGGGGGAACTTATGAAGGTTTTATGCATTTGTCACCACTTGAAGCTAGCTGTACCTCCTGTCTGGAGTTTACTTAGGTCCCATCTCCACTACAGCTTCCTCTGCTTTTACAGATCCATACAGAAAACTTGGAGGCTCAAAATCGATCTACACCCAACTGCACCAAGCACATGGCTCACACAAGGAACCACCCACACACTAAAATATTTTATGGAGCTCAGTGACCCTCCTACATAAAGCCCCTTCCCACTTATCTACTTTCTAATTTCCTGGACCCCTCCTTTCTCTTCTTTCCCTTAATTCAACTCCTCCACTTTGTTATGCAAGGCAATTGAATTCTCTTTCCATTTACTCTGCCCCAGGCTTACCTTTCCGTAGCCAAAGACTTATTAATGTCTCCATAAAACAAAGCACTATTTATGTTAGATGCAAAGGCAGAATTGTTGGCACAGATCTGTGCGCGTGCTCTCTCTCTGTCTTACACACACACACACACACACACACACACACACACACACTCCTCCTCCAGTTGTATGGACTTTTTTCTTCAGGAATGATGAAGTGGCTATACACTGGATGTTAAATAATCTTTAACTTCTCTTGTGTTATATGAATATTTCCCTGACATATTTCTTTTAAGCACATCTTTAACATTGTGGTTCTCCAACATTTTATCTCAGAAAAAATTTATATTCCTACAAAATTACACAGGGCCTTAAACAATTTTTGTTTGCATCAGTTTTTATCTATTGATAGTTACTATATTAGACAAAAATGGACAACTTAGAAATATTTAGCCACCTAAAATAATTAGGGCACATTTATTACATATTAAAAACATATTCATAGAGTAAATAGTTTTCAAAATAATAAAGGACTGGGCAAGAAAAATTGGCACTTGCATTTTTGCAATTCTCTTTTAAATCTGGCTTAATGGAAGACAGCTGCTCTGCATTTACCCTATTGTAAGATCAGTGTCTCTGGAAAACTCAACCATACAACTGATTAGAACATGCAAGTGTAAAGGCAAATGTAATCCTAGGATTAGTATGAGACTAGCTTTTCTCTTTCTGACTGTTAAAAGCCCCACTTTAACACACATCATAGTTGTGCTTCCTTTCTAAGGAAAACAAAAAACAGAAAAGTCGATATTGAATTAAAACTGAACCACAAGGTCACATCCCTGAGCAAGAAACTACAGGATTACATGCAACTAACTATGCCTGTGGAGAGAGGGAGAGTTGGCCTATCCCAGGGATGGATCCACTAACTGGTTGCTCAATACAAAGTGGTTATCTCTGAAATCATACGCACACAAACAACAAAAGCCATACTGAGCAGGTTAGGTGTATGTATCTATGGATACTTATACATATACATAATAATAATCCAAGAAGAGTCTACCAATTTAAAACTGAATAGGAGAATGAGGAAGAAGCCGGAGGGAGAAGATCTGAGGGGGATAAAAAGAAGAAAGGGAAGAGGAAAGGGAAAATGGTATAATTGTATTTTAGTTAAAAATGTATAAACAAGGTCATTCTGTTTCACTTTTGCCTGACTCTGATAAATTCCTGCAAGCTCTCCTCATCTCTACGCTGGGATGTCTGCTCTAAGCCTTTCTCCATCATATGTAAAAAGATTGAGAACAATCATGTTACTAACAACGGCAATGTCTAATGGCCATGTACTAAGAATCAAACAACATGAAGACGTTCCATATGCGCCTTCTGTTTAATTGTCTATGCATTCCAAGGACGGCGCAGGCTTCGCTTTAAATTGACTGAAGATTGAAGAAAGGCTTTTGGTTTTTCTGTTTTTTGTATACTACCCTGTTCTAGCTCCTGCACCTAGACGGTTATCGTTCATTCCTTCTCAAGAGGAACCCTTGATGTCAAAGGTCAAAGGTGGTAGGTACTCCCACCTGTCAACTAAACCGCCTGTCTTCTAAAGATCACAAGGAAGCGATCCTTCTGGCTTCGTGATACTGTCATTCCTTGAACCCCAGTTCTAAAAGCACCTGGAAGTCTCCGAGCGTCTGAGCTCGCCAAAGTTTGCATCGAGGAGAAACCGGTGCATGTACACTAACTGAATGTGTCCATCTGGAGTGGAGATTCCGCGTTCCGAACTGAGGCCGGAACCTTTCTCAACTCGCTGCGGTACACGGGCGGACAACGGAACCTTTCTTCTTTGTCCACAGTTCTCCGGCGGAAGCCTGTGAAAACGGAACGTCCCTCCCTCAGCGACCCGGTTTTTACACGGGTCGCCTGCTGCTGACGTGTGCCTACCGGCTTCTGGCCGCAGTGTGGGTCGCTATGGCGGTGGATATAACACTCCTTTTCCGGGCAAGTGTCAAGACGGTGAAGACACGGAACAAGGCGCTGGGAGTGGCAGTGGGCGGTGGGGCCGATGGCAGCCGGGATGAGCTGTTCCGCCGAAGCCCTAGGCCCAAGGGAGACTTCTCCAGCCGGGCCCGTGAAGTGGTAAGCTGGTTGCTATGGAAACGGCGAGTCGGGGGAGATGGTTGTGGATCCACATCTGGGACCCAAGACGCTAAACTCCACGCAGCCTGAGTGAAGCTCTGAGTGAAGAGAGGGGAATCTTTATCGAGACAGAAGAGTCGGTCTCATGGAGCTGACAGCTGGCTAGGAGCAATGACAGGCTTATTCTAAGGAAGAGGGACTTGAAGAGGTGTTTGGTTATCCATGTAATCAGAAAGTTGGTGGCCAAGTTGAGGCAATGAGTTCGCCATCACTGCTGACTTGGGTGCCAGTGAAAAGTTTCCACAGTTCTTGGCTTCCTGTCGCAACTTTCAACACTCTAACTTTGCCCAGTTCAGTTACATCTTTGGGCCTCCTCCTGCATGTAGGGTTTAAAACCCGCCTCTCAGCTGAACTCTCCGTTATCCTCACCTCTGGTAATAGGTAGAACTCAGTACTTAGTGAGACTGGTTTAGAATAATCTTTCACCAACATCTAGTGCCACTGTCCTCTAAATTGCTTTCTGTACCCTGAACACACAGGCTTTCATTTGTATCCAAAGTAGGAACCTTCTTCATAAGGGCAGGAGCAGTGTTGACATTATCTCTTCATGTGTGACTAATAACAAGATTGTTTAGTAAATGCTCCTTGAATGAATGAATGAATAAATAGTTGACTGTTTCCTCCACTAAACAGAGAAAAGAAGTGAGATAATATTTGCATTATATCCCTTTGTATCTATGATGCTAAGGGTAGGGTTTTTTTTCTTTCTTTGTCTTTTTCTTTTTCTTTTTTTTGTGGCACCAGAGGCATATATAGTCTTCCTGCCCCTTTTAAGAAACACACACACACAAGTCCAGAGCTTTGAAAGGTATAAGTCAGGGGGACCTAAACTTTCAGGTTTATTGGTTTCTCAATAAGCCTACATCTGCTTGGAACATAGTCCAAAGCTTGAAACTTCTCTTTTTGAGATAGAGTCTTCCCATGTAGACTAGTTTGGCCTTGAACTCACAGAAAGGTGGCTTCTGCCTCTCAAATACTGAGATTAATGGCATGGACCCCCACACTCAAGAGTCACTCAGATATTTTGGAATTGCTAAAATATATATGAGTTAGTGGCTGTTTACAGATAGCATCTAAGTACAAAAGGGGGCATGGACCCTAAATGCCTCTCCCCATCTACAATAAATATCTACTTAGTACTTGCCTTCCAATCAGCACTATTTTAGAGTAACAGGATGTTGTAGTTGTGGAGGAGAGACATACATTAGCTAAACTGCATTTAGCCCTGCAGGTGTTCTGTAGTGCACAAGGAAGAAAGTGGCTAGTTCCACTTGGGGAAAAGATTTCTAAAATGAGAGTAGTTGGTTTAATTGCAGATAAGGCCAGGAGGAGCATTTCAGACTAAGGCACCAGCACACTGGTTGGTCACCCATGTTCCTGGTTGGCCACTCACCCAGGAGTATATGGGCAGTTGGACTTGATGAGTTATTGTTAAAGGGAGGGGGGCATTAAGTTGGAAAAGGTAAAGAGGTGAGAGTGGATTTGAGAGGAGTTGGAGGGGAAATTGGGGCAAATATGATCAAAACAAATCATATGGAATTTTCAATGAACATTTTTTTTTAAATGAGACTAACATGCATAAAGGCATGAGGTAGTACCAGCTTGATCTAAGTTGATTTGATGAGCATAAGAATGTGGGATACTCAGAAAAAAATAAGAGTGCTGTGGCAGTGCTGAGGGAGCTCTAGAAGGACTTGTAGATCACTTGTAGAATTTGAACTTTGTCCTCTAGATAGTCCTGATATTATGTGGACTGTGAATCACTGAAGACAACCCAGGAGAACACATTGTTATCTTCACCAAATTAACTACTGGCCAGACTTATGCTAGAAAGCAAGGTTTATTTACCTGTAAAATGGTCCTTGTTTATTTGAAACAAACTTTAAAAATTTCATTGGCACCAGGTGGTGGTGCATGCCTTTAATCCTAGCACTCAAGAGGCAGAAGCAGATGTTTCTTAGAGTTTGAGGCCAGCCTGGTCTACAGAGTGAGTTCCAGGACAGCTGGGGCTACATAGAGAAATGCTGTCAGAAAACAAAGAAAACCAAAACAATAACATAAACTCCATTGGTTCCATTATTTATATCACATATCATATTTCCTGTTATCCCATGGATCTCATTGAAGGGGCATGTCTCAGGATGAAGTGAGAGGAAGGGAAAATAAGGTGTCCTGACTCCTCTACCCTGAGTTTGGCCAAGCTATTGTGGAGGTTGCTCTCATACAATGTGTGGACGTTATGGTTTTGGTGTATGTAGTTCCTTTCTGAAATTTGTGCTTTATTAATGCTGCACAGATTTCCAGTCCTCAGGAATTGGGGAGTTAGGAAGCACAGTTCAGCTAGCAGCTAAGGGGAGAGACCCCTATATCAGTTGGACTGCTCCCCAGGTGCTGAAAATACATTTTTGGTTATTTTTATTTAAGAGCCTTAGGGAAGACAAATCTTCAAAGGTTCTGGCAGGCCCAGTGGTGGAAAGACAGCAGCACATCTGAGTTTAAAGGAAATTATCAGCAATGGCAAACACATCAAACCTATGCATTCATTCTTACATGCCATCTCTGACCACAGAAGACAGCACTAATTTTTCAATAGATCCTGTAGCTCAGAACCCCTCAACTCTGTGCCCTAAGAACCATTTCCAACTGTTGGGCTTGACATTAAGTTGAAATTTGCTTGATATCCTACACAGCAATTGGTTTAAAATTGATTGCACAGCTAAACAGAACCTTACACTTTTCAGAACAGACTTTTAAAGTGCCTGGAATTCATTTTTATATCATTTTTATAGGTGGGAAGATAGCACTCAGACAAATGCAGTGACTGGCCTCAGTCTTTGTAGCTGAGGCCATGTGCTAGAGCTAACCACTCTGCTAATTTAGTGGTTTTCTTTCTTTGATTTTGTATCTTGGATATCCATCTAAAAATTTAAGAAGATTATTTATGTGTGTGTATGCCTGTGTAATTTTGTGCCATGTATGTGGGGGTGTCCTCAGGAGGCCAGAAGAGGACATCAGATCTCTGGAGCTAGAGTTACAGCTTGCTCTAACCAACTGACTCCTGCTACTGGAACCTGAACTAGCATCATCTGCAAGAGCAGTCAGCACTCCTAATCACTGACTCATTGCTCACTACCTCCTCGATAATTTTAAACAAGTCTTTGAACTTTTCAATGTCAATGAGTTTTTTTCTTCTTGAGTTTATAGTGCATGGGACTTGGAGCAGAAGGGCTTGGATTTGAATCTCTTTCTGGCTGTGTGAAGTCGGGAAGTTACTTAATCTCAGTTACCTTTTTAAATTTTTTTTTTTTTTATTTTAAGAATGACAGCCACTTTGAAAGGTCTCTTGACTGCTGACATGAGAAATGGTGTATAAGTGCCATTAAGAATCTGAATTCTTTGAGTAATTCATGAACCACCTAGAACAAACTATGTGCTCACATAATTAATGGCTTTGTGTATTATTCTGTAGCTCCCATCCATAAACCCCCAGGAATGGACCTGTTTTTGCTTGGACCCCAAAACCTTTGTTGTCATCTCTGGAATAAAGTTCTTTAGTTGCCTAGGCAATATGTTTGTTCCAGTCTGTGGCCAGTAGGTGGCTTGGATATTATGATTACAGCCCCACCAGAACCTTAGAAGGGGAGTGGGGGCAAAAGATGGTGGGCAGATAGATACTTCCTGCCTGATATTACTGAGCACACTGTGTGTCCATCCATGACTTACCTATTAGGATAGATGCTTCCACCTTACCTGCTTGTCATCTTGAATGACTTTGGAAATGGGCTGGGCCTGGAGATGCCATGTGGTGGCAGTTCTTCCTCGCTAACTTATAGAGGTTTCAGAGATCAAGTGAGCTACCACACAGGTACCCAGAGCTTGGTGAGCAGCTCAGCTGCATATCCAGAGCAGCAGGGGCTCCTGAGTAGCGCTGAATAGAAAGGCAGGAAAACTCTGTTAACACTAGTGCCAGGAAGTCACTGCAACCTCTCAGGCTCAGTTACCACATTAACAAGAATGAGAGCTTAGACTATATAATCATGGAACTTCTGATAAATCACAGATGTTTTGATTCCGAGTAATGTTATAGTGATACTGAGTTGTTAAGAACTCCCTAACCCAGATTAGGCAAACAATGAAATTTTGGGTTTTTTTTTTTTAAATTTTTATTATATCTTGATTTTTGTTAGTCAAATTTTATTGGTTGGTTTATTACTCATCTATCCATACTTAAGAATTCATAGTTCTTTTAAAACCAAAGTTCTTTTAAAAATATTTATTTTTTTCTCCCTCCTTCCCTCTTTCTCTCTCCACACACACACACACACACACACACACACACACACACACACACACACACACACCCCAGAAGTGGATGTCTGATCCCCAGAATTGGAGTTAGAGGTAGTTGTGAACTGCCTGGTGTACATAATAGGAACCAAATTTAGGTCCTTTGAAAGAACAGCAAGTGAGTTTAACTTCCAAGCCATCTCTGTAGCCCCCTAAAGTTCTTGGAGTGACCCTAAACCAGATAATTTGGCCTCCTCACCTCTCTGTCCTCACTTGCACATGCTTCCTTTGGGTCCCCCTCCTGCTGCCATCTACTGCCATCACTGTCCTCTCACACACCGGGCTCCTCCTACCTCAGTCTCTGCATCTGTTTTCCATTCTGAAACTACTTCCAGAATCCACACGGATTGATCTGTTAACTTCAAATAGCTCAGATGTTTCCTAAGTGAGGCCATCCTCAATCTCTTTGTATAAAGTGTTTTGTTTTCACTGTTAACATATTGTATGTAGTTTACTTAGTGTATCTACTTGACTGTGTGCTCCCTAGAAAAGAAAACTGTGTTCTATTCTGAATCATAGCTTCTAGAATGGTGCAGGAATCTAGGTTCACGGTGCATATCTCTTTGCTTTCAATTTTGGGGCTATCCAAGTGCCCTTGTAGTTCTAAAAATATGTAGTCCTAATAGGTTTCTTGACTATTTCAAATGTAGATTTATACTGAGCCCAGCATCTGTTCTAAATAGTAGCTTTAGTTTTATTAATGAGGTTCAGGCCTTCTCTTAAGGAGAAGCAGACCCAGTACAGTTTGGGGGTGACTGACAAGTGTAACTCTCCAGCATCAATTCCTTGGGTCCTCTTTGATTTCTCTCTCAGAGGCCCCAATATTAGAGCTTAGTAAGTGAGCGGGAACCACCTGGATTGTTATTTGGAGGGGCTGGAAATAGATTTACCCAGAATTGGCTGTAATCCTAGTTGAACAGAGATTTCAGTGAGCAAACACATTTCAGAAGTAGCATCTGGCAGCAGGTGCAAAGAGTCAGAGAGAAGCAGAAGAGGCAGGAGATGGGGCCAGACTCCAGGAGCAGAGAGAAAGACTGTGCAGCTTATATGACAACTAGAAGCAGAGCAGGGGTGTATGAATCATACTGCCTTAAAAAAAGATAAGGCAGAAACCTTTTTGCAAATAAAGTAAGGAATGGCTTTGAGGAAAGCTGGGATGGGTAGGGTGTGCAGAAAAGAGACATTCATTAGCTAGCCTTCTCTTCTGCCTTTCCCTTTCTCCTTCAGGAACCCCAGGAACCAACTAGAGGGCCCAGGAACCCACTGTCTTTTGTTTTTTCTCCCAATGTTGAGTCTTTGTGGTTTATAACAACTGGTGCTTCCTCTATATAGAGCTCAGTTGTGAGCTCTTTCTGTGGATTGCCCTTCTGGATTTTGCCTAGGACTTAGGAATACTACAGCTTTTGAAGTTTTATTTTTCAGTAATTGGTTTATTCCATTACCTAATTGAACATCTGATGTGTATCAGGTATTGTATGGGTATAGATACAAAGAACTTTAAAAATACAGATAAAGGATGCCTAAGTCTCCTGGGGGAGAATTAATGGAAACCTCAGAGAGAAAACAGAAATTTAATTGGGCCATCAGGGTTGAGAACCATCATACAAACTTAGGAAGGTGTACCAGTGTGCAGGAAAGTGTGTGAGCAAAGACAATGAGGCACTGTAGGCCTATGGAGCAGAGTAAAGACAGCAATGAAAAGGATTACTTACTGGGGAGAGGGGAACCTGAGTAATAGAGTGGGTGCCTAGACATGAGGTTGTTCTGCATTGCAGAAATGAGGGTTCAAACTTTGGTCTGCAGGCCAAATCTATCTTGCTCTCTATTAATGACCATGTTAACTTTCTTCAACAGGCTTAGAATGCTACATATTTGATACTGAAGTACCTTGAACATTTTCAGCATTTCTCAGAGTTGACTGATATTTTGATTTTAAAACAGTGCAGAAAATGTTACCTTATATAAATGTATAATACAAAAAATGGCAGAAAAAAGTATGCTTTGAGCAATTTTAGAAATTGCATGCTAACCTGGAGCCAAAATTCATTAATATTTTTAAAAATGAAAATTTGGTAATTCAAGCAGGATTTACACACACATACACGCAAACATTCTAATAAGATGCAGCCTAAAGATACACCAGTCTAATAGTCCATGCTGAGCAGTGATGGTATTAGTTTTTGTTTTCTGTATTCTGAAATCATCACTCCAGTAGGAGAGAAAACTTTGTTCTGTAGGATCACTGCAGTTCATAACATAGTGGTCTTGCCTTTGAATCATGATATTTTAGGCAGTGCTGGCTGGCATCACCTGATGTGACAGCATGCACAGTGTTGTGTGTTTAGAACCAAGGCTGCAGTGACATCACACATTGATACAGGGCGGGTGGGTGCTATCCGAAGCGCTTTATTATGGGTTTGAGTTAAGTTTTGGTCACTTTGCATCCAGAAACTGTTCCTTGTTGCCACATTGTTTTTTGTCTCCTCCATTTTCAGTTTGTTGATTATGAATTTGTTGTAGTTTGGATGTGAAATGCTTCCTTCCTCCCATAGGCTCATGTCTATAAAAACTTGGCCCACAGTTGGTGGCACTATTTGGAGATACTGGGCAACCTTTAAACATGAAGCTTAGTTGGAGAAGGTGAAGGGAAGACTTGTGGGTTTATCTCTGTCCTGGTTCTGGTCTGAGCTTGCTGCTTCTTGATCCACCAAGATGTACATAGGCAGCTTTATGCTCCCATTGCCATAGACAGGAGCTGGCCCTACTGCCATGCCTTTTTCACTGTGATGGTCAACACCCTCTCAAACTGTCAGTTGAAATATTTTTTTCTTCTCTAAGGTGCTGTCGTCAAGTATTTTGTTCTTGGTGATAGAGAAATATAAGGGTACTCACCTGTGTTTAGTATGCTGTTGGCATATTTTGTAACCAGTTAGTGAGCTAAAGGTAGGGAGGAGAAGAGGAAATGGGGGGCAGAGAACAAAAGAGCACACCAGCTTTCTAGGAGGAAAATCAAACAATGCTAGTTTACTTTAGCATTCCCTCAGACTTGAGAGAAAATGCTAGTTACTCATGTCTCTCCTTAATGCCACAGAGGTCAGAGTAGTTCCAAGAAACACTGAGTTTTTGTTCTTAATTAAGTGGTAGGTATCCCTAGTTACAGTGCTTCCTGATAAACCTAGATTGGTCTTTGCAGCTAGGACCCAAAGAGGGTCCTTCAACTTTGGTATGCTTAGATATCTGAGACTAATGAGTCTCCAGAATAGATACTTAGTCCACATATCCAATCAACAGCACAGGCTAAGTCTTGTCTTACAATCTATCACATCCTGGCCTGGTTTTATGGCCAGTCAGCCTTGCTGGGGGTCCAGATGTAAACTGAGGCTTAGGAGCCCTGTTTGTCTCACTGTTTTGGTAGTCATAGTTGTCCTGTGCACGCTTCTATGGACTATGAGTTGATGATGCTTACTTTAGCATACTAAGAACAGTCTGGAATGGAGAGTACTTTCCTATTTTTTTTTTTAGCTTGCAGATCACCAATAGTTCATGTTACCCACTAAGATAGACCTAAAATAATCCTTTCTACTGTGACAGTTTTAGTAAAATTCTACCTGACTAGAGCCTAGCTTCATCTTGGAGGATCAAGAACAGATTTGTCTACACAATGAAGAAAAGAACTTTTTCTGTCAGGACCAATATCAGCCAATTTTGCGCCAACTTGTAAATAACAATACAGTTGACCTTTCACTTTTTTTTTTTAAAGTTTTTTTTTTAACTTTATTTATTTATTTGCCTTGGTGTTTGCCTGGAACTGGAACTACAGACAGTTGTTAGCTGCCATGTGGGTGCTGGGAATCAAACCCCGGTCCTCTGGAAGAGCAGACGGTGCTCTTAACCGCTGAGCCATCTCTCCAGCCCCGTGACCTTTCACTTTATAGGTTCTCCTGTAGAAGCTGTGCATTCCATTCAACTGTGGGTTGAAAATGTTAAAGACTGCTTATGTACCGAGCCTGCAGTTATATTTCTTCTTGCCACTCTTCTGTGAGTAATCCAATCTAACATCTGTTTACCTAACAGTCAGTTGTATTATGTTATAAGCATTTAAAGTATGTAAGATGACAAATCCTGTGTGGCTTTATGAAAGGGACTCAAGGTTCTGTAGATTTTGTATGCATAGGGGTCCTGAAACATACCCCAATATCTCTGGGAAGATGACTGTGCCAGGCTACTGATTTATTTTAAGCACTGTAACATACATTCAGGAGAGCCCACATTTTCAAAAACTAGTCGATTTTGAACATCTCTAGGCAGGAGCTCTGCTAAGGTCTTTGTGTGGTTTATCTCACGTAGTGTTTCACTTTTTAAAGGTTTAAACTATGATGTTAAATGTATAAAGATGATTATGTTCATAGTGAATAATGCAGCTTTTAGAATTCATGTGAACTTGATGTTTGAGGTTTCTTGTTCTGTAGAAATCCATGAGTGCTCCCTTTTTCTTGTGGGTGAAAGATTCAGGAGGTCTACAAATGTCAGTCATTCCTATAATATGAACTGGTTTCAATTAAAACACATTAAGTCAGGTATAATGGCTCACACCTTTAATCCCAGCCCTCAAAAAGGCAGAGGCAGATGGATCTCTGAGATTAAGGCCACCCTGGTCTATTCAGCTAGTTCCAGGCCAGCCAAAGACTTTGAAATGAGACCTTGTCTCAAAAAAGCCCCAAAATAAATAAATAAAATTATCTTTAAAAGAGGCTCCTTGAAACTCCTCTTAGTGCATAAACCTGAAAAATGAGAGATGGACTTGTTGAATGAACCCAGTAACTTTGAAACAGAGAATCATTTTCCTTCCTGGCTTTGAAGTTATCTAAGTCTGGAGATCCTAGCGGATCCTCCTTCCTACACACTGTTGTGTAGCATATGCCTGTTTATCCCTGCTCTCAGGGACTCCATAGTCTGGTTCACCCAGTTTGTTCTTTCTTCCTTTCATAAGCTGTGTCTACCTATTTAGAATCAGTGATAAGAAAGCTACTCAAGTAAAACTCTTGCTTTTTCAGGGGCATCTTCAGCTGTGTTTGTGTTGTATAAGTAGAAGAGACAGGCAGCAGGGTATTGTGACTCGTGAGAACTGAGAAAGGAATTCAGAGTGTATACTTTGAGTTAGAAGTCCTTTAGACTCTAGGCAGTAATTAGCTGTAGGGCCCTGCACAGACCCCTACTCTCAGACCCCATTATTCCAAATGAGAGGTTATGAGTAGATGAATCTTGGGAGCCTTTGCAGTAGGATAGTCCCATGGTTTGTTCAGGTCCTAGGGTGTATTTTAACATTCTCTTTGATGACAATTGCTCATTGCCTCGAGACATTTTCCCCAAGTTCCTGTATGCCCAGCTGTCTCTTTTTTAAAAATTCAGATAAAATGATGACTTTTTAAAGTTGTCATTTTGCATGTTTTTTTAACAAATGGATTTAATAATGGTATGTACTCTCATAATAAACTATCAGCATACATTTTGAAGTTGACTGTTTTAAAATTTGATCATAAATGTAGTATATGCTCATTAAACAAAATAGAAAAAAGAAGACTAGCTGTTATTACAATTTGTGTAACTTTCTAGACTCCTTTAATTAAATGAATATAAAAGTCTCCTATAATTACCTTATGTGTCTGCTTTGTGCCCCTCCCCCATTTTATTTTACTTTTTTTCTATTTCTTCTCTTTCACTGTGTTGGTCAGCATTTTTCTGTGTTAGTGTGTATTGCTGTATACTACTAATTTATTTTGCTTCATATCTGTTAGAAATACCTCATAAATGATTTACCTGAATATTTGTTGAAATATTGATACTATCTGCTTCCAGTTTGTCACCATTTTAAACAAATGCAACATTTTTACCAAAACTTGTTTTAGATTTATTCTGTCTTTTAAAATGACAGCAACTAGAGATTTAGTTTATGTTTAACTTTTCTCAAATAAAAGCTTGCATTTTCTAATATTAATAAAATGAACATGATTACTATATTATTTGAAAGCATGACATTACATGAGAACTTACTATAAGTGCTGATAGAATATGGAAAATATGGTAGCTAGGCGGGCTTACTCAAGCCCATAATTCTAACTCTTGGCAGACTGTAGCAGGAGAATTGTCACAAGTTTGATGCTACTTGGGCCTTAGTAAGTTCTGGCTAGTGGAGCCCTGAGGAGCAAATAGTGTGGGTTGAGTGGCCATCGTAACAATGGGTGCTGCAGTGACAGGAAGGACTCTGGCTTTACTAGGCCAGTCAAGTGGGGATGGGGGTTGTGATATGTGGCCTGATCATGAAAATGCACAGGCACTAGAGGTGATCTTGAATCTATTTAATGGCCACTTAAAATGTAACAGAAGCATTTATGACCATAGCAAAAAAAAAAAAAAAAAAAAAAAGGAAAAGAAAAACCTTTTAGCAATAACTTTGAAAAGAAATGTAAATGATCCAGTTCTGTAGCGATTAAAACCTGAGAATGTAGAAACTCAGCACTGTAAACATGGGAGGGAAGAGAAAGTGTTGCAGAGGGATTAGGTAGTCTACATGAGTTTATAAATCGGATGCAGTTTCCAACAGAATCCTAACAGAAACTTTCTGAGAGGAACGTGAAAGTAGCTGCAAAGTTCATCTAGGAAGACAGATGTGTGCACAGGTAATTTACTTCTGAAAACAACAGAAGTAGGAGTGTGGGTCTTCTCAGGTACATAGCATGCCAAAGCCTAGCTCTGACAGATGCATGGATGCAATTCATTCATAAGGCTTTTGATCCTGAGATGTTTGTTTCAAAGCTATCCATGCTTTTAAAGGAGACATGTAAAACATTCTTATACTTTCATTTTAGTATATGTACACTATGAATGGACTAGAGATTGAGTTATGAAAGCAAAATAGAAGAAAATGGGAAATGAATGCTGATATACCTTGCTTCTAGAGGTGCAGGGGTATTTTTGAATCTGCAGGTTAGCAGCAGCCTTAAAGACAATAATGATGCTGGTCCTGATGAGCATGGGAGGATTATTGGGCAAACATGGCATGCCAAAGAGTGTGTCAGTACACAGGAAGAACTCCTCCACTGTCAGGTTACGTTTAAAGGTCAATGCATAAAATCCTCAGAGTTAAAACCGCAAGGACCAAAATGCCACACTCCAAGCATGGAAATACCAACTAGTGGACTAACCATGACAACAAGGCCATTGCTACTTGAGTGATGGACAGTGTGTGTCCTTGTTTTTACTCCTGTCATTCAGAATTTAATTAACACAGGCTTTTTTGTGGAAAGCAGAAGGGAACTGAAGCACCTAGAAGATGAGATTTTTACTTGTGGTAGGACTTGGGGAAGAATTAAAAGCTTTTGATTAGAAAAAATGTGATGGGTTAGCAGTATGCATGTGTATATTAAGTGTGCTGTGGAGGGGCTCCTATTTAAAGGATGTGTGTGTGAAACCTTTTGTAAAAGGAGTAACTTTTCCATAGCTCAGCTAGAGTTTCAGTTCAAATTCTCTTAATCTGTCCTAGAAAATCACCCACAATATTACCCGGACCTCTTAGTTTCTTGGCTGTCATTGTAAAAACAATAAGCCTTAACAGTAGGTGCTGTCACTGAACACCTACTCTACCTGGCCTTGTATAGCAACTGTCCTGCAAGCTCAGGCCTATTCTGTGAAGAAAATGAGGTTTGGGAGGCGGAGCCACCTCCCTGGCTAATGTTCCTAGCACTAGAGATGTGAAGAGTGATAAGAGGCCACCTCATCCCTGGCTGGCATGCTTCACTTGCAGGCTCTTAGGTGTACATTTTTCCTGTGGAGCTGCACTCTGTGGCAGGCATCTCGTGAGTGCTCTGGGCCTCTGAGCTCCTCTGCCCCTTGATGTGCTGTCACATCATCCGCTAACTGTAGGAGCACACTTTGGTCCTAGGTCAAGGAGATTTCAAAGCACTTGACTAGCCTTTGTTGGGGTGGGGAAAAGAAAGCTACTACTGCTGAAACAAGCTTTTTGAGGGGAATCTTCAACTTCTCCTCTCCCTTCCTGTTCTGTCTCCCTCACTGGCTCTGTTTTAATCAGTTGTCTAGTGATGGATGCATTTCTTATAGGTAATTCCCCCAGACATATGCTCTGGGGGAACAGGAAAAAAAGTCACTGTGAAACAGTGAAATCACTGGGAAAGAAGTAAACTCACTTTATAGGGCATAGACATGAGAAAATATGATTCTCTTTTTCATGGAGCATGCTGGATGCTGAGATGGTTTCTTAGAATTGCCTAGTAAAACAAGGGACCTGCCATTTTGCCACTGGGTGTGAGCTTCCTCCACGGAAGGACCTAATATGGGAGAAGAAGCTGACTACTGCTCAGAGCCTTGCCTTAGGAGACACCTTGCTGAGAGCCTCTAGTGGGTCAAAAGATCCTCTATCCTGAAGGCTCAGTTTCCACACTAGCATTAACATTGTGGGAGCTAGGTGAAATGCTACACACAGAGCTGCTGGTATGGTGTCTGGTATAGTGTAGACACTCAGGAAATAGCAGCTACTTCAGTGTCCCCTTATGTGTATTAAGAGTACGGAATCTACTGGGATAAAGTTAAGAAAACTATCAATTTTCTAGAATCTGGAAGGAGACATTTAATTAGCAAGTGATTATGAAGCATCTCTGATAGATACTCGTGGTTTTGGTCCTGAGAACCCAATAAAGAGAAGAGGTAAATTCTCATGGGATCTTACAGTAAACAAGTGTACACAGAGACTCTGTGTCAGAAAGTCAAAGTGTCTGTAAGTGATTATGGACCCTTGACAGGGCAACTTTGAAGATTAAAGGGACAAGAGATTACTCTGGGTGAAGTTGAAAGGCAGCTTTGGGGAAGAGGTGACTTGAGTAGGTCTCTTAAAGACCTATACATTTTCCACATGTAGGAATGAAGAGAACAGGCTAGGGATAATTACAGACTCCAAGGTGGACACTCAGGATGTCAGCTCAGACTGAGTAAAGCTCAGCTTACCCAGGGGAAGGATGAGTAGGTCAGGGATTTTCTGTATATCCCTTGGTTTGGGGGATGCACTCTGCCTAGTCTTGCTATCTTTTTCCAGGATGCTGATCTTAGTGGATAGCATGCCAGAATGCCCTTGGCCCTGGCTTCTGGTGGAAGTCAGCAGGGGGAGGTTCCAGTGAGATATTGGAAGTCCAAATCAGAGGAGTTGGTTTGGCACGTGGGTGCTGGTTTTGCATCACAGCCCCTGACTCCTTTATGTGCCTGCTTACCACCTAGATCTTTCCCTGTGTATGTAAAGCATCTTGTGTATCGGGATGGATTTAGCCAGTAGGGTGATATCAGCTAGCCATGTTCAGTCAGTGCTGTACTACAGTCCCACTCAAGGTGACCTTGGGAGACAATGATAAGGGAAAACCTCATGACTAGCACTTAGGACAATTCATCTCTGTCTCTCTATTTAAGGTGATTTTTGTTTGATCTCTGTTTTTTCCCCCTTTTCTAGCTCAGCATTGCAGAAGAAAAGTCAAATACTTTCAGCTCCAGTGTGCTTTTTTTTCAATGATGTGGCAGTTCATACTTTTCTTTCAAATACAACCTGAAAGGTTAGAGGTGGTAAATGGCTCCATGGCACACTGACTGTAAATCTGAGCTGAAATGGAATCTGTAAGCCATTATCAGATTCCAAATCAAGCTGCTGTGGCCTTTCCCAGTTTTTGTTTCAGGGAAAGTGTGTTTTCATTCTGTCAGTGGACAGTTCACACACCTACTATTAAAAGAGCATTCACAGTGAATACTTGATGTGAAAGAGACTAGTTAAATACTTCAAGTCCAAGGGATTCCATTAAAGTAATAAGGAAATTACATTTAATTTTGAATGGAAGAAAGATTTCTAATGCCATTGCCATTAAGCATTTATCATCTACACGCAGTGCTGGTTTTTGTGAGTGAATTCCTGAAGCACAGTTGGTCTTTATATAGGTAGAAAGGAAATATTTCTGCCAAATGCATAGTTTGATGTCACCTTAACAGTGGAGAAAAGCATACTTCTTCAAAGAATAGAATGTGATGGTTGGTTGGAAACTTTTGGAGTTACAGCTTATAGCTCTACCTCCTGAATAAGAAAGAAATACATAAATGAGTCCCCAGATGAAGGCGTGGTGGGGTACTTCATAGGCCTAATTGACTCCAGACACAGGCTGTAATTTGTAAGCAAGCAGTGACAAGAGGAAGTGAAATCAAAATTAAATTAAGGTAGGAAGGGAAGATACGAAGAAGTGGTGATGAATTTTCCTAAAAGCTTCTAAGTATGTGTCTGTGAGTAAGCAATTGGAAGTTTGTAGCTGTGCCTCAGTCATGGCAAAAGGCAAAATCTGGAGATATCTTGGGTTCCAAACAGATCCTCCCCCCCATCTTGTTTAAGAATCTGTTTTGATGCTCATTTCTTGGTGCAGTCTAGTGAGTTCAGGTGTTTGCTTCTAGACCATTTCACTGACCATACATCATCTGATGTGAAGCTCAGGACAGAGTGTCTTGGAGGACAGCCTTTTCTGTTTAGAGTTTGACATTGTGACATTTTTGTAGCTCATATAAATAAATGTCTAAGAACCAGCTGTCCTCAGTGACCACTACATTTGTGGTTGTTTCACTCATTCTCCCTTTCCTGACCATCTTGTCTTAGTGACCAGGCCCCAGAGGACAGGCAGGCCCATTTGTCCCACTTCCCTTACAGCATAGACAACATGGTTTGGCACAGATCTGGAAATCAAAGAAGTGAATCAGCCACAGTATTTTCTCTCATGTCCATTTTATTGTAGTATGTGGGGGCAACCAGAGCTTGAACCTGTAGAATAGCATTGGGCCCTTCATCTTTCTGGAGTCAGGTCATTTTTCCCTTCCTCCCTCCCTCCCTCCCTCCCTCCCCTCCTCTCCCTCTCCCTCTCCCTCTCCCTCCCCTTCTTAGAACCCTCTCACATTGCCCATTCCCCACAGAACAAGCTCTCAGTTACTTAACTGGTGTTTAGAAGAATTTACAAAACTAGCTGTGTTCTTCCAGGTTTGCGTCCTGTGGCTTGTCTGATGGTTCTCCCAGCTTCACCCAAACGATACTGTTCATAATCCCACCTGCCTTGTCACCTCCTGCATGGCTGCAGCTCTTTCTACTTCATGAGCTACTCACACTCCTTCACTTTCTCAAATATGACTTATTCTAGCCTATACTGGTCTTCTGAATTCCAACCCATTGTTGCCTACTGTATGTTATTTATCGATCATATAAGACTTAATTTTCCAGGTGAAATGAGAAAAATATTGCTGTTTGAATCCTGCATGGTATTATTTACCTTGGGCCATAGCAGATGGAAGGGAAGAGGTTAGGACTCATTCCATCTTCATGTTTCTCTTCCCTTAAAAAGGATGTAAACATCTAATGGTCTTTGTGCCTCCTTTTATGGCCAAAGTCTAGCACAGAGTCTGGCCTATAGTAAAGTTTCCTTATATGGTTATGGAATAGATGACTAAAAGGCACTCCCTAGATATTTGTTTATTGTTTGAACCAGTGGAGATAAGTTCTCTCTTAAAAGCCACACAAGCCTATTTTCCTTTTGTTTTTACACCCACAGCAGTTCTTCCTGCAGCAGGTCCCCATCACTTGCCTTGGGGTTCAGACTGAAATATAAATCAGTTTTCCTCCTCTCTGGGAGATTGGAAAGCAGTCCAGTCCAGTCCTCACTTTTAGCCCTCCGCCATATCACACTGCCTCCAGGGGGAGCTTCTCAGATTCATTTATTCTGCAGGCTTCTCCTGTTCTTCATGAAACCATTTTTGTTGTTGTTAAAGAAGCAATCATTTGTGTTTGTTTTAATTTCTTTTTTTTAGCTCTCATAAAATTTGGTTCTCTTCCTAATTCTACCAAAGAGTAACTCTACAGAGGCCTGATAGACACTGTCAAGAATGGAAGGCTTTCTTTTGAAATCTCTTTCTCCTATTTTGAGTATGCTGTTAGCTTGCTTCCCCCATCTCTCAGTCTTGTCAGGTCTGACCTGAGGTCTATGCTCACCTCTCAGTGTTTGTTGTTACCTCTCCATATATATATATACAATATATATATGCAATACAAATTAGCTTAGATGTTAAAAGAATATATGGATTGATGGCTGGATTCAGTTGACTAACAATATCACCACATGGTGAGTTTCCTTTGTTCCCTCTAGTCTGTCTTTCAGCATTGGTACTTCTTTGTCATTTTTATTTGTTTCTAAACTCCTTTTTTAGATCACATGGGCATTTTTTTTTTTTTGAGGTAGGTTCTTTCTATGTAGTCCTAGCTGTCCTAGAACCCACTGTGTAGACTAGGCTATCCTTGAACTCACTAAGATTTGCCTGCCTTTGCATCCCAATTTCTGGGATTAAAGGCATACACCACCATGCCTGGCATCATGGGCCTTTTAATTCTACCTTAAAAACACAAGCATTAGCTTTGGAACCCTCCAGATTATAGCGGCTCTGTCCTTGTAGCATCCACACAGATGCTGGGGCTCAGCTAGTTGAGTCAGAAGCCTATCCTAAAGCACAGGCTTCCAGAGGAAATGGAGAGTATGTGTATGTGGGCCTCTTAGCTGCAGTGGGGCTCTTTAGCTGCAGTGCTGAGTGCTGAGGAGCAAGTTTCCAAAGGAAATGTGAAGGCCCTTAAGAAGGAACAGTGCATAATGGTGGCCCAAAAGAGCAGTGTTGCATTCAAAGTTGTGCCCTGCTCCATGTTAGATACATTGCTAGTTCATTCGGTACTGAGAGTGCCTCTGAGAACCAGGTCTTCCCTCTCTTACTCTTGAGTACTTCTGTTTGAGCACCCACTGTGCATCTGGCAGATAGCCATGAATAAGACATCTCTGATTTTAAGAACTCCAAGCCTAATGAAAAGAGAGGCATGCATTAAGGTACATAACGAAAGCCCATTGTTGTTACCACAGTGGCAGATGGCGGAAATAGAAGTCTAGCACAGACTTCTACTAGACACAGGAGAGCCAACTTTTTAACTTGACCTTAAAGAGTACAGCAGGATTCCCCCCAGTTGTGAAAGGAACAGCTTTCTCCTGAAGGCCACTGTGAACTATCAACCATTTCTATCAGGGAACTGAGTCACATCAAGTTATAAAACTCATTGTGCTGCCACTTGTGGGTCAGGCTGTCACAGTAACAGATCCAGGCAGACCCAGTAGGGGCTTGGATTAAGTTCATAACTGGAGGGACAGAAGATAGTCAAGACATGTTTGACAGGAAGTAAGCTCCATTAGATATAGGAGATGACAATGGTAAAGATATCATTGAGGCCTGGCTGGAATTAGATACTGTTATCTGAGGTATGTGGCTAACAATCAGGTGACATATTGATCAGGTAGCTGCAAAGACAGAAGTGTACCGCAAGACTGGTTTCAATGCCTGGCCCAGGTGGCATGAATGTAAATGGAGAATGATAATTTGGAGGGTGAGAAAGAATCTGAGGTAAATTGTAAATTTGAGAGGTCATCAGAGCATAGAAAACCCCAGACATCAGCTTTGGAGAATGCAAGCATGTGGGGCCCTCCACTTAACAGCTAGTGTCACGGAAGATGGATTATAGTGTAAGGATAAGGACAGGGATCCTCTGTTCCTGGAGAGTGATTTGTGACCAAATAACTTATTAGCACTATGGTTCTCCTTGGTAATAGGTGAAGAAACTACTTTTTAATTGAGGTGATTAAAATGAATAAAGAGCTTTGAAAGTGTTCAGCCTCGACAGTAGATGTGGACTGCTCTGCATGTGAACACTCCTGTCTTTCTGCACTGGCCTGCCAATCTAAGAAATAGCTTATTGGACTTAAATATATTTGCTTCTCTGAAAACTAGGGCTTCCTGTGCAATCATGCAAGGGACTGATACCATGAAGCCTTTTCAGATAAATTTTTTTTTTTTTTTTTTTTTTTGCTGGTTATCAGTTTGACCTCCAACTTAGGTGTGACTTTTTTTTGTTTTTTTCTGCATTTGACATACTTATGATTGCTCCTAATGCATCATAGTGTATACTTTCCTAGACTCCTTTCTTCTCTTTCTCTCTCCTTCTCTCCCTCCCTTTTCTATTTTCTTCCTCATAATCTTCCCTAATACTGGCATGCTCTATTAGTTGCCAACATTGGGCAGTTTGTGGTATATTACATCAATCAAGCTACTTTCCTCATGCATCTGTAGAAATTGGCAGTAGTTTCTAGTCTTCTCCATCAGGGTCTGGTATCTGAACTTGTTGTCTTTTCTTCCTCTTCCATTTTCCCAAGTCAATGTCTTGAACCACTGACTGGAACTGTGTGCCCACAATAACATGAGCACCACGAAGCTGGAATTTGATTTAAAGGAGAATATTGTACCAAGTCCATTAAGTTTTGGGCTTTTTGAAGCCTAGATTAAAATAGAATGGTGTTCAGAGTGTGACTATGTTGCTGAATCCCTAACCGTCATTGAGCCTGGCATCGTGTGTGTCCATTTTTCAGTAACTGGGTAGGTCACTTTTTTATTTATTATGAACACAAACACTGATCCTAACAGCTGACATGTGAAAGGGAAGAAGGCGCTGGTGATGAAAACCATTTAATGATTAGTGAGGAAACAAATATTGTTTAATGAAAATAAAAACCATGTCTAAAGGGCCTAATGCTGACTTTTGGAAATATAAGCATGTTGCGGTCTTTTGTGTACCCTCTGTCCTGTACAGTAGATATTGTTTAAAATTGCTTGGGAACTGGAGCTTGCAATTGTGAGCCTGGAATGTCCTGCAGATAATTAAGTTGTGGTCAGGCTTTGGAAAAATAAAAAGTTCTCGAACTATGATTTTATAAACATGCTACAATAACATTTCTTTATATTTAACAGTTTCTTATAGAAAGTTGATACTCTCATGAGGCATTGATTAAAGGTAAAACATCAAGAAAGAAAAAATATTAAATTAAAACTTCACTTAGGATGTTGACAGTTGGCTTGTAATATTAAACAGATGTGTATGTTCCTGGGGATAGTCTTCCTTCTGAACTGAATTGCTAAGTTGTATTTTTTTTTTTTAATGACAACTACAAATTTTTGATCAGTTAATAATTTTAAATACCCGCTCTACAATCTTCAGTATCTAACTTCATCTGTAGTTTGAGCCTTCTCAATGATATAATGACTGGTGAGACCTTTGCTGCCTCTTCTAAAGCCTTTCATTTTCTCCCCCACCCCAATCCCAAAGCTTAGCCCAGCTCTTCTGATTTCATGATGCATTCTTGGAGATTGATTCCTTGAAATAATTTTAGGATCATTGGGTGGAATTCTACCCTGGCAGATTTATGTCTGTAGTTTCCTCCCATGTAAGCTTTGCTTTGGCATTTGAGCACACAAGCTGACCTACATTGTGGTATTGTGTTTGTGTGGTCAATTGTAAAGGCTTCATAATATGTCTGTAGAGCTAGCCATGCAGATCAGCCTATACCCTATGCTGTGGGACCAGAGAAATTCCAGTGAGGAGACCCAGAGGAAACTTGGCCAGAAGTGAAAGAGACACAGTGAACTCTTGCTTAGCAGGCTTTCACCCTTGCACTCTCTAAGGCCGGAGTTTAGCAAGGACAGTGGACTTGTGTAGAGCAAGTGTGGTTAGATGGTAGGTGAGTCCGTTCTGTGACATGAGGTGAAAAATACTTTGTGACATCATAAAGTCTTCAGATATATTTGCATGATTAGATAAACTGCATTGTTGTGTTTAGGCGAATGCAAAATTTAAATGTAGACATCATTTTTGCTGTGCAGCCCTTGATATGCAAACATCTTAAGTTTCCTAAAAGGTGTCTGGTTACACTCAACAGCTTTGGGGCCTTGGATACACTTACTTATCTTGCACAGTCTTCTTTGGGGAATCAGGGTTTTGTTGTATTTTTGTTTCTTTTCTCTGCAGATTGCATTTGGAAAGCTCTGATTTGGGGCCTTAAGTATAAGGAAGACATTTTTAGTAAACACAAAGGGCTTGCTAGACAATCTAACAAAACAAAACACAGTATTTTTTATACTTCAAACATGTATTTTGCTTCAAAAATAATGGATTCTCCTTATTGACTTGCTACTTCAGTGTATCAGTTCTGTATGTATATGGGTAGTATGTGTTGTCTGTGTATGTGTGTATGCGTATGGTGTGCATGGATGGATAATGGATTTTTGTGTACGTTGTCCAGTTTAATTCAGTATGCCAGGTTCTCCCAGAAGTGAGAACACTGACTAACTGCACTGTTTTGGAAAAACTTGGAGCTTTGAGCTGTGTACAAAGTGTAATTTGTTGCTCTAGAAAGAGTCACTCAATTTTAACTTAAGACTCTTAAAGGTGATAAAATGTATCATTAAAGAGCTGTATGTTTTGTTTTTTCCGCCTAGTCTTTATACTGTTTTATTCCAATTCTCTTTCAGTGTTTTGCTATTAAGGACTAATGCAAATATTTTCGATAGTTCTCTCTAACCAGAATTCGTAATTATTAACAGATTTAAGTAGAAAATTCTGTTTCACTTTGCCATTCTTACTGCATCATAAGATAACTCTGTAAATGATACTCATTTATAGATATTTTGGCTTGCTCACAGATCCTAATTTTAGTATTACGCTTGACTGAGCAGCAAGCTGCTGTGATCAGCTAAGGGAATTGTATTAGGCAAGCAGCCTTTATTTTCTGTGTCTGTGTAGTTTGCAGTGTCTTCTACTCCTCAGAGAAGCACAGTTTTAAGAATTTTTTTTTTTTTTTTTTTTTTTTAGTTTTCAAAAGTAATAATCCTAACACAGGGCAAAGGAAAGCAAAAAAGTTTCTTAGAGCAGGTGATTTCTTGCTTGTATTATGAGACTCACATACTGCCATCTTTCAGCCACCTCATTTGGTCCTTACTCTTCTCCCCATAGCATTTGCATCTTTATGCTGTTTTGCAGATGGTGAAGTTGGTATGTTAAGAAAGGGGGCTACGTTGTTCCTTCCCCAGGATATGAGTTCTTGGGTTTTTTCACTACTCAGTTATAAATTGGGAACTGGAAGGTACTTGTTGGTCCCTAGTGGCCTGAAATGGGAACTGCATCTCTTGAAATTTTTATTAGAACCCTTTATGACTTTGATTGGAAAGACATAAGTTAATAATTGTAGCTAGGTTATCTTATTTTAAATGTTGTTTGAGTTACAGCTATAGTTATTTTTCCTGCCTGGACTTAGGTGAAGATGATTTGAAAGCGTGGGCGCTAGATTTCCACCTGTCCTTTAAGCTACTTAGGGCTTGGAGGGACAATCTGAATAGCGTGTGCTAAGAAGGTTGAGGAGTTTTGGTAGAACTTGTCTTTGTCATCTTTCTGTCAGGTTTATCTTACTTAATTTTCATGAAAATGATGTGTTTGTTACTGTGGTCACACTGTGATTAAGCTTTGGCTGATGTAGGATATTTTATTGTCCCTGTCCTGGAAAATTATAGCAGTTTTTATGAGGAGTGGTTTGTGGGTTCACACAGCCCACTTGGAGTGCCACTTACTATAATTCTCTTCTAAAAGAACCATAAAACATCATGTAAATTGTTTAAAAAGGGAAAGGTCTTTTCTGAGAAAGACGAAACATCTCTCCAAGCCCCCTTTTGTTTCTTACAGCAAGCTTCATGACTTAGCTCAGTTTATCTGGAGCGGGAGAGTTAGCAGATAGAATACGTGTGTCCGAGGCTGGTGAGACTGTGAGCTGTAGCTGCTCACCTCTAAGCTAGTGTTGATTGTAGTATAGAGGCCACATTCTGTGACTTTGGGTGGAAATATGGTAAAGGGGGAATGAGGTGATGTTTCAAAAAGAATTTTTAAAAAATTTAAAGCCCTCAGCACTCACATGAGAAAGCCATGTGCTCATAATCTGCATTAAGATTTGATTTTTGGTAGTTAGTCTTGTGAAGCACATATTGAAATTCACATGAAGACTGACCTAAAGAAGTTCTCTTTCCTTGGCAGTTTCTCATGCTAGTTGGCTTGCTTTGTTCTGTTTATGTGCAACGCATGAAGAAAGCATAAAACGGCACAATCACAAGGCCAAAGTTCTGTCATGGTTTTGTACAAATGCCTTATTCTGATCCTATCTTGGTTTGAGCATGAGCCTTACAGAGAGCAAGAGCGGAAATTGGGAATGATTTTCTACAGCAGTTACATGCTACTCTGCTGCTAGTCATTCAATACAGGTCCATCTTACGCTGAGCAAATCGGTCTAAGAAAATCTGTATACATGCAAAATGGGAAATCGGGGTAGTTGTTCATTTTCTGTGAAGATATAACTTATGGTATATTTAATTTTAGAGCCACTTTCTGGGCCCATTCAAGATCATTATACTTGCAGTGACTTTTTTTTAGAGACAGGAATGAACCATCTGTAGTAACAGAAATAGTTGCCTCTGTAAAATGTACCTTGATTCAAATCAGTCTTGTTAAAATACTCATTATCTCTATGTCTTAGAAACTGATTTTGTGGCAAGAAAAGGTGACTGTTAACATTTGTGTCTTACCAAGAGTGTTGGTGAAACTGCCCAGTGTGGCATTGAGTCTTTTTCTGTTTTCAACCTAAAAAGTTCCTATGTGCATGTGATTTAGTAAATAATAGAAACTTAAGATTTATTCTGTGACTATAAATTCCCCTTTGCAGTAAAAACTGATCACACACAAAACCATCTTCCTAAAATGTAAATCTTTTGAGACTGTTACAGATTCTTTTTAAACTTCCTATTTTCACTCTTCTGGTGTTAGGGCAGTTCTGCTCTATCAGTATAATAACAGAAGCAAATTTGGGGAATAGAAAATGAAGCTATAATTGGAGTGGAGAATGAAAAAATAAAAGGTGCTTCTGATGCCATGATATGTGTGCAAAAGCCACAGACTGGCTACAGGCAGCCCTCCATCTCTAGCTGTTTTCCCCAGTGTTATCTAACAAGGCTGGGGCCCCCTTGTCCAAGATGTTCGCCTGAGAAGCCTCTGTCTATTTTTCAGCACGCCAAGCAAAGGCAATGGCATTTCAGCCAGGGCTGGAAGTCTATGCAGATTTCCACAGGGACCTGGGGCCTCTACATTAGAGAGTGCTCTCTAGGGATTTATGTGGTACTGTGTGACGACTTCGTAGTTGTTCTGCGGGATAAAGAGTGCTGTGTTTGTGAAGGGTTGGTCTCTTTTAGACTAGGAAGTACTTTTGCTTGTTTCGTTTTAGCACAGACAAAAAAATCCTTATCATTTGCAGTTCTAAAGAATCATACTCAAGGGTTTATTCAGGAATATACTTTGCTTTCTCAGTTGTCCAGCTGGAAGATAACCATATCAATGTTGCTAGCAACTTGTTTCCAGAAGAATGTTTGTGTTTTTGTTTTTTACTTAAGTTGTTTAGGAAGTATTTTTCATGGACTTCGAGTGATGCCAACTCATTTATCAAATTGTAACATTTGTATGTGAAAATCTTCATCATAAGACAATTCCTGCCAGAAAAGAGGCATGGTCTTTGAATTTCCCCCCAAAACTGCAACTCCAGAAAATATGTAAGAGATGTAGCAATTAACCTACATGCAGGTTTCTAATACTAGAAAATGGGCAGCTAGTTACATTCAAAGACAGGATCTGATGGGCCCAAATTGCTTAAAACAGCACAGTTACTGAAGATCTTCCCAAGGGAGCTTGAGAAACCATTTAACAGATGAAAGTACATTCTGAAAAGTCTGACCTTACAGGCAATCATAAAATGAATCAAAACAGTGCTTTTTTTCCCCCTGAAATGTACAGAGCCCATCTGTGTCTAATCCAGTAATTATAGACTGTGTTCAATTACCTTTTCAAACTTGGAGCAGACTGGAGACTAGGCAGTGAACAAACATAGGGTTTTGTCTAGACCTCAATTGACCACAGTCTAAAACGTGAATTTATATCTAATTTTATTTTTTGTTTGGTTTGATAGTTCTTAGAGGATTCATTTTTGCTACTTGGTGTTTCACCCTCTTGATCTCAGACACCGCCTTTTCTCTTCACAAAAGCTTTTGTATCGGCTGTGGCTTAAGCTGTAAGGAGGGTTAGTTTTGTGAGTACTCACTGCTGCCTGCAAATCGATAATTTGCACTAGAGAAAAGGCTGCATTGGGCTGGGGGAGGGGATTTTTTGCCAGTGAGTAGCATTTTTTAAACTAGTCCTTTAAATGCTGCTGCTGACTGTAACTCTTTGTTGTATGTGTGCTAGGGAAAAATAAATTCTTTTTCCTTAAATGTAAACCGCTCTTGGTAATTTTCAGTTGCTGTGTCCATTCACCATTTTCAGAACAACAAGGAGTTTGCTAAATGAAACCTGTCTTTCCCTCTTGTACCAGTGCTACAGGTTTTGTGTATGTTCATTGTATTGTATTTGCTGATTTTGTTATAAGATGCACTTACAATCCTTAAATAATAAGTTGGTTTATGATATGATGAAACAGATTGTTACATCTTGTCCAAGAGCCTTAGCAGGTCAAGTTTTTTTTTTGTTTTTTTTTTTTTCCAAATGCAAAACAAAAGATGACTACAGCCTTGTGGTGGGATACCCCTTTCTTTGTTGATTAGTACTCTTATGCCAGGAGTGTTGCAGACAAATGCTCTGATGAAGTCTCATTGCATACCAGGTAGGAATTTTTTCAGAGACCATAGAACCACTTCTAATATATTATTTTTAGGTAGCTGTGTTCCTTTAGATCTTACCCTCTTTGGAAGGTTTAAGGATCGACACAAGGGAGAGACAATTATACTCTGGTTACATAGATGCGCTTTCGGAGAGTCACCTGAGAAAATGAAACCTAGAGCAGGTCATGAGTGCCTTATCCAAAGTAGGGTGAGCTATATGCTTAGAACATGTGGCACCGTGCTTCCTCTGTCTCCTTCCTGGCCCCTATTCTGGAGCAGTATTGACACAGTATTACTGGAGGCTTTCTGACAGGAATTGGAAAGAGATTTTGAATATTGTACCATCCATCCCTGTCTACTTAAAGGGCAGTTTCTATGCCCATCTGTTCACTGGTTCAGCTCCTTGATAGCTCTGCATTCATTGCCTAACACTGAGACCTCCTTTGGTTGTGTGGGTTTTGTATTAGCTGATTAACCCTGCTCAGGCAGCTCCCACTCAAGTATAAGAGCCTTCAGATCAAGGCTGGGGAGGGGTATGTTCTCCCATTGTATCCCAGCTTGAACACAATGCCTGGCTTGTGGCAGGCACTTTGCTCTTGTTGCCTTGAGTAGGGACAAAATGGATCTTCCATTGAATTCTTAGTATTGAGAGGTCAAAGTGAAGGACTCTTAAAGTTAGTAGAAATTATATCTGAATGATACTTAAGTTTACACTCTTTCTCTGTAGTCTAAATCCAAAGATAGAGCTTTATTTCCCACTCTAAATTTTTAAGTGATAATGATAAAATGAGTTTTGTCTGTGGAGTCTCAGTTTCTCCTTGAAGTTTCTCTGCCTGCTGCTGTGCTGACTCGGTGATGGCTTATGGCAAGTTTTATGCAACTGCTTGCCCCATCTGCAGTGAGAAAACTGAGAAACAGTTCTCTGATTTGAACATCTGCAAGTCTTCTTCCTGATTCCTATGGAAACTTTACAGGGATTCATCACCTAATAGAATTGAGCACTTACTACTTGAAAGATGCTGCTTAAGGTGGTGATATCATAATGTAGAAGCCCTGTCTTTGTGATTTTGAAGTGTGGGATTGGTGGTGATGTGTCTCTGTGACACCCTCACACTCTCTTTTTGCATATTTGCTGTTTCTCACCTTGGTTCTCAGTGTCATGAGTCTCCTGCTTTCAGGTTGAAAGGGGAGGCAGTGATGGAGCATTTATCTAAACAGTCCACAGTTCTTTAGGCGCATCACAGACCACTGGTCCTGCCACTTTGTTTCTGTTGACTGTCAGTTTAAAATGTAGAATATTTTGTTTTTGTTTTTTTAGACCAACCTTGGAGTTTTAGAGACCTATACAGTATGTCATATTTGAGCAGCCCACTTAAGGACTGAAAATACTACTTTTTTGTGATTTGCATATTGAGAGTGTGTCTCCTAAAACCAGCCAATACACTTTAGACCCAGCAGTAGAGAAGGCCGTGTTCATTAGACTCAAAAGGTTGGGAGATACATCTGGAGATGAAGTTGGAGTCACAGCAGTTTTCTTCATGTCTTCAAACCCAAACCCTTTGTCTTTTGATCCCCTGGCAAGAAGGGCAGCTATTCCTGAGAGACTCAGGCCTGCCTGGAGCAAAGCTGAGTTTGGAGATACAGATCACAGTGCAAGGTGCAGGCTTCTTTAATCCACAGAGAGCTTAGTTTCCAGGTTTGCTGGTAAGAGTTCCAGATTTCCTGTCTCTTATCTCCTCTTAGTCTTTGAGAAGTCGTAAGATTTTTGAAAATTGACTGTTTCTCTTAGCATTCTGAATTGGATGCATTCATATCCAATTTGATATGTATATTATCATATTCTTGAATTTTATTCTTGAAGCTAGTTGGAAAGTTTCAAGGCAAATATTTGGTTTTCTGTTAGCCCACAAATTGGGCCATGGTTGTTCAGTGATGGCCTTGTGTTGACTGAGGCAATATCACATTTTAGTGTATTTTGTTAGGAGCCCAAAAACCCACCAAATGTCTTATCTGATTGCAAGCAATATTCACTAATATTAACATCAACTTCCATCTTCAGGAACTTAACCTGTTACCCAGAAATATAGAGTCTTGGTGTGAAGCCCTGAAAATGTAGCTATAACATGCCCTGCTGGCCCCATATCCCAAAGTTAATGGTGGTTTTCCAGTGAACTCAAATGCATCTTGGAGGGACCCTACCAGCAAACCTGTCTCAAACATGGAAGGCCATCCTCAGGGTTGTGAGCTGTTGGAGTACAGGCTGCTTGCTATATGTGGTGGGCACTTGGGATTCATTTCTTCCCCTCAAAGCATCCTCTGTCAACCATAAAGTCACTCTTCTTTTGGAAGCTCTCTCTAGCTCTGACCTTAAGCAGGCACCTGCTACAGATGCTGCTGTGCTCACAAATGACTTTTGTGCCTATTGGGTCACAGACCAAGGTAGGAACCTGACTTTAATCAGATTGTTTGGAAACCTTCTTAGGCCATTTTTTCTTAGTTGGAATTAGGAATGAGTCATTCTTTGTGTAGAACTGTGGATTTTTAACATAGATTAGGTGTTAGAAGTGGACAGTTTCATTGCAGCACTGCAGTGAAAGAGTAACAGCTGAAATGCAGAGAAAATACGAATTGGAATCCGCAGTTTTGGAAGAGGTTTTGGTGTCTGGCTGCAGTTGCTTTAGCAGCCCAACTGAATCAACTCTTTCTGTCATGTCACGCAAGCCAGTGATGCTAAAATAATGCTGCCTCCACAGAGCATTTGCCTATGCTTGGAGATGTCTCTGCTTGCCTTAGGGGTGATACTGAGCATCTTGTAGGTATCAGTCAGGGATGATGTTAAATATATTATGGTGTGTAGGTTCTCTCATAAGCACAAACTTCCTAGCCCCAGGCAAATTAACTCAAAAGCCCAAATCTAAGCAGAGATGAGGCTGATAAACCTGGATATTAACCCACCTTTTGGCACACATTAACATCTTCCCTCCTCTTTTCGGAAGCTAATTACAATTAATGTCTGTTCAGGGGGACTTAGCTAACCTAGAGAGGGGACTTAACTAATCTAGAGACATACATAAACTAGTTGTAAGTGTTGCTTAGTGAGTGGTACACACTCCAGCCCCATATTCCTGATCTTCTAGCATATAGCCAACCTGATATAAAGATAATGTCCATTGCACTGCTTTGAAAAAGTGAATTTCTGTTCTATCCAGGTCAGACTTGCAGGCTGTACTGACACTTGGGCAGTATCTTTTCCATCATTAATGGGCTGGAAGTGATGCCTGTTCAGAACTTGTGCGTAACACTACTTCAGAATTATGCCATCTACCCCAGGATTTACTTTGAGAGTGACATTCAACCCACATAGGAAGGAGACACTCACCATTTTAAGAACAACAAAAAATGTGACTTTTAAAAACCATTGTTGTACTACATGAAGCAACAGCAACAATAACTTCTAGGGTTTGCTAAGTGTGGGCTGGCAGACAGTAGACCTCCTGGAGACTATCAGTGCACAGTGCCTTTGGTTCACCTGCCAGCTCACCTTCAAACAAGGAGTGGATTTCCCTAGTAGACTCAAAGCTTTGTAAGTGACTGGAGAGGTACTGGAACATGAGCAAGGGGCCTTTCATTCCCCAAATCTCCTGCATTTTATACAAAAGCTTTAGGGTTCCTTTAGATTTTTTTCTAACCGTTTTTATTCTTAAACCATGACCTGTAGTTGTCTCTTCTTCCCACTTCTGGAACTCCTTCATTGTTCTGAGTAATCAGATTGAACTACAAAGAATTTTATGAGAGTATGCAAGAAGTCCTCTCCTCCTTGGCACACAGCTGACATTTAGTGCCCATTGTTTGTTGGAACAAACAGTGATTTCCTCTTAATTCTGTAGCTCTAAATATTGTTTCTAGCCCCGGAACCCTCCAATTTGTAATTCCTGCTCATACTCCTTTTATATTGTCCATTTAGAGGCATCTGTGATGTTTTGTTAAACAGTAAGTTTGCGTACTGTCTGTCACATATACTGGGCACATGTACTGGTTGTGTCCTCTGCTTAGAATGCTTTGCTCAGGTGTCTGCATAGGTGACTGCATAGGTGGCTGACACTGAGCTCTGCATCAAACCTGCCCTCATTGTCAGCTTCTCAGAAGCCTTCATCACCACTGTGTTTAAACTGTAATTCAGCTTTCCTACCAAGCTCTGCCTCAGTTTCCCCTGCTTGCCATGTGGGTACTTCCCTGTGTACCCATACTAATCCAGCATTGTATTAACTAATTTCTTCATTGTTGGCATTTTTCTCAAGAATCATGTAAATTTGATTGCATGGTGTGTAACCCTTTGATATCATTCTGCTTAGTCTAACTAAAGGAGTGTGCTCGAGGGTGAGCCTGTGGATATTCCCTTCCTGCCTTACCACACAGCAATTTCCTATTGTATGGAGAACTACAATTGTCTATCACTTGTGGAGTGGGCCATGACTGCTTTTCGACAGTTTTGAATTGAACTAACATAAACACTTGTGTGTAGGTGTTTGTGTCAGCATAAAGTTTTTAATTACTCTAGGGCTAATACATTGGAGTGGGATTGTCAGTTCATATGGTGTTTGTTAACTTTCCAAAAATCTGCATATAAACAAATGTGTTTAGCAACATTATTTGTGGTGATAAAACAGTGAAAATATCCAGTCTATTAGCATTGACTTCTCTGATTGAATTTTTGTTTTTAGATTGTGATCAGGGGTTCTCAGTTTTTTCTCCTCCTTCCCTCCTTTATTGCACTGGTTAAACTAGACTTAGAGGGTTTTGTGAAGATACATACATAGATACAAACATTATCTAGCAGTAGAAAGAAATCAAGAATTGATACTTGCTACAACCTGGCTGTATCTTGAAAACATGTTAAGTCCAAGATGCCAATCACTAAGGACCACAGAATGTATTAATCCATGTATATTGACTGTCTAGAAGGCAAGTACATAGGGAATCAGAAGTTAGAGAAAAATGTGAGTAACTGATAATGGACATGGGACTTTAAGGATAGCAGCGCAAAGGCAATGGATAGGAACAGTACTTACACAAATTGTAAATATGATAAAAACACTAAAACATGTATTCCTAAATGAGTAGATTGTGTGATGTGTAAAATAAATGGCAAGAAATCTATTTCTTTAAAAATCTAACTTGCTTTTCAACAAGACTGTCCCATTCTGTATTCCCACCAGCAATGTATTCAAATTGTGTTTGTTCCACATCTCATTGGCACTTGCTATTGCCAGTAATTTTTATCTGTCTTTTGTCGTCTGTCTGTCTGTCTCTATGCTAGGGATTAGGCATGTTAGGCAGTACTGTCCTCCCAGGCTCCCCCAGGCTCTGTGTCAGCTTTCTGCTGGGTGCCATCTATGCTAATGGCACTTCCACAGCTGCCAGTGGTTCTAACACCTTTTACACACCTGTTTGCCTTCTTTGTAAGCAGTCCGTTCCAGTCTCTTGGTCACTTTTAAATCAAATTGCTTTTCTTGGCTTGAGTGAAATCCTTTACATATATTCTGCATATAGGTGCCTTGTCATATATGAGATTTGAAATACTTTCATAGTCTCCGAATGCACTTATCTTCTCAGCTCTTAAAGACATTTGTTGATCACCTGCAGGTTCATCTGGTGACTGAACACATAGTCTGGAGACTCAGTATTTAATGACTGGGTGGGTGGATTCCTTCTTTTACCATGCAGCAACAGATTTTCTTTTTTTCCTGACAGGCAGTGTGGAAATGTAAACCTGATTAAACCATTTTCTGATTGCAATATTTCTTTCTTCTTTCTGCCTCAGAGGGATTAGCAATCTCTGTGAAGATTGCAATGCTGGTGTAAACAGGCTGACTTTTGGGCATGTCCTCTTCTGCCTCCTAGTCTCTTCCTCCCCCACTGACCCGTGTTTCCCATCTGTTGGTTTGGGGCCAGATTCATCTTAACTTAATGTCTTCAGATGAAGAATCAGGTGCACGTGTTGGTTCTGTGTCCTGAGAGTGCATGAAGAGGCAGCTTGAGTGTCACATCAGTGCTACAAACTCTGCCCTCTTCCCCAAACTGGGTTGGTGCCTTCAGTTTATGCTCTTATACCATTCCTGTGTTTTTGCCTCAGAGGACTTCAGTTATTTATAAATATTTACTTAGTGTTTTTTCTCTTTGCCTCGTTGTAAGCTGTTGACTTTCAAATAATTTTCTTCATGTATTCCCCAAAAGAATTTTGAAGCAACTAGGAAACCTCCCTTGCTTAGGATATGATTTCCAGCATGCTTAAAACTTAATAAATTATAACACAATTTGCTCACCCGTCTTCTGAATGGACCTCATGGTCTTTGATGCTGAACTTGCTCACCTCTGCTATGGTTTAATACCAGCTCTCACAGCCCTTTTCAGTGTTAGGGGCCACAGCCTTGCTTTTCCCTAATGAACTTGAACTTCGGCTCCAGATGCCATCTATGTTTGTGCCTGACTTTGCACTGGTTATTCTACCAGAGATTTCTATCCAGCAAAGAGGGGCATGTAAGTAGAATTGAAAGTCTGGCTGACATTTATTTGGTCAGTGTTGGGCCCCACACATGCCACATGCTGACAAACATGAGATTTAAAGTGTCCCAGTGGTGACCATTAGTCTTTCAGTGTTCTGTGTGGTTTTATCTGTGGTTACTACTGATACATGGATTAGAACAACTGTGCAGGTTTTACTGGAGGGGCCTCTTAAGGTCTGTGACCAGTTCCTTTGTAAGTGGCTGTGCACAAACTGATGACAACATTCTTTTCTGGAGTGTGAACATTTAGAACCAATTCCATTCTTAGCTTTTATAGCTTGTAGTAGACAGGAGAAGATGACAATGGAATTTTATGGAATCCAAACTGTCATTTTAAAAATAAAAATCTGGGGACTGGAGAGATGGCTCAGAGGTTAAGAGCACTGGCTGCTCTTCCAGAGGTCCTGAGTTCAATTCCCAGCAACCACATGGTGGCTCACAACCATCTATAATGAGATCTTCTGGGATGCGGGCATACATGGAGGCAAATGTTGTATGCATAATGAATAAATAAATCTTTGAAAAAAATTTTGTCAGATATCAACCCATATTTCTCATTTATTTTGTTAAATGGGAAAAAATGGGCATCTCTGAATTGTGCAAGTGTGGTTAGCCATTTCTTTCTCTGCGTTAACTGCTGCTGATGTCCCTTTGATGGAAGAACTGGTCTGATCCAGTATAGCGCTGTCTAAGACTTGCTATGATTTGCCTTTGTCTCAGGAGGGGGATCAGCTAGTGTCCAGCCTGCAGGGAAGGAAGCCAGTGGGGTCATTGTGGGCAGAGGGTAGAGGAAGGTGGGAGCAACTGCGGTTCTTAGCTGTGTCTGGAATGCTCAGCAGCCAGTCTCCTCCCGGGGACACCCAGCCCCTGCCATGGGAACTGCAGTTGAAGGCTGTGCTAGGCAAAGCTGAGCATGGTTTGTTTTGTTTTGCTTTGTTTTTATACCAGTTTCCATAACTCAAGGCCTATAATAAGACTTCAGTTTTTAAAAAAATGATACCGAATATAGGAAAAACTTTCAATGTATAATTGGATTTCAAAGTCAGTTTTTCATTGAAAAGATGTTAAAAAGAAAATACTTTTGTACTTCTATTGCTGATAGTCTTTATGCTGTGAATTAATTTTCAAGAGCAAAACTATTCTTTACAGCAATGTTTTTATTGATGCAGTAACTTCTCACTACCCCTTACTGTCTATTTACTTTTCTTTACTTCAGGTCATTTTTATTGTTTTTAAGTAACAGAATTCTTGTCAAATGCTCTGCCCAGACAACATTTGAGTATCTTTTATGCTTTTATACTGGTACTGTTTCACACAATTAGACAGTACTGTTGCTATTTCTTCTTTCTCAACTGTGCTGCTCTTGAGGCATCTGGTAACAGATGGTTTAGGGGTATTTTGATGTTGTGGGGGTTCTCTGTATGCATCAGGATATGTATGTGGTACTATGGTAAGAAATCTGACTGCAGACAGCAGCTTCCCCTTCTACAAACATGTGCACTCTGGTCCTGGGTAGTACCCTAGATGTCTCTGTTTTGTAGAAAAATCTAACACAGATTTTCAATTGCCTTTTAAAAAGCTACCCTTCTCTAGGAAACCTTATCTTTACTTTGGCATCTGGTTTTCTATGAAGTCATAATTTTGGATCAGAATTTCCAGCTGTGGCATCCAGTTTTATGGAGCCTGGAGTAAGAATTAAAAACTAGGCTATGTGTTTCAGTATGCAGAATGGATGCTATGTCTCAGTGAAACAGTGTAATGGTTATGTTTAAGGATTTTAGTTTGCAGGATTATTTTCTGATCTGCTCTAAGAGAAGCAGTCTGTGTAACAACAGACAGTTCAGAGGAATGGACTAGCTTTGCTCTTCTTCAGTGGTCCCCGACACAATGTGGGGTGCACATCTCCACAAGGGAGAAAGCATGAAATGGCAGACTGCCAGCAGCTCATAGTGACTCCTTCACTTCCCAGATGAGGAAACTGAGGTATTAACTTTGTCCTGTGTGAGTGAGAAAATAGTCACTAACTAGAAATGAAAGGGGTTGAAGTTAATCCTGTTAAGGGAAATCACATGGCCTGCTGTTTGACAATGCAGCTGTCCTGTGCAGAGAAGCCACCCCCAGATGGCAGCGCTGCTCAGAGACTGCCTGTGCCTAGGACTAGGAGAGTTGAGAGACCAGTGGAACAGGAGCCAGGTTGGCAGAACCTCTCCCGATTTAAAAATGTTTTCATTCTCTACTCTCTAAATCTACTCTTCAATTTTAATCCTAATGAATTACAAAATCAGTGGTTTGGAATACAAGAATGCCTTGATGTAGCAAATTGGTGCTCATTACAGCAGGATTTGTCTTGCAGAACTAGATACCTGGTTGTCTAGCAATGGAGACGTGGCTTCATTGTGGTCTGTATAAGAGTGGGATGTGATGTGATGTTGCTATTAGAAGTTGTAGTAAGTTTTTGGTGCTAAGTAAAATAAGTGGACTGTAGAATATGGTTTCATTCATGTAGAGAATGTAGAAATACAAATAATAGTATAGAGTAAATTTCAGTGATGTCACTATGGGTTGATTTTACTTTCTAATTCTCTTAGTTTATAAATTGTCTACCATAAGCAGAAAATAAGGACATAAAATTTTAATGCTATCAAATAGACAATTGTTTTATAAAGCTATAAGGTCATTTTAGAGTCTCACTGAAGGTAGGCTCATAGATACGGTGAACACAAAGATGGTGCTTGGCTGATCTCTCACATAGCTGCCCTGTCTCCACCCCATGCTGTGGACCCCACTGCTGGGAGATATTACCCATCCAGACCTGGGGCAGTAAAGTGAGGCCCATAGGGAACTTTAATCAGCAGTCATTTTATTTGACCAAAATCAGAAGAGCACATATATTTGGAAAACCGTTCTCTAGTATTGAAAGAACATTTCTTTATTATTTGAAAGTGCCTACTAGTTAGCTCCACTGACTGGGAGGTAACATTCTGCCACTTGTAATTCTTTGTCTGGTGACTGGAAATTTTCATAAATCGGCTTCCCAGAACGTCTATTATATGGGTAACTTGACCTAATTCCTCTTACCTGGTTCTGGTTAATGATTAAGTTGAGTTAGCCATTAAGTAACAAATGGTTATGTTGAAGACGGTGGGCCAATACCTGGGAGTTTGAAAACATACCTTTCATCAGGCCAGGCAAGTGCTGTGTCCTCAGAATATAGAACTGGTCAAGCAGCTGTGCAAATGAAGCTGTTTTTCTAAAAGGTAAGCTTTCCTAGAGTATACTGTGGTTTTCTTCACTCAAGATTTTTTGGAAAAAAAAAATCTAAAAATATTTTGAAGCCCTCAATTCCACTTTATAATTTGGAAATCAATAACTTCTTGCTACTGTAATTTCATACGTTTAATACTACCCCCAGGAAAAAAAAGCATTTACTTACTTCACATTTCTTATAGTGATTTCAGTGGGTCTCATTTTGCATTACAATTATGGCTTTCCATTCCACGAGGTATGGTTTAGAGTTGTGTTTCAAATTTGAAATGGCTCATACATTAATGAAGCTACTGTTTTTAATTTGAAAGAAATGCTCTTTCAAGGAAAGTTCTTAGGTCCTGGGATGCAGTTTTAAAATGTTTGTCTTATTCCCCAAAAGAAAAAGTGGCACCTTTAGACCCTCAGTAGCCTGTTGGATCAACTGTATATTGATTTCTGTGCAGTCACCAAGGGGCTACAGAGCAGGAAGGATAATGTCCCAAGGCCTTGGGACAAAGGTGATTTCTTACTTGAAGGAAATTCTAAGTTGGCCCAGTGCTCAGTCAGCCTCTGTGTACATTCCCTCCCTCTGCATCGATAGAAAACCTAAGTGTTTCCTTAAAACTCAAGCTGTTCCTACTTGTCTCATTTTGGGGTTGTGAATGTATGCCCATGTGGATATAAATGGGGTTTATGGTGCTCGTTAAACATCATGACTTCCTGTATTGGATGATAGCTTTGTTCTTACAGTGAATTGTTTTTGTTTTCCTGACAAACAACTGTTTCCTTTGGAAAACTTATGAAATCTTTGATTTTGAATTGGAACAGTAGTGTAGACAGTCCAAATGCATGAACTTTACCTTATTATCTACTTAATGAATATTCATGAAGCTTTGTGGAGTATGGGACAGTCTTTACTGATGAAGGTACATCAGAGATGCTATCATTATTGGTCTAATGACATGGTACTATTTTGCAACAATTAAAACATCCAGTATTAAAAATTTACTTCTTTTTGTTAGGAGTTCAACCCACTAGGGGAGGGGGAACAATAACAAATAATTTCAAATTTAGAAAAGACATGTAAATTAATTTCAAAATTTCTGGTTACAGTATGTACCAAGAATTCTCATTTCTAGAAAAGAATTATTGTCTTTATTTCTTCATTAGTATTTGTGAGATTAATCTGAACTTTTTTTTTAGTGCATGGGAAAACACATTTGTGTGTAGTAATTAATGCTCTTCTGTTTGCCAGAGTTCGAAGTCTTCATATGTAAACATCTGTGCGTATATCTGTCTGATCCAAAGCCTGTCTTCTCCTTATGTTCTCATGATTAGATGATAAAGTTGATATTAGTAAAATAATGGTAATACAACTCTTGTCCTAGGTTGAAGTCCTCAAGATGAGGGAGGGGTGTTGGAGGACCAACTTGAGCTTGCAGCTTTTATTTGGGACTGGTGCTGTATGCTAGGCAGTACAGGCCGAGTGGGCAAATGCTCTGCAGCCACATTAGCTAGATTTAAATCCAGTTCTGGTGCTTAGTTGATGAGTGTATCCAACAAAGCACCAACCTCCTGAGCCTGTTCCCTGGATGTGAAACAGATAAAGAGTTTCTTCAAGTGCATTCAGAAGCAAGGGCATATGAAACTATGTCCAGTACTTAGTGTACTATGAGTGCAAGGGACATATTTGGTATTTATTGTAGAATACTAAAACCATTGCTTGCCTATCATTTCAGGGCCTGGTTAGTCAATGCCAGTTAAGCTGATTGGTTATTTTTTTCTCCCCCCAGGCATGTTATAAATACATTAGCAACTGGACTATTGCTCTCCTTGGTGGGTTTACAGTGTTCCTGGGAATTCAGCTTGAGCTCTGAGAAGGGAATCAGGTCCAGCTATATGGGCAGAATGGGGGCTTTTCCTACCTGGCTCTGAGCTGGGCATTGTTCTCTCTAACGCTAATCTAGTACCTCAATTCTGAACCTTTTTCTTCAGAAGCTACTCTGCTTGAGATACTGATTTTATGAAATTTAATTCTGTGAAAGCCTGTGATCTTGTTCTGGGTGCACTGAAGGAGCCTACTTAGTATAGGCTACTTGACAGCCAAAAAGGTTTTCCTGCCTCCTCAAAGGTTGAGAAATCACTGCTTAATCCACCTTCTTGAGACATCTGTTCTTTTTTGCATCCTAAGTTCCTAAGACTTACACAGCATTTTAGTATCCTCCATGACACTGTAATTTCTGTTACACTCTGCCCCCAGGCTCTGGTGCAGTGGTTCCTTAACCTGCAAGGTCAGGGTTAGGGATAAAGTGTATCTTTACAAGTAAGGAGGACACAGCCTCCTCAGTCAGCTTGAGAAGCATGTGCAGAAGCTGTTGGTTTAAAATTGATAACACAAGTATCTTTGGCCTCAGCTCTCCTTCTTTAAAGGAAGTTCTGAGCAAGCTCAGCAGGGGTGGAGGAATGTAGTCATTGGACAGGAAGAGGACAGGCAGATGAGACTGGAAAGACAGTAGGCAGGCACACTAATAAAGATCTGAGCCTGTGGCTGACAAATGAGCCAGGAAGTGACAGAGGAATTGCAGAGCTGAGTGTCCTTTTGGCTGTAGCAGTTTAATTGGAGTTAGTGATCAGCTAGCTATGAGGCCTGAGTCTGAGCAGGCAGCAGTATCCTCACAGCCTAGCTAGGATGATATGGAGACTCCAGAGGCAAGGTTGTCCTGGGTACAAGGCAGGGATGAGGATGTGAGAGTTCCAGCCAGAGACAGCCATGAGGGATGAGAATAGAGGATCCCAGCAAGAGGTCCGGATGAGGGCGGGAGAACCCCCTGTAGTTTTGGATAAGGACTGATTTTATATGTGGGCCTCTTCCCTCTTCTGCCTCACTCACTGCCATGTTGCTGTTTAAGAAGTCAGAGCTTTTCTCTGCTCAAGGGGGAAGTACCTCTGACTCTTTGTGCTTTACAGTTTCAGGGGAAGATAGTAGATTATTCTTTCTTTTAGGGTTATAGAGAAAAGGGGAGAGGGGAAATGTTGCTTAAGGACTGTGGTGTAGCCACCAGAGCCTTGTTTTGTGCTAATTATCAGCTGTTGTTCACTTTCTGAGCAGAGCACTTCACACTCACAGGGCTTTCAGTGCAGACCCAGACTGGAGACAGATTCTTATGCACTCTTGACTTTCACTTTTTTTGTGCAGGTCATGTGACAACCTTAGAGAGAAAATATCCTTGCATCAGTTTTGTGGATCTTTTCAAGTCACACTATAATTATTATGTGTTGAGTACTTTTTTAGTCCCTTTGCAGCTCACCCTCTGTGACATACATGCTGTTATTACCCCCTTCTACAAATGAGGAAACTAGGTAAAAGTGGGTTAAGTATTTGGGAATGGCCTTGAGTATCAGCACCATCTTGGATGCCAAGTCTGGCCCCAAGAATTCCTCCTCAGCCTCATTCTTATGCTGTCTGTGGTTCTCAGCTCTGCTGAGGCTGTTACCCAAGAGCTCATGAACATGGCCTTGTGACACCAGCCATCTTCCTTTTCCTGCTTGAAGGCCAATAGCTATTACCTCCTTGTTTTCCAGTCCACTGGTATGGCTTCTTCCTCTGATCTTATGACACAAGTGAGACTCCTAATGGCCTTTTACAACTAAGGACTACAGCTTATTTAGCCTGGTGGCTTTAGCCCTGTAGGGTAGGCACTGTGGACACAGAAACTTGCCTCCTACCTGCATATTCTAGCACAGAGCCTACAGTGTTTATCCCAGCATGGTGACATCTCTCAAGGATCCCATGTGTTGTTAGTTTGCATTTTGGAGTTTCTAGAAGCCTGGAAGTAGTATGGAGAATTAATTGGATGGGTCTCAATTTGAATACCATTTTGAGCCAGTTTCCTTACCTGTGAATGGTATCCACATTTGGGCATCACTGAAAAGTGAAGGAGATGTGAATGTCTGGAGTGTGCTCTGTGGTGAACAGGCATAAGGCCTGGGTCCTTCATCTCTGAAGAACCACCTGGGAAGTGCAGCAATTTCAGTCAAATGCAAAAGCTTTGGGCTGTTTGGATCTGGGCGTGTAATCCCTGTGTTCATGTGCAAGGATTTAAGCTCAACAGTGATAATGACTTAAGGGTCCAAAGAGATTCTGTAAGGTGTTCATTCTGTACCATGTACAAATAGGCAGTTAAATACTTCCCTTTGTCCTAGCATTTGGGGCTGAGGCAGAAGACTTGCTTGAGCCTAGCATAGACTTGTCTCAAAAATCAAAAACAAGCAAAACACCATCTTTGTGCCTTTACTGATGGCTGGTTCCTGGCCTGTGTGGTGTTGGTCATTCAGGACATATGCTGTGTTGTGTGATTTTGCCCTGAGACAAGGATATGGTTTTATTGTCTTGGAAGAATGAATGCTGTATAATAGGGCTTAGGAGAGGCCAGGAGGAAGCATACAGACCCTACTGTCTTCAGGAGAAGAAGCAAAAATGCACAAGCCATCAGAGGGAAAAACCAAAGAAACTCCTACTCTTGTTTCCCGTGGAAATGCCAGTCTTGGCTCTTTGCTTGCCTCCCTGCCTGTGAGGGTTAGGACTGGACAAGTTGAGCTGTGACAGCCTTGCAGCCACAACTATGGCATTGATCTGTACTGAACTTTGGGAAATTTTAATGTACATTATGCTTGGAAATGATTTCTAGATAGTTACAAATGCTTTTTTATTAACACTTTATTGTATATTTTTATATTACTATCATTTGTATCTATTACAATTTGAATGAAAAGTGAAATTTCTTTGGCATGCATTGACCATTGCTTATTTGGAGAGTGACTCCCATGGAAGGCTCAGCCTGCAGTGAAGACAGGAGGAAGTAGCCCTACAACAAACCTCATTGCTGTCTCCCAGGTAAAAAGATTGTTTCTCTTTTTACCACCACAGAGAATTAACTTTAGCACTGTGGAGGTGAACAAGATGTGGTGTTGTCTAAATGCCCTGGAGACTGTCTGTTTTTGTCAATTAAAATGCCTCAGTATGTTCTCCATCTTGTTATATAGACTGATTGATTATAGACACATAGCATGGTTTTCTTAAACGCTTGTGAAAGTTTCCCTTTGTAGGCTGTGGAGTGAGTGGGAAGCAAATGCAGTGCTTTCCCTGCAGCAAGGCTGCTTACAGATCTGATGAGAGCAAAGACTTCTGCAAAGAAGCATCCTTCTAGCTTCTCACAGTTCTGATGATTGAAAAGCTCAAAGATTTGTAGCCTGTTGGTTCTGGTATTTACACTCTACTTTGTGACCACTTCACAGATATTTAATGTCTAGTTTATGACATGATCAGCAATATCTTTGTTTCCCAATGGCAAGTTTAAAAGTAATAATGAGAATCAGAATGTGGCTGACTTTTAAAAATGTGAATTTTACAGAGAAAAACTCGAAACTACAAATTTTAAATCTCATAAAAGCTAATCAAATTTGGTAGTATACATGTTTCCCTCCACATCTGAATTCCATAAGCACCAGGAGTGCAGACAGTGCCCGAGGAGTCTGTTTCCCACCCTCAAGCATACATTCCTTCACCTACTTGGGAAGAAGTGCCCAGAAGAGCCTAGAGATGCCCAGCCATCCCCTAGCTTCCCAGTCAATACCAGCTTGTCTTACTCCCAGTGACCAGAGGCCCCAGCATTGTCCTGTCTGTGAAATAGAAATGGCTTTAGCACGAGAGTGAAAGTTGACTGGTGACATGTGGGTGAGTCTTATGTTAGGAAAAGGTGAATGTAGTGACTTCTGGCAGGAGTGACCCTCCTGACACTGTTAGTACTGAGTTAAGTTAGAATCAAGTTACTTTCTTCGCTCTTTTGTTTTTCTGCTCAATCTTAAGTCCTTTTTTGGATCTTATGTGTTTCACTTTCTCTTCTGTAGCCATGGTCCCTGTCCCGTCCCCGGGGCAGAGCCTCCCAACAGTGTTTGACTCATGGTGCCCACAAGTTCAAGAGTTAATGAAATGTGTTTGATTAATTTATTACAGAGTGCTGCCTCAAGTTAAAACAGTTTTTCTCTGTGGAAAATTCTTTCTGTTCAAAAGAAGGTCCTTATTTCTAAGAGCAGAGCTCTGATTTTAATTAAATAAAGAGCATTTTATGCAATTTTTTTCCTAAAAGCTTAAGACTAATTTCTATGGTTACTAGGGATATAAATCTCTAGATTGCTTTAAAACAAAGATTTGTGTTCAGGAGAGAGTTGACAGCCCCCTTTAAGAGAAACTATTACTTAATTTTACTTTCCTAAGTTTAAACACATAAAAATATTTGTAATGATACCCCAAAGGCATCATAAAAATGTAAAATAATTGTACTCTAAAATATCTAAAATTACAGGAAATAGACCTCATTTTAAAAAATGAACTAGGATTCATGGCTAGGGAACTAGGGTGTGACATACTTCAAAACCTAGAGTCTCTTGTTAGAAGACTTTTTTTGACTAAAAAAAAAAATCTTTTGTTAATTGTACAGACTTTAAAATATGTCCATCCAGTTAAGAAATAATTCTTTTTAGTGTCATTACTTTTAATTTGTTGTGCTGTGTGGATGCCTTCAGTCCCTGTAGAGAAGTCATCTGTATGTTGAATTAGATGGGAGCCCTGGGTTTTTGTGTCTGTGACTTTGCATTAGACTGTTCTAAGTATCATTCACAAAGAAGGGCCCGTTGTTAAGGGGCACAGACACCTCTGGTACATTACTCTCCCAAGGCATCCTTCCTCTTTCAGTACATAGAGGGAGCTAATAAATTGTTACAGGTTAAAGTGTATTGTATTTTAATAAGGATGCTATGAAATGTTTGATAGGAAGACTCAAAAACCATATACCCTTTTTATAAGTAAAGCTAATCTTTACCTTCCTTTCCATGTGATATTGTGTTTTTTCTTTGCAATTTTTTGTTTATCAAAATGTTAAGCTGGGCCATATATAATAAAACATCCCCACTTCATTAACAAAGCAAGATAATGACTTATACAGTATTCATACTGAAGACTGGATGTTCTATGCAAGATGCCCCAGAGCCAGGAATGCTTTGCATTAGCTCCCATTTACATTTTGACAACAAAATGGGGAAAAGAAACTCCTTACCTTCTTTTTTTTTTTTTTAAGAGAAGAGAAAATGCAGTTAAACATATTGAAACGTATTGAAAGTGCTGTGAGCTGCGTATTTGAACAGACGTAAACAGTGATCATTGTGAATGCACATAAATCAGTTTGCTTTTATCTTTCAAGCAAAGCATTTCCCATAGTTTTTGTGAGGTTTTATTTTAAGTTGGGAAAACTTTGGAAGTTTGTGTGAAAGTATAAATAAATGTAGGGAAGTCATGATTAGAGTATGATAGTAAACACTCAGCAGCAAATTGGGAAAGTCTATTAAAGTCAGATGTAGCTTTTAATAATGTTTGCTCAAAAACTTACTCTCGAGAAGAAAGAAACAGTGACTTATGCGGGTTTGGAACAAAGGCTTGGCCGTGGCTCAGTATAAAAGCTGCATATGAAGTTTCTACATGAGGTTTCTGGTGTTTTAAAAAGCCTTAATTATTGTTATAGGAGTCTTCACAATGCCCTTTCCTAATTTTAATAAGCACGAAGTCACTTGTGTCTCTATGTGTGTGTGTTCCAGTTTAAAGCAAAATAGTTTCCAATAAAATTCAATATTTTTTTTCAAAATAAATCTATGTGGAGATTCTCTATTCAGCATCAAGGGGAAAAAGTAAATTTGTTTAGTTATTGAAATGTACTACAATATAGGATATAAATAAAAATAATTTAAAACTTTGAATTTATTTCAAATCCCAGATTTCTTGTGAGCTTTTCCTAGTGGACAGTCAGTGCTTCTGTAGCTTACTTGTATTCTCAGCCGGAAGACTGCTTCATTTCCCCTGGGGTAATTCCACAGATCGGGACGCCTGCGGCTTGCCAGTTTGCACAGGGGTTGGAATAGTGATCAAGCTGACCTCTGTTGAGAGCTGGTTGAAGGGTCTCCCCAGCCATCTGACTCTTTCTCCGAAACAAGACTGTGAGATCCTTAAAAGTGTGCTTGAGTGCTCGTTGATACAGTTTGATGAGTTTTATAGCTAAGGCAGAATTTTTTGTCATCATGATAAGAATAGAAATGTTTATAATTGTGTTTTTTAAGCACCCTAGTCATCTGAAAAATTGCTCAGTAAATACAAACTGTACTTTTAAAAAAAAAAAAACTGAGAACGTTTTAATCATGAGTTTGGAATATATAATTTAAGTAGAGACTTTAAAATATTTTTTGTCCCAGGAAAATAATTTTTGAAAGTATGTAATTTTGAGTCCCCTAGTTAAGGTCTGTTATATTATCCTTATTTTTCTAGCTGTTCCACTCTACCCTAGAATACTGTCTTAGGGACGAAATATTTCATCCTATTGGACATTTAAGTAAACTAATTTCTTATCATGCAGATTTTCTTTTTGTAAATTTTAGCAGTTGTCAGTTTTCTGTAGTTAAATTCTGGAACCCATAGGGTTCCAAAATTTTCACTTTTTCAAAGCAAATGTATTAGAACTTTTTGTAACTTATTTCTTGAAACAGTACTTTCTGCAGTGTGTGTGAGAGAAAGAGAGAGAGAACATAATGAGGGAAAGGAATCTCTATCTTTTTGAGGACAGAGAATGATTAGGCAAGGCCCTGAATTTTCTTGGAATGCTGGCCTGGGTGTTGTTGGCAGAGGCCAGCTAGTCGGCATTTTATTCCCATTCACTCAGATGAATGAGGACTGAGGCTAGGCCTGGGGCTCTTGTTACCAAATCCTTTCTTTCGAGCTTCCCAATAGACGGAGTGCTTGCTCATCCCTTTGCTAGCATTTTGCTAAAGAAGTAGGCTAGTGCAGAGCAGAGTTCTGTTATCAGAGCACTGTTTTCCGTTGAGTGTGAATGACTGGCATCTATCAGGCAGCAGAGACAGTGCTGTCTGTCCTCCCTCTGGACTGCTCACGGTTGCTGTTGCTGGTCTCTTGCTGATGTGAAGCAGAAACTGAACAAGGTAACAGTTTTGATGGCAAGATTAGAGGTAGCCAGGCAGACTGTCTCCTGGCTTTAGAGACCCTCATAAGCTCAGGCCACCCCCTCCCCTTGTTTAGATATTATTTGCTCTTTTGAGTTTCGGATTACAGAAGCAATTGATCTGCATGACCTATCTTGAGAACTTTAACTTTGCAGTGGAAACTTAAACCAAATGTGTATCCTCAAGAGACAAATCATGGTAGGACCAGGCTGCTGTCACTTTGATGTACTATGCTTCTCTCAAGGGACCCTTGTGGTAGAGAGCACCACCTAGTGGATGAGACTTGTAGTTGCTACTGTGGGTGGAAGGCTAGAAGGTCTGATGCTTGTTCTTTGGTTCACAAAGAAATGAGTTTATATGTTGTTCCTAGAATGTAAATTTAACTGTGTTCAGGATTCTAAGAGAATGACATGGAGAATATTTGAGTCTTCACACACAGTTCTTCCCCTACTACTATATTGCTGTGGGGTGTGTGTGTCAAGTAGAGTTCAGTTTGGGGATTTTGAAATTATTCTGAAACTTCTCAGCTGGAAGAACCTTGCAGATTCTCCAATATGACCTTTGCAGCATGCAGTTGAGAGTTTTTTGGCACAACAATGATCCTGAGGTCAGAACTGGCTCAGTCACTCTGCTCCTGGAGGTACCATTCTGCTCTCTGCCTACATGCTGACCATCCACAACAATCTCTGCTTTCAAAAGAGCAGGGCAGATAAAGGCTATGCATGGAGCTCAGTATAAGCATTGAGTCAGGAGGGGGATATGGTAGGAAAAGAAAAGCAGTGGGAACAGAGGAAATATTCTGACGAGAATGTACTGAGCACAGGCAGGATGCTTGGTGGGTATAGTCCATAGAAACTTGCCTGGCAGAAGCCTGTTTTCCACTTTGTGTGTGGGACCTAGGATGGGGGGGTATGGGTTTGGGGAATTCCCATCCTCTCATTGGTTTGGTTTCCCAGGGCCTCTTCCAGGTAGCTCCCTTTCCACCTGTAGCTCTAACATGGAGTGTGTGCAGCTGCCTTCATGGTGACTTCCAAGGCCATCAGCCATGGCCTCTGATCCACACCTGAAGAAACCACAGTCTGTGCCTTTAGTTAGAGTGTTGAACTACTCTGAAATTCACATCATTACAGTTGTGTGTTCTGGTCCCTTGGCACTCTGTTCAGTGGAATTATAGAAGCCCATTGTTTTCACTGAACTCCTGTACTTGGCCCAAAAGACAGATGAACAAAATGGAGGATATGGTGGGGAAAGAAAGGCAAAGGTAGCAGAGGAAGGATTCTGAGGAGAATGCAGTGGGCTGACTTCCCAAGAGGCAGTGGGATCCCCATGTACTATCCTTCACAGTTAGGTATTATTTATCTCCTGGAGACTTCCAGACCTGAGAATCCAGGCAGGGGCAGTCAGTCATTTCTCTATGCTCTGGTACTATGCAATTTCTACTAAGCAAATAGAAAGTGCTAATAAAGTAACAGTGCTTGAGCTTTGCAGGACAAGAAATACACTAACCAATCACCACAGAGATGCAGTGTGCGGTGCTAGGAGAATGGAAATGAAAGGGCTCTGTTTAGTTAGCATAGGAAGAAAGTTGGGCCTTGAAGGAGTGGGGTAAAAGTGAAATCTCTGGTATTTGCCTGTTCTTCAGGTTGAGAGCCCAAGTACTGGAAAGCAGGCACTGCTGCTTCTGGTTATTGTGGTTGCTGTTGTGGGGCTGCTTAACCTCTGCAGTAAGCAGGAGTTCTTTTGTTTTGCATTGGCACTAAGAAGGCAGCATTTTTGTTTGATTTGTTTGGAGGATAGGAGCTTTCTGTCTGGAAGGATCCCTACTTTGCAGGTTGTTAAATTAGCTTCTAGTCCCCTGTGCCCACCCTACAGCGCTACTCAGCTTTGTTCATATCCAGCCAACCCTGTTCTCTGCCATTCAAGACTCTGGGAAGTTAGAATACAAGGGTGAGACTAGAAAAAGTGATTTTTCTGCTATACATGCTTCCTATCTGTCTCTTAGAAGATGCCTTGAATTCTGGGAGCTGCTGAACAGTTAGAATGCATTGGTTCTCAGAGTCCAGAGCAAAGTTTGCAGACTAAATAGCACTTTACATACACAGCTGATGGGGATCAGATGCAGTCAGCTAGCCTTGGGAAGGCTTTGTGCAGAAACAGGGATGAGAACCACAGTCCCACAGGTGGAGCCCATGGACCCCACAGCTTTGAGTATCCGGTGGTGGAAAAGGTGAGGGGACATGAGAAGGAGCCTACTGAGGGATGGGCATTGAGGTATAAGAAGGGAGGGAGCAGTGGGGCCGTTCCTATAGCAGATACTTTGCAAGGTAGGTGGGCAGAACTCCCAGTTATGGGTTATTTGTGAGCATAATGGGGATCTGTGATTTTCTCACTTGGGGAATTGAGAGAGAGAGGGCAAGTCAAGTCTTTAGGGTAATGGGGACAACTGGTAATGAGCCATGACCAGAGTCAAGTGGAGTGGTTGCTCTAGTGCCCTTTTAGGACATGCTTCCTTGATGCATCAGTGAAATGTCCAGAAGACAACTGATACTCAGAGGTAGGCCTGGGTGCATGTCTTATTGACTCATGAATAAAGCTTTGATCACAGTGGGTATACCCAAAATATAAAGGACCCTGCCAAGGGCTGAACTGAAGAAGCAGATTCTATAGCTCAGTATATGCAGAGATCAGCCCTCAGAAGTAACCATGCTGCAAAGAACAGAGGATTGGACGTGTGTGTGTGTACCAAAAAGGAGCTCCCCAGAAGGGTAATAGTTCTCAGCTTTCCTGATGCTGAGACCTTTAATACAGTTCCTCATGCTATGATGACTCCCAACCAAAATATTAGTTTCATTGTTATTTCATAACTGTAATTTTGCTACTGTTATGAATCATAATGTAAATATCTTTGTTTTCTGATAGTCTTAGGCGACCCCTGTGAAAAGTTACCAACCCCAAAAGGGTCACAATCCATAGGTTAAGAGCAACTGCTGGGGATTGTCATCCTTCCAGACTGCCTGTAGTGAGGGCCATCATTCTGTAGTAGGGGAAACTGGAGGGAGAGGCCTGAGACCTTGCTTACTCAACAGTTACTGGAAGAAAGAACCTTTTATAGATAATTCTGATGATCCAGCTGTCTGAGCACAGTGGACAAGAGGGCTGAGCCAGGCTCTCTGTAGTTAACTTGTCTAGAGATGGAGCTTCTCTCCCAGGACCTGGCTCAGTCATCTCCCAAGGGTCCATGTACTCCAGATTTCTGTGCTTTCAGTTCAGACTTCATAATTGGTGGTGAAATTACTTTTTAGTTAAGACTGAAGGTATTGGAATTTGAACTTAGGCCCCAGGTTAAGCTCGGGAACAATCCTTATGGAAGGTTGCAGTAGCTGGCAAGCTGTCACACCACAGCACTAGCTCTTCTGGCTGTACTTCATACTAACTGACACACAGGCTGTGTCCACTGATTGAATGAATAAATAAATAATGGTTTTGTTAAGGGACTTTTTACAATATGCCAGAGGGACCTACTGGAGTCTCTTTAATCTTGAACAATGCTTGCTTCTTTCAGAGGCAAATTATGCAAATCGGTACTTAGTGTTCTGAAATCCATCAAGTCTTTGTTGGTAGTGTTGTGAGTGCCAGCCAGAACAGAGTTCCAATCATCCTGGGCTGGGGAGGGAACTACAAGTCAGACCACTGTTGTGATCGGCGAAAGAGGCTTGTTCACTGCTGTGAACTGCCCTGCAGTGAGAATGTGGCTATTCTAAGGAGTCCTGCCATTTTTCACAGTGCTTTTGTTTTAGTTTATCTTGCTTTGAGTAATTTACAAAGCACCCTGGAAGTAGCAGATATCCAGGCTGGGCCTGCTGGCCTGATGGCAGAGGCAGCCATGTTCCCCTAAGCTCCTTTTGTATTTATTTTGCCCAGTGCCTTATTGTAAAAACTTCCTGAACTCATCCCAAGTACACATGTAGGTGTAAAACAGTGTCCTTTCAATTTCAGTGTTTCCAGAACTGTTAACTTGGAGGACTAAACAAAACAAGAAAAGTTGCAAAGTTCTTGGAGGGAAATAGTCCAACTATTGAGTACCTGGTAGTGTTGCTACTTTAAGGCTAGTGCTGCCATCTAATGGACAAGGAAGAGTGTGCGGCTGACTCACTGAGAATTTTCATACTCACTATACTGAAATCCTTGTGGAGGACAGTTTTCTATTCTTTTCCCTTAGAATTCAGCAGAAATGTGATAAAATATTCTTAAAATCTCCCCCACAAATGATATTTTGATCAAGCTCTATGGAAAATAATTTTAAAGAACTTGTGTATGTATTTGTGGAGTTAAGGGATTGCAAATGCTGAGGAAGTAGAAGAGCCAGAATGGAATGGAAGCATCTGAGATTGTTGGTAATTATCTGTGTACTCCAGGGTCTGAGGATGGTCTGTGATGAATCAGTAAGATTCTCATCAAGCTGGAAGGTGACTGTTTATGTGAAATGTTGTAGTCCAGCTTCCAGGCCATTTAATGCACAGGGAAAGCTTGCTTTAAACTGTACAGATTATCTCTTTTATTTGGGCTCACCCTAAAGCACTATATTTTTATTACTAAGGTTTTAAAATGTAAAAAAAAATCAAAGAAAAAGAAATCAGTGTGAAGGACTAAATTGATAGGCTGGAGTAGTGGCCACACCTTTCACTAATCCTAGCATTTTTGAGGCAGACTGACAGCCCTCAGTTCCAGGCCAGCCAGAGGTACATACCATTTTTTTTTTTTTTCAGAGGGGATAAAAGATTCAGGCCACCTCAAATCTCATGTCCCAAAATAGAAGCAGTTTCATGAAGTTTTTTATAGTAACAGAACAAAAAGGTTATAAAGCAAGGCATTTCACACACATTAGTGGAAACATCAGAAAGGCAGGCTATGGCAAAGTGGAGAATCTCAGGTATAGGCTGCACATGGCTCTCTGACAGCACTCAGCCTTTGGCTGATGGAACTAAGGGTCTGCTTCTATGTTCCAAAGGAGTCCTATCTGGTAGTCATAGAATGTTAGGTCTCACACAGAGATAGCTATAAAAAATGGATATTTAGAGGGCTCTGGACTTGCAACACTCCAACCTTTACATATCACTGAAATTCTAGTCAGTCTTTGCTGACAGCTTCTTTCCAAAAATTCTTACCCACAGTAAAATCCTGTGTCACAAATGGAAAAAAAAAGTAAAACTGCTTTGGACTAGTAATAGACATGAAAGCAATTCAAAACAAGATGTAGCATATCTATGCTTGCCCCAAGGTTCCAACCCTTGTCCTGGAAATAGCAGAATACGCTGTCAGAAGCTGGCCAACACAAGTCCAGGACTAGAAACTGGGCAGGCACATAATCCAGTGTCATGGGGGAGGGGCTATTTCCCCAGAAACAGTATAGGTTATCACCACAGCTCCTGTTGTCCAGAACTTACACCTAAGACACCACAGACTTTGGTCACAAAACCTGGAGATATCAAATTGATGCTAACAGGAAGCTTCCTCCTAGTTGACTAGTTCTTATAGTATTGAGGTGCTTATATTCCCTGAACTACAGTAATGACCAGCACGGCAAGATATGACCACTGGTGCAATGGTGGCACAAATGTTAGGGGGGTTAAAAAACAGAGTGAAAGCCCTCTCCACAGGAGGAAACACATGCTAGTACTGTAATTTTGGCCCAGAACTTAGAGTTAGTGAGCACAGAGGTCCCAGCAGTGAACCTATTGCTTTATCCTGCTAAATGTACATAGTATCAAACTGACACCTAAATTGACATCTCTCTACCCATAGTTCAGCGCAGCTCTCAGACCTCATCAGAGAAGCGTCTTGTGCAGTTGCTGGTGGGCAGTGTAAAATTTCACAACTAGTCAAAGGTCAAAAGCGGATGACCTCCATCCTCACTGCTTACTCTGCTTTCCTCTGTCCGCTTTCCAAGCTCCACACAGTGCTTGCCTGGAGCTTCTCCTCATTGTGGGTATGGATGACTCAAGTGCATGTGTGTCCTTGCATGTGTAAACTGTGTTTGTGGTAACTTGGTGAGTGAGGATCATAATAAATGGCCCGCTATTGTTCTTGCAAGTCTTTCTGACTACCCTGTTCCTTGTGGACCTTCCTCCTAACACCCTGTTGGCTTTGCCAGTTCTGAGATTCTGGGTTGCAAAACATGGCACAACAACTGATTTCAAAGGAAAACATTTGAGTCTGTGAAGACATATTATCTGTTGCAAGTGTATCTATATACAAACATTTAAACTTAAGATTTTGACTTTAAAAATATTTTTTTAGGGTAGATAAGATTGTTCAGCCCACCTCTTGCTGCCCAAGCCTGATGACCTAAATTTGATTTCTAGAATCCAGGTATAAATAAATGGAGAACTGCTGATACAACATAGTTGTCTTCTGACATCCACACACGCACCATGGCACACACATCTTACACAGATGTACAAATAATAACAAATTGAAAATGTTTTAAGGGAATTTTTTTAGATCAATAAATGCAAGCATTCCCACATGAAACCCAGCTGGTTTGTGTGAAGGAAAATTCAAGTACAGTACAGAATAAACAACATTGCCTTTGAGTCTGATTTTTGATATCTTCTAGTTCTTTTGCTCACTGCCTTGTACCTTGTTCAGAACCTGTTTCCACGTTTAGTAAATGAAGTAGTAGATGATGTTCAAATTACACAATTGCGGTGGGAGTAAAAAATCGTAGCCTATTTGTATCTTGCCAAGTGTGCATGTGGCTGGTGGTCCATGGGTTGTGATGACTGTGAGTTTGTGGAGGAATACACACACCCCAGAAGGGAACTGCCAGCTCACATGGCCTATGTCCTCTGATTCCTTCTCAGCCTTTTTGTGAGTCAGCTGCTAGAGAAGTAAGGTGTGATGCTGACACTGCCTGGCTTCCACGCTGTTCAACTCTTGTGTCTCTAAGCCTGACTTGATCTTCTCCCTGGTAGAATGGGTATATGATAGTGTTCCTACCTCCTACAAGGTCTTCAGCCTGGCGAGCTAAGGCCTGCAGAGCTGTGAGTTTATGTTTACCCTGCAGGAAGCTCTGAGGAAGGCTTTATGGGTGATGATTTTTCCTGTGCTCTTCATGCATTAGGAGAACCTAAGCAAACACTGCAAGTACTTAGATGCAGTAGCTAGAGTCTGTTAGGGCTTGGTTGTTGGCCTAAATATTGCTTACTAGTCCTTTTTTTTGGCAGGAAACCTCTTACCCTCAAATGAATTAAGAAAGTGCTGAATGGGAAGTCTTAAAATAAGATGGAAGAGTGATTGAGGGAGACGCCTGACATCAACCTCTGGCCTCCGTACTGCTTGTACACACACACACACACACACACACACACACACACACACACACACACACAGAGATCTTAATGTTTCCTTATTGTATTTCATTCTTGCCATTAAAATATTTTTATATTGTATGCTAATGTTGAGTTGTAATATCAATTTAAATTAATTCTTTGATAATTTGATGAATGTATACGATGTATTTTGATCATATCGGCCCCCCTCCAGCTTCTTCTAGACCCTCAGACACTATACCGTCCCCAAATTCATCTCTTCTTTTCATAGCTCACCAATTCTGGTGCTGTCCTCATGTGCAAGGGTGCAGAACAGTCCACTGGAGCATGGACATCCTGATTGGTAGCATCCCTGAAGATAACTGATTCTCCTAGCAGCCTTAGAGAAGGGCATTTTTGGTTTTGTTTTTCCAGACAAGGTTTCTCTTTGTATCCTGGGTTTTCCTGGAACTTACGGATGCCTCCCGAGTGCTGGGATAAAAGGCATGTGCCACCATTGCCTGGCCGCTTCACTCTTTGTTTTTAATGAACTCATTGAGTGGAAATTTGCTGTTGTAGAAGAAGTGAAGTTTGGGGTCATGCTTGTGAGACTTTTAGCTGAAGCATTTTACCCTTGACATTGCTGAGCCCTAGGGCCCTCTTGCTCCTGCACTCATCTGCAGCACCATCTCTCCTTTGCAAATTAGAACAAGCTAACTGGAGGGAGCAGCAGGCCCTGCCCTGTGTCCTGGGTCTCTTTGGAGCTTATAAGACTTTTTTATGAGAACCTCTCTGATTCCTTACCAGAGCTGTTTTGGAAATGAAGCTTTAAGTAGATTGCTATACAACCCAGTGTAAAGCAACAGGTAGACAGTCTTATTGTTCTGGAGCTCACATGCCCTCACCTGGGCTGCCCATCATGTATAGATCCTCAGGAAAGATTCATTTAATATACTTCACACCACCTCTTTGACTCTTCTGCCTCCTTTATTGTGTCAGAACTCACCTGATCACATGGGGATTCTCCTCCAGAATTATGCTTTGATTTGAAAGTCAATAGTCTACTCACAGATGACAGGGTTAGGCATCTTTCCAGAATAGAGTAGGGAGAGTGCCCTGCAATGTCTGGGAAAACATTTTGCTTCCTGCAGTAGGTATTTCCATTTGGAGATTATTTAGTACCCCCTGTTCATTTAATATTCAATGAAGGTTTTGAGAGACCATTTTTAACAACAACAACAAAAGCCTGTAGCTTTTTTTACTGTTACCCTCTGGGAGTTTCTATTCTGCCTGAAGAAAATCAGGCCATGGCCCCAGCATGGGCATGGTGTTTTCAGGAAGGATCAGGCACTATAACAGGTCCACACTCAGCACTTTTAGAGGGAAACACTCTTGAACAAGGAAGAGCAGAATGTGCAAAGGGCAGTCAGAGGGAGGTCAGGTCCTGTGGGTGTACAGGGCATGGAAAGCCCTGGATTCCAAGCCTGTAGTCTGAGCTAGACTAGACCAAGACCTTGCAACTGTATAATGAAGAACTTGGACTGCCAGATTTGGTTCTGGTTCCACTCTTTAGGCACATATTGGTGCCTGTCACAGCTAAGCTGTATCCTTTGGCTAGGATTTTAAAGCTAGGACTGTGCCAATACTGAAAACACTACTATCTACTTCTTTTTCTTTCTTTTTATTGTGTAGCAGGCCTGTCAAGGGTTTTTGAGTCCTGGTAAGCAGGCAGAGCTTGAAACAGAAGAATTGCTTTGTCAAATCTTACATGTCATGTGAGAGGCTTGTACAGTAATTTTTTCCCTACCTGACTTAACAGTGAGATTTTATGATGCAGCTTGGATAGGAAATAGGAAGACTATGAAGAAGGCAGCTGTGGTAACTAGGAACCATGCCCAATGTAGACTCAGACCTGAGCTTGATTGAATCTAAGTTCTGTATACTAAGTGTGTGACCTGAGACATGTTCCCCCTCAAGGTTTATATTCCCAACTGGTTATGGGGACAGTGATGGTGAGTGAACAAAGCAGGGCCCTTGGAAAAAGGGAAGAGAATATGTTTGAAAGTGGGTGTTACTGTTCAGTGTTGGACAGACTCATTCAGTGTTTGTTAAACAAGCGGACATTCTAATCATAATTGGGTTCTTTTCCCTGCTTTTTTAGTGCCATAGAGCACCTCTTTCAATTACATTTGTACTACTAGTCAGGCCCCTGTGGGAAGCTGGACTCACCTCTGCCATATGTCTCCCGACAGACTGGGTATGTTGTTTTGTGTGAGAATGCTGATTATCTTCAGTGCTTCCTGTGCATAGACTTGTGAGGAATACTGTGCAAGCCTCCTAGGAAGTTCATGCTAAATCTGAAAAGAGAATCATGTGTATAAAAGCTAAGTCAGCATTTAACAGCATGCTACATGGGAGGTGTGCAGAGGTCCTTTTAAATGCACAGCAAAGTGAAAATTTATCCTGAGTTTGTTTTAACAGAAAATCTTATGGAGAAGTGAAGTGAAAGTTTAGCAGATCTGTCAGCAGGAGCACAGAGGCAAGAGTGGAGGCCTGAGTGAACAGTAGTCAGAGGAGAGAAACAGGCCACTGCTGGCTCATAATTTTCTTCCTCCCAGAACACTTGTCTCCAGGGTCTGTGACTTGAGTTTGAATTACAGAGTCCCCACTGGCATATAGGTCTTCTAGAGCAAGGTTTGTTTAGTTTCTGGTACTAGGGATGGAACCAGGGCCTGGAGGATCCCAGGCTAGGGTTCATAATGCCTAGGCTACACCAGCAGCCCCAGAATAGGCTTTTTAAAAAATTAAACTTGAAGTCAGCTATATCAAAGTAAGAATTTCACAACTTGTTACTTCTTGCTCATCTGTGGGAACACCCACAAAGAGAGTGGGGATCCATGTAGGCTTAAATCATTGTTCAAAGCATCTCTAACTGTGCTATTCCCTCAAGTCATGTTTATATACCTGCAGCTTCAGCCTCAGGACCCATCCTCTACAACACCTGAGAGAAGAAATGACTGTCTGTGAATATAGATACAGTACTCTCAAAAAAAAAAAAAATTGTCCCTTATTGAGCTTGTGAGGTACACTGGTGTAGTCAGTACTTCCTTTGGCATCACCTGTGCCTAACATCATAGGTCACTACAGTTAGAGGAAGAAGCTGCCACTTGAGAGGCCCGTGAGAGTTGGCATGGTAGAGTTAGCATTGTAGTGAGTATGAGATTCTAAAACCAAAATTGTGAGTTGGTTATGGCGGCTTATGCCTTGATATGGAAGGTATATCCATATCATTCCAGTATTCTGAGTATGGATGCAGTATTCTGAGTATGGATGCAAGAGGACCACAAGTTCAAGACCATTCCAAGCTGGATAGCTAGACCGGTTCATTACATACCCCTCCCTGCAGAATTAGAAACAAGCTTCTGAACTCACAGTTCAGAGTCTCCCTGCAGCTGAGCTCTATTGTGTGGGAAAGTGTTCTCACTCCATACACCTGTTCATATAAAGTGTTGCCATCTTTTCCATTGCAGATTTCTCACATTGGGAAGCTGAGAGATTTTCTCCTGGAACACAGGAAGGAGTATATTAATGCTTACAGGTAAGTGGAGTCTTACTTCCATGACTTTGGTGGCTGCATTCCTTCCTGTTGTACATTCCACTTTTTTGTCCTCACTTTTTACTAACTCAAACTTATAGTGTCCTAGCTTGCCTTCTGTTACAGTGACAGCACACTGTGACCAAAAGCAACTTGGTAAGGAAATGGTTTACTTCATCTTATACTTCCATATCAAGGTCTGTGATTAAGGGAGGTCAGGCCAGGACCCTACGCAGAACCAGGAGGCAGGAACTGATACATAGGCAACAGAAGAACACAGCTTACTGTCTTGCTTCCCATGGCTTGCTCATCCTACTTTCTTATACACTCTGGAGCACCTGCCTGGGTGACACCACATTAATCATTAATGATGAAAGTTCCCAGATTGCCTTTTCTACAGAAAATCTGATAGAGGCATCTTCTCAATTACATTCCCTCTTCCCACATGACTCCAGCTTTTGTTGAGTTGATAAACACTCCTCAGTGCTTCAGCTAGGCTATGGGGAATGAGAACCTGCAGAGTGAAGCAGAGCCACCGTGGTAGGTTTGTGCCGAGTCACTGTTGTCACATGTCAGCAACAGACTTCTCTAGTTTGTGTATCTTCTGTTGAAACTGTTTTCTACGAATGGATACACTGCCTGAATGGATAATGCTATGCATAAAGGTGGGAACATGTGTGTCCATGTCACCTGAACCTGGGGAGGAATGAGGTTTTTAAGGCTTCCTAAGTTATTTTTACCTATGTTTGGCCATTTCTGCCTGTTACACTGGCTTTTCTGGTTTGGCGGCATTCTTGTAAGCTCATTTCCAGCCCTCACCCTTGTATCTGTCGCTGGGTTATGCTTTTCCTGCCAGTTCTTTTCTTAGAGACATACAAATCTCTGGCTGGCCTTTATTTCTTACAGCATTTCTCATGAGGGCTTTATTTAGCCCCTTGTATACTTATGGTCACATTCCTCCTGGTGGTGAAATCCCATTTCTAGTCAGTAGACATTTGCTTTTGTCACTGAGTAGATCCACTGCACTAGTATTGTCTCACCTTCTCCTCTTAAACTAAGCCTCCTAGACCTTTTCTGCCATGGCACTCCAGCCTTGCCAGCCTCCAGAAAGCTCCAGTCTCTTTGTAGCTGCAGGGCATGCCCAGATGATGCCTATTTCCACACATGCCCCTTTTAGCTTCAGCATGCAAGTTCTATACTATATAGTACATGGAAGACAGAGCCTATGTATGCAGAAGCTTTAATTAAACTGTGTTTTCTAAGAGGCCCTTTCTAACACCACCCCTGACCAATCTCTCTTGTTAGGGTTTATTTCTCCAACTTGTATATTTTCTATAAACATGAATCATGATGTGTAATTATTTAATCAGTTAATAGGTTTTTATCACTAGTTTGTAAATTGCATGAAGTCAGAGACCTTGTCAACCTCTTATTCATATCTCTTTAATGCTTCAGCTACATTTGTCAAATAATACGTGAATGATTCCCTCATGTCCCTAAGACTCATGTCTAGCTGCTGGTTCTCATCCACACACAGGTGTTTTGGCAACATCTTAAAGAGATGTCATCAAAACAACAAGAGGAATGGTACTGGCATCTGGCAGGTGTGGGACAAAGGCATCCTACAAACATACTGCAGTGCATAGCACAGCCTTCCACAGCCAGGGGGCAGCTGGCATTGACCCTGAAGGGGCTTTCCCAGTCTGACCTGCTCACTGTCTACACAGAATGACCTGCTCACTGTCTACACATAATGGCTCTGTGAACACCTGCTCAGGGCCTTCTGCAATTCTAGAGGCTTAGAGTACATCAGGAAAGAAGGCAGAAAACCGTCTCCTCTTTACAGCCTTCATGCTAGAGGGTTGGCAAACAATTTGTGGCAATAGATAAAAGACAGAGTAAGCCATGGGGGTGGGAGTGCTGGTAATGTGGTTAAGGCAGGCCCCTGATGGATCCTCCTAGTGAACTCCTCTCTGAAGCTTGAACCCTCTGGCAGGATTGTGTGCTTCCTGCCTTGTCTCTTTCTTCCTCCTTTCCATCCACTTGCAGAGAAGGTGAAAGTCCCACTTAGGCCATGTACTCTCAACCCCAGTGCTTCTGAAATACAGCTACATACACAGTTTTCTTTTATTTTTATGATCTGGCTTTCTTCTTCCCTGTCACTTTGCTTCCTCCCTAAGTCACATTGTTTCACTGTCTAGAAAGAGTATTAGCACCTCCGACTTTGTGGACTATGTATGCTTCTGTCACATATACTATTTATTTGTTTATTACCTTTGAAAAACAAACAAACATTCTTAACTCCCAGATTGCACAGAACCAGACCTGAGGGCTGGATTTGGCTGTATTTTTTAGACCATTGCTGCATAGCTACCATCATCACCATTTGCTGTACTGAAATCCTACAAGAAGAACTCCATTTCCCTTTCTGTTTCCCAGGTTTATTTTCTGACTTGCTCATCATCAAATTCATTGGCATCTCTCAAACTGTATAAATGGAGTCACACAGAGCACACCTGTGTGCCTACCTTCTGGTATATAAAACACCCATTTATTCTCTTTCTTTATTTTGTATTAATTGAGCTGAATTATCATAATTTAGTTATTCATTTGCATAAGAAATAAGTGTTTCCAGTTATGTGCTTTTATAAATGGGGGAAGCTGTTATGACTGAGCACTCTCTGAAGTCTTTGTAGACATTACTGTCCTTAAGTAGCTAGGAGAGAGATTGCTAGGTTGTTCATCTGGCAGGTGTATGCTTAGCCTTAAAGCAAACTCCTAAGCCAGGACCCAGTGGTGCAGTGAATAATGCTTCTGACTGTGGATTGGAACATTGAAAATTCACTATGAAACAATTTACAAAGTGATTTCAAACAACCCACCACAACAGGGAAGAGGTGCGGGTGTTCAATATCCACATCAATATCTGTTATGGGCAGTCTTTTATTATAACCATTATAAGTAGTATAAAATAGCATCTCATCATTCTTTAAATTAGCTTCTAAAATGTCTTATGCCCTTGGCCTCATTACAGTGTGATTATCCCTGGCTGTCCACGGGCATTGGATTCTACAGCATAGAGGTGTCCAAGACCCTCAAGAGTGGCATAGTGTTTGTATGCTTGTGTGTGCTTACTGGAATCACCTATAGATGGCTAATGGTGCTTTTGAAATACTTCCTGCTGTAGCATAAGAAACAGAGAAGAGCCCTTGTATACTCAGTGTGAGTGTGGTTATCTCATTCTGGATTTCTAGAACAGTCTATGGAATCTGCCTCATAAAAATTCACTGCAAATACAGAGGACCAACTGTATTTTCACCTCCTCTGACTATTCCAGTTTTTGTTTCTCATCTTTAACTTTTTGGTTCTTTTATCTTACTTGTCTCTACTTTGCATTTGAAACATTCTGTAATTATTGTGTTAGTAATATTTTTATTCCTGTGACAAATACCTCAGAGAGCAACTTAAATGTAAAGATGGTTTATTTTGTTTCCTAATTCCAGGTTTCAGCTCATGGTCAGTTTGCTTTATTACTGTGGGTCCGATAAGGCCGAAAGTCATGACAGAGAGTTTGGTAGGGCAAAGTTGCTCACATCTCAGCAGCCAAGAACTAAGAGAAATGGGATAGCTACCCCTCTTCAAGGACATGTCTGCTGATGTGCTTTCTCCAGACAGTGCCACTTGCCAGTAGTTCCTTGATGCTGTTTGTGGACTGATAATCCAGTTATGAGTCAGCACTAATTATCTGGGGACCAGACCTCCAATACAGGCCTTTTGAGGACCACTTGATAGTCAGACCATGCAGAATTCCCTTTACACTGTGTGAAGATGTGTCACTGTAGTGGTTTAATAAAGAGTTGAATGGCCAATAGCTAGGCAGGAAGAGGTTAAGTGGGACTTCTGGGTAGAGAGAAGACTCAGGAAAAAAGAAAGGAAGAGTCACCAGCTGAACGCAGAGAGAGCAGGATATGGGAGAGGAGTGATAAAAATGAGGAGCCACACGGCAGCACATAGATTAATAGGAAGGAATTGGTTAGTTTAAGTTATAAGAGCTAGGTAAAACCAAGCCTGAGCTAAGCCCACAATTAATAAATTTCTTTGTCATTATTTGGGAGCTTGAAGACTTGCTACATCAAACAGAAGTTCTCTATCTCCTCACACACTTAATCATCATTTGTCCATCTGTGAAGCGCACTCCTAAGTACTAATGTCTATTTTGTCTCATTTGGTCCTTGAATTCCCTCTGCTCATCTTTACTGAGTGCCTGCCATGTGGCACTCCATGCCAGGCAAACAACAGACATTGTGCTTTTTGTCACACAAGCAAGCAGCACTGTAAACAGGAGGAGTACCACAAAACAGAGCTCAGAAGTTTGGAAGACCCTGGCCTTGTCAGGGAACTTGTCTGAAGAAGTGACACTTGAGCTGAGGTCTGAAGGAAGAGGAGTTACCAAAATGACAGAAAAGGAGGGAGGGAATCTGTGTGTCAAATGTCAGATCATTGCTGGCCCCGGGAAATAGTGCCTGTCCTGATGTAAGACGTGTGGCAGTGATGAGAGGAGCCTCTTCTCAGAGCGTTGACCCAGCAGCCAAAGGGGTGCTGTTTTATCTGGAAAGTCAAGAGAGCATTTGGCCAGAATAGCCAGAATGATTTCTGGTCTTGAATCTAGTTGTTAGCACACAGGAGCACTGTGGTACGGGCATCTGGTCCTGCCCTGGCTGCAGTATGGATTCATTGTAGAACTCAAGTCATCAGAATCTGGCCATGAAGAATTTGCCATAGGAGTGACAGTCCCACAAGCCTTTCTGAGACTCTATCCGTAGGGAAAAAAAGTATCTGCACTTCAGGCACTCCACTTTTTTTTTTTTTTTTAAAGTATGTACAAAATGGAAATACACATTACTCAACAGAGCATCTCATATCCCAGGTAAATATGAGCCGTGCCTAAACTTAACAAGCAATTTTATGCTTTTAGATGTATTTTATGTTAGTGTTTCAAAATGCCTTGAGATATTGTCTGGCTGCATAGTAGTCATAAAATCCTGTTAGGTGTCTGGTGAACACTAGATGGCAGTGTAAATTTTATCTCTGAAGGTGTTTCCCTGTATCAGGTACTCACTCCATAGGTTGCTAACTAGAAGCTGCAGTAATGTGAAGAAATACAAATGGTTGGAGCCTAGCAATTTCCAGCTCCTTTCTTTGTCTCTAACAACTGAGGATGCAGGTGCCATTTTATAGACCTTTCTTGAAAGTCTTGCGCCCTGCCAATGGCACTCAAACAAACATACTGACCATTCCTGAAGCCCTCCAGATACTGTTGTCAACTGACCTGACCAGACCCTGAGTCACCTAGGAGAAAAGTCTCTCAGTATCTGTGGGAAATTATCTAGGTCAGGTTAACTGATGTGGGAAGATTAGCCTTAGCTGTAGGCAGGACCCCTTCCCTGGGAGGGGTCTGTGAACTGTTTGAAATAGAATGAGCTGAGCACCAGTTTTCATTGCCCTCTGCTTCCTGGTTGTGGATACAGTGTAAGAATCTGGTTCAAGCTTTTGCTGCCTTGACATGCTTTCCATGATGGACTACACCTTGAACAGTGGGCTAGAATAAAGCCTTTTACTCTTAAGTTGCTTTTGTCTCAGCAACAGGAAAAGAAACTAAGAAGGATTCACCCCACCAAGTGACCCAAGTGATGTAATACAAGGATAACAAGGATGCTTATATGCCCAGACTAAGCCAATTTTTTTTGCATAAAAACCAAAACTCCAAAAAGCATTGTGCTGAGGCTTGAGTGTGTTAAATGTAACTTCAAACATGAGAAAATTCTGGCTGTTAAGAGATACAAGATTTTGAATAAGGAAAAGAGAAGAAGATAAAGGGTCAAGAGATCCAGTTCCAAACTACTTTTGTTGCAAAGACAATAAATCCTGGCGCTTCATCCATATTAAAAGTTAAAGGCCCCTTGTTAACATTTCCACTACCTTGGTAAAGCATCTGGCCAGGTAGATGATGAGGGCTATGGGAGGTGGTCTGGCTCAGGCCACCCCTAGCACTGCAAGAGTCACTGAAACCAGTCTAACCCCTAAACTGCAGTATCTTGTTCCAGGCCCATTATGCGCACTGCCTGTTTCTATACAGGCTATTAGCTAAGGTCAGCTTTACATGTGTAAATGGTTGTGGCTAGATAAAAGAAGATAACTTGTTGACACATTTGAAATGATGTAAGATCCCAGTTTCAGTGTTATTGAGAGAATGGTGCTATTGAAGTAGAACTTGAAGATGACTGTGATGGAAGGAGGCAGAGCAAGTTCCCACGCTGAACAGCTGACTGGTATCTCAGTACAGTCCACCCCAGCCCCAAGCCCCCCAAGCCTGTCTCTTTCCACCAGACACCGTGGTAGCAAATGCTGAGGCTGATGACCATGCCCCTGGGGACTAGGACTTCATCTTGCCAGCTATGTGGCTTAAGCACATCCTTAGCCCCTTTGAGCTGCACTTAGAACTATGTCCCTAAGGCTTCTTTACTTTTAACCAGCCCAGCATTTTGTAGAACTTTAGTCTTCTCTGCTAGCTCTTACACCCCAGTTCCTGCCTACCCTGATCTGCTGCCTTTAAAAGAGCATGGGCTTTGGGAGCAGACATACTTCTGTCCAGTTTGGCTGGGTGTCAGTCAGAGTGTACAACTCATATCACTTCTCAGGGCTTCTTTTCTTTCTGATTCATCGTGCACCATGGTCTCATGAGGATTAAACGTGTGAGTTTCGACACATAAGAGTCCTGTGGTGAGTGATAATTGAGTTAACTCTAATTGACCCATGATACTCTGACAATCAAAAAAGGCCTGGATGGGGGTAAACTAGGCCAAAAGGTAGAGCCCAAAACTGTAGGTGATCAGCTGGTTTGTGAAATTCTGGTTCTAAACTAGACTCAGGCCAGTGCTGCTGAGCAGTCATAGCACCTGGCTCCCATCTAGCAGGGCCAGGTGCCTTTGCTAGGTGAGAGTGGATTAGAGGGAACCTCTGCTGTCTGTGGACAGGCCAGTGTGGAGATGAGGGTGAGAAGGAAATTGGGTCTAGGCATATGCCCAGATCCTTTGGCTAGGGTACCCGTCAGGGGAGTTTGTGCTCCTCTTTTGGGAGGCTGAAGAGGGGGAAGCCTGGGTTCACTCTGTGGAAGCTAGTGTATACAGAAGTGCCATGACAAGGGACTAGTGTCCTCACACAGTTATCCCTGAAGATGGGGACAAGCCTCCCTCATCCACTCCCACCAAGTTCTCTTTCCCTAAGGTTATAGAGTGTTGCCAGCCTTTCAGCTTTACAGCTTCCCTCCCAGTACAATGTGCCAGCCTTGGCCTGCTCCTAGGAACATTTTATAAGCAGTGTAATCACAGAATTGAAAGAGCATGGGTAGAAATATTGCCTTTAGACCATGAGGCTTTGTTAGTTTGACATAATTAGGAAGCTATAATTTTTTCCAGAATGTAGAGCTCAGACTTTATTGACCCATTTAATTTTTTTAATAATGACATTTTACTAGAGCAGAACAGCATGCAGCCTAGGCAGCCTCTGGCTGGATCTTAAAATGACCTTAATTAAAATAATTTCTCCACTCTATATGTTTTCCATGATACCTTGGCAACAAAACAATGTCACTTGGGAAAACGACTTTGTTTTCTGTTGTCACTACTAAAAGAGTAACAGCATGTCAGTTTCCAGTATCCAAGGTCAAGTGGGCCTGTGTAATGTATCTGACTCCCCTCCTCCCTGAGTACTATTGTCAGGTTAGCCCTTCGACCTCCACTCTCACTCAGCTAGGCTCCATTAACTGGGAATATGGAGCGAGAGGATACTAGTCTATGCCTTTGGAACCAGTGCTGTGTAGGTTCACCCTGGTGGGAGGTCGTGTACTCTTTCGGAAGACAGCACCTTTCTGACTTGGGAGACTTTGACCCCTTTCACCTCAGTGCTCCCAGAAGACCTGCTCAGACTGCAGGGTAGGCAGAAGTAACTGAAAGTAAGGAATCATTTATTTGAACACTTGGGAAAGAACATTCTAGAAGGAGAGCCAGGACTTGTAAGGTCCGTTTACAACATTCATGGAAGGTGAAAGAGCAGAAGGCTAATGAGCCAGAGCCAAGGGCTGGAGCGGGTGAGATGAGACAAAAGAGCTCCACAAGAACATCCCTGTCTATCCTGACAGCCTTTGCCCTGAGGAGCTTTGGGAGGCCTGTGCAGAGGGCCTAACAGGATCCAAACCTGTGTGCCAAGCAGACAAGGGGGAGCTGAGCAGAATCTGCAGACCCTGGAGTCAGCTTCAGTTGCAGACTGGATGGGAGATCTTGTAGGTAGATTCTGGGGAATGTTTTGAAGATAGAGCCAACAAGACATGTAGATATATCTACACAAATCTAGAGGCAAAGGGGAGCTAGAGATGATGTCAGGAATTGGGACCTGAGCAACAGGAAGGGATGGCCTCGCTACCAGCATATTCTAGAGAAAGCTGCTGGAGAGCATGTTTGAAGAGAGAGGTCAGGAGCTCAGTTTAGACGTGTGTGCAATGCAAAGTAAACACCTGAGTGTGGCTGTTGAATGGATCGTTAGATGTCTGTGTTTCAAGTTCAGTGACTGTCCTTCCACTAAGTTGTAGCACTTCAGAAGCCATCTACCATCCTTAAGCTGTCCTTGCATTCCTCACTGTCTTAACCACATAAGAAGAGCCTTTGCTCACTTTGGTTAGTCCTTCAGAACACTGTGTTGGTCACGAGGCATTCTGTCTCCAGAGCATTACTTCTTTTCTGCTGAGCTTGCTTGCCCTCAGTTCCTAGTGCTTCCTGCTTTCTTTCTGTGTTCTGTTTGTTCTTGAGCACACAGGCCCAGATCTCAGAATCTACTTAAGTTTTGCTTGCAATAGCTATTCTGTTTCAGCTGTTCTACAAACCTAGTTCTTTCTTTTTGAACCTTCTGTCATTACCCAAACTCAGCCATTCTCCTCTCTCCTTTATGTTTGCCTTGTTGAAATGGTAGGGGGTCTTTCTATGAAGCCCAGGCCAGCCTTGAGCTCCCAGTCCTCTTACCTCCCTACCTCATCACAGTCCTCGGGTCCCAGGGGGTATTTCACCAAACCCAACTGTTGCATTCTGAAGTTAAAATTCAACAAAAAGTTATTATGCCCCTAACCTTTATAAGTGCTAAGAAACAGAGACAAGAGGCAGAGCATACAGCTAGCTCAGTGATAAATATTTGCTGTCATGTCTGAGGCCCTGGGTTCAGTCCCAGCACTGAGTAACAAACAAGCAAACAAACCAACATGGAGATGAATAAGGTAAGATTCTTAGCTTGAGATCAGTAGCTCCAGGCCTGACCTTCCACTGCTGTTGCAATGCAACATGTTGTCACTTCATTTCTCTTTGTACATTCAACCTTTTCATTGGCTACAGAGTCCTTGACTAGCTCTGAAAGCCACTAAAGACAGCATTTCTAGCTGCCCTATGTTCCATCTAGTTTGAAGTCCTTAACCTTCTCTCCTGCTTCCATTGTTACCTGAGGTCTTATTCATATCTCCCTCAGCCATGCCTCCCTTTCAAGAATTAGTTTGCGCACACACACCAGTATGGGGAACAAGATCTTGGTCAAAATTCTTCTACCTCATTGCCCATGGTGACACACACCTGTAATCCTAGCATTTGGGAAGTAGAACAAAAAAGTACAGAATTCCAAGGCCCAGCTATATAGTGAGATTGAGGCAAAAGTGACCTGCATGTAACCTGTTTCCAAAGTATTGTAGGCATTGATGAAGTCTGAGACTCCAGAGCAGGCTCCCTTGGTCAAATCCCATCTCTGTTAATAACTGGTTGCTTGCCCTCAGTAACCTTAGCAAGTTATATAGCCTTTCTGTGCCTCAGTTGCTTTATTTGTAAAATAGGAATATAATAGGACCTACCTGGAAGTTTGAGAATTAAGTAGATAAATGTATGTAGTGGTCTAGATTAGAACAGTGGTCAATGTCAGTTCATGGAAAATATTGCTTACCATTAGCCTGTGCTGTGTGATATAACGTGTCTATATGCATAGACCTATACATGTCACCTATTTGATAATTTATTGAAAGCATGGTCTACATTCAGCTCCTGTGTATAGCCCAGGCATTAACAATTTAATTTCATAATGTGTATTGGCCATGTATTAATAGGCCCAGTATACTAAGGTTACTCTAACATTTCCAGCAAAAACAAGGCTATAGTCCTAAATTATTGCCATATTCTTCAGTATCTGGCACAGTAAAGCACTTACTATTTTCTGCCTCTTCTTTACCCTCCTCTGTTCATATGAATGCTTCTATATAAAACTAGTCAGAAGAAGGACAATGACATTTTGACCTTGAGCTGTAATACTGTCTTATGAGGGATGGTGCAGCCATGTGCCAGTCACATCAGTGTGGAGACTGAGTGCATGACAAGTTCTGTCCCTCTCTGGAACCAGGGGCCTGGTTTATACGGGACCAGCCTTCTTGCTCCTCTTCCTACTTCTCTCACATGTGCCCCGGTGTGGAGTAGATAACATATGTTTACTCAAGCCATCACCCAGAGCGTGGAGAATCATATCTGGTCTTTGTCTCCTCCCTCCGTCAGGGCATGCCCTCTACTCCACCTGTCCTGCCCAGCACCCTCATCCCACATGAGCTCTACTGTCCACTTCCACATCAGCACCAGTTGGTGCAGTTCTTGGCACTTTGTTTTCATGCTGATCACTCCTACAGTCAAGTGCCTTCTGTGGAGATTAGTAATGAACCTTATTCAGTTTTGAACCACGGCTTATTACTTATCCTAAGAGGGCTCAGGACACACACAAGAGAATATTCTGAGTGGCTTATGAGGATTAAATAAGAAATTGGTTACACATAAAGCACTGAGAACCAACTTGGCATATGTCTTGGTGTCTGGCTGTTAGTCAGGGACTCTGTACTGCATGATTTTACCAGGGAAAGAGACACAAAGCAGGCAGTTCTTACTTGGACATAGCTTTGGAGGAGAAAAACAGATTTTTGGTATTTCTGGGGAACAATAAATACAATGGATTAAAGCAAAGCAGGGTCAGAAGCACATAGCATCACAGCAGAGGTGAGGGTCAGAAGTGGTCCATCTCTGTCCCAAAGCAAAGAAACAGAGGGCAGCTTTGGAGTGGAAGCACAATAATCTCTTGACCAGCACAGCATGAAAAAGTAATGTTGAGTGAGTTCCATGGGAGGCCATCATTTCTGGAGTGAAGTAGGTGATGGGACAGACCAGTGGTCAGAGCCACTTACAACATAGTGGAAACCCTATGACAGGACAGTCTTGTCCTCATGCCTAGATGGATGGGTGAGTGAAATGGGTGTTTGAATATCTACATTACATAAGTGCCCTTTCAGCTTACAGCATTGTGAGTCTAAATTTTAGTTGTGAGGTTGAGTTTTGAAATAGGCTAAGGAATATTGTTGTTACTGATTATGCTGTCACACTCACCCAGCACTTGTGAAGGTGAGCCAGGCTCTCTATGATGTACAGGGCCTTGTTACTAAAAGTGGATTCCCCCTACTAGCTGGTCACTTCAGGATGGTTTAGCTTAACATCAGGAGAGATGAAATTTATTTCTAGAGGCTCTTTATTGTGAGTTTTGAAAACTACTTCCTAGAATCAAAAAACAAATTTCCCATATGTTTCACATACCCCCAGATTATGTCCATGCACCATGCAGGGTGAGCGGCTTAGGACTCCAACATAGTTATTGACTTATCCAGTCCTTAGTCAGAGCCTCTGTTCCTAGCAAAGCTGTGTGCTGCAGCCTTAGATTGGCCTACTTCTGCGGAGGCTGTTTAGAAGACTGTACCCCATGGCCTCCGTTCCACTCTCTAGCTCACTCTCCCACCTGTTAGTCCAACCAGCCTCCCTGTAAGTCTTAACTTAGTGTCACCTGGTCAGAGAAATCTTCTTGACACTCTACCTGGACTGCATTATGTTCTCACTGATGCTACCCTTTCATTTTCTTCTCTTTTTTAGCCATGTTATGTCTGAATATGGGAGGATGACGGACACAGAGCGAGACCAGATAGACCAGGATGCTCAGATATTCATGAGGACATGTTCAGAGGCAATTCAGCAACTCAGAACAGAAGGTGAAGTGCTCTGAAGGAGGCCAACAGATCCCATGAATATGCTAACCTGCTAAACTACTCTTGGTGCAGGCACTTATGACTTCTTCTTAGTTTCTGAATGGCTTTTAGGACTTAAAACTTGAAAATCCTTCCTTCCTGGTTAGTTGATCTTCTAAGCTAAGTTGGTCAAAGTCCTGAAAAGACTGTCAGTCAAGTTAACAAATAAATGGAAGGCAGGAATGGAAAGGACCTCTCTAAATAGAATCTGTAACCTACCAAAAGGCCAAGGTCAGAGGGAACAGATGTGTGTACAAGCATTTGCAGATTTGTGGAGACATTCGTGTGTGACTGTGTTCTGAGTGGCAGGACAGATTACTAGAATGTGGCTAAGTAGTCTCTAAGGTCTAGTTGCCGTGTTAAAGTCAACCTCCATATGAGACATCATGGGTGAGAGGAAGCTCTACAGCCATGACTTAAAAGCAGTGCACCCAGCTCTGCTACATGCTAGCTTTGTAGCCTTGGACAAGTCACTTCATTTCCCTGTGCTCAACTTCTTCATTGAAACAGCACAGATAGAAATTAGGCAGATTATTTAAATTCTTACATTTTTAGAATTCTGCCTAGTACTAGGGGTATAGTATTATCTCCCCTTCACTGGGTTTAATCCCCATAGAGGAGCTAGGCTTCCCAGCCATGTTTCTTCCTTGATTTTTAAATGCATACATTACTACTACAGAGGTCAGAATTGCCAGGTACTGTTGGACACATGGCTGACTTCTGAGAGATCACTGATCAGCTACTGGGGAGAGTCTAATGAAAGCTTACCAGAAAAATATACCCAAATCATTATGTGAATCCCAGACTGTATAGCCCTCTAGTAAAAACATAACCTGTGTCCCTTACCCTTAAGGGCACAGGCATTTGTGACCTTTGGCTACCTCTTGCCTCTGGACCTCAGTTGGTGTTTGAGGTATTTCTGTGAAGTTCTAGCTTCATGCCTGCACACTAGGCATTCAGCCTTTCTACCAATAGCACAGTCTTGCCATAGAAACTGGCACAGGCTTCCGTGTGGTAGATCATCCTTGTGGCCCTTCATTGTGAAAGGTTCTTAGAGAGAGGATAGTATGGATAGTGCCATTCAGTGTCTTAAGGGAGAAGGTAGTCATTGTAAGTTGAAAGCAATGCAGGCAGGGGGTGTCTGTGGTCCAACATGTGTGATTTAAGCATATCACTTGAAGGTGAGCCTGAGCACTGGATGCTGTTAATACAGCCAGGTCAGCATTCCGGAAGGAGCTGGATCAACTCAGCTCCCCTGGTGCTGTAATAAGCTATAAATTATTTGACTGCAGTTTCTATGGGTTTAATCTCCCACCTGGTGAACTCTAATAAATCTTACTCTTAAAAATGTAGTCTCACTTGACCTGAGGCTGGTTTATAGCTGTGCTTTTGAACATGCTTTCAATGAAGAACTTTGAGGAAGCTGACTGTTCTGTGAGGTCCTTGAGTACAGACCTGAGTGCTGTCTTTTTCTCTTACAGCTCACAAGGAGATACATTCTCAGCAAGTGAAGGAACACAGGACTGCAGTTTTGGATTTCGTTGAAGATTATTTAAAAAGTATTTCACTTTCTTTTAAAAGTTAAATGTGGTGTTTTATAAGAGATACAATTTAGAATACAGCTTTGCTAGCTGAAGACCATAGTGTCTCATTAGTGTCAATGATATACTTTTGCCTGAGAAGCAATTTTAAATGGCCTCTGTTCCGGTATTTTCTGCTTCAACAGGAGTGTGTAAGCTTTACTCTGAACAAAGAGCCATCCGAGTTAAGCGTGTGGTGGATAAGAAGAGACTGTGAGTATTTCCACCTTTACTCCTCCTTCCTCAGTTAAAACAGGGGAACAGGAATGGCAGCCTGAGCTCCTAAAGCGCTGACTCTGTGAGTCCCTGTGTATGAAGTCTTCATCAAAGGTTGCCATAGCAACTGAGGACATACCATGTACCAGGGGGTGCTGGCCACTCTGTTACCACAGCAGCCCATGAGACACGTTCTGTTGTCTTTTCCTGATGACACTAAGGTTAATCATGTTTTAAACTCATATGACCCCACAGTGTCATGGCAACTGAACAGGTATTGAGCACTTACCTAATTACTTTTTTCTTTTTTTGTTGGGAATAGTAGGGAGACAGTCTGGCTATGAGGTCCATGCTGGCTTCAAAGTCATTATGCAGCCAAAACTGGCCTTGAACCCCTATTTTTTTCTGCTTCAGAACTCAGAGTGAGGGGGTTACAGGTAAGTCCAGCCCACCCAGATTCCTACCCCATTTCCTAATAGCCCTATGACGTGGGACACTTGGAACTATTTGATCTTTGTCTCTGCCCTCCATACCTTCTCCTTTAAAAGAGTTTTTCTGCAAAGGTGTCTTCATGGTGACCAGTGCTCCCCTATGTTGCTACAATATGACATAATATATTCATGATGCCATGTACACTGAACTTCCATCCATATTCCAATACCCATTTTGTCATGGTGGTTCTTAGTTTGTCCAGGGAGAACCCACGGAAGCAGGTCTGACTCTGGTCCTGTACAGTTATCTGTCAGTATGGTAAGGAGATCAGTCACTGAATCTCACAGCCCCCAGGAGAGGCAGACGTATCTGCTACACTATTGCAAGTGGAGACAAGAAGAGGCCTCAGCATACCACAGCCCCAGTCTTGCTTCTAAGCAGAAGTTTCCTCTGACATCCACACTGATGTCAGTCAGATGGGAATTGTACAGCATCAATCACCTGCCAAATAGCTATTCTCTGAGATTACCCTGAACAGAAGACCTTTGAGACCTTGGAATAACTTTAACATTGTGGTCCAGCTCTCGCCTCTTGGGCCAGTACTTCTCAGACAGGCCTTGACTTCTAATCATACTGCCTTAGCCTTGTAAATGGTGGGCTTGTGAAGTTTTACCTCTGTGACTTCTTTCTGGTCCTTGTTCATCTTTATATACAAGACATTTGTTTAAAACATATATAATTTATACTTTATCTTATGCCTCCTTTATACATAGGTCTCATAAAGGCCAAATATGGCAAATTCAAGGCTGTAGTGACTGTATCATAGCTTTTGTTTCTAAATCAGTCTCCAGTGACATCTGCCAGACCTATGCATGACTTTGTTCTAAGGAGCTTTGCTTCTCTTGTGCCCAGTTCTTGCTGAATTTTCCATTCATAGAACCTTTCACGTAGCCTGCTCTGTCCATCTGATGAACAAAATCGTATCATCCTTTCAGCCCAATCAAACATCAACTGTCCTATGAAGAGTTCCAGCTTCTGCCAGCAGTGTCTTGTCTGCCTTCTTAATAAGTTCCCTTGTGTTGTCCACAGCCAGGTGCAGCACACACACTCATGCAGCCACCTTGGCCCATCACACAATGCCTGGACTTAGAGGAGGCCAGTGGGTAGAGTGTGTGCAATTGTCATTGGTGGGTTGATTCTAGCTACTATTGTGTTTGGGTTGCTGGTGGCTATCATTAAGTTGATTTGAGGAGGCAAGCTGCACTATCTCATTTATCTGGCAAAGGAAAACCTACTTGTTAAGGTGTTGCTTGCTCACTGAAATTGCTCACTGTAATGTCTTAAAGAGTGCAGATGGTATTATGTGGTAGCTTTTGTTCTTATAGAGTAGAGATATCACATCCATCTACTGTACCAAAGGGCTCTTATTTCAAAGTGCTGAAAATATTTTGCTCATTAAGCCAGAAGTATTCCCAGAAGACTGCTCTACACTTTTCTACAGTGACTATGTTGTCTGTAAATGATAGTGCCATCATTAAAAGTACCTGTTTTCATCTACCCTGATAGTGTTTTCTTTCTGAGCTGACAGTGGTACCTGATACATGTTGCCTCGAGCCAGAGAGGGATAACTCTCCTAGGCATCCCATCTCTCTGCCTTTTTTCTATAAGACTTCAGATTTGGAGGTGGAGGACCTTTGTCTTCTGACTTTCTGATCAGTGCACTGATGGGAGCCTGCTACAAAGCAGATGCTCAGCCATTGGTTCCTGACTGAAGAAGTCATCAAATGGGGCATGGCTGCTTATTCCTGCTCATAGAGTTATAGTAAAAGCTTACAAACGAGAAATACATAGGCCAATATTGGATAAAGCATTAGCACAAGTGGCCCTATCATAAATCCCCAGAGGATTTTAAATCCATCTCTTTTCCTCTTTGTCTCTGTAAATTTCTGGTGTTTGGGGTGATTAAAGCTGAAGTGGCCATCACACATTCTGGTGGTATGTACTCTCATAAAACATCTGAGCTAATCAGAAACATGCTCTCCCCAGAAAAGCAGCTTGTGCATCACTAGCCTTTTCCCCCTCAGTCAGGAAGAGGCTTTAGGGTAGCTCTCTGTGAATGAACACTAGCCTGAGGCACTTACCTGCTACTGCAGAGAACTTTCTGTACTGTGAGTGAGTACTGGCTTTCCAGCTGACCTGGCTCAGAGATTTTCAGGCCATTATTTGAACCCTTCACTTTTCTGGGACAATGTTGTTGTAAGTGGAAACTTTGGTAGGGGGCATTTTCTATCTCAAGGGAGATCAGAGAAGAATGAAAGCTGATGGCTAAAGATTATAGCTTCTTCAAATACTGAGCAGATTACAAAACAACTTCAAAGGTGGATAACTCCATAGAACCTGCCAAGTTTATTAGTGTCTCTTAAAGCTGTGTTATTAGCATGTCCTCACCACCACCACCACCACCACCACCACCACCACCACCACCACAGAGCCTGAAAATGAGAGACTTTCAGAAGTCTTGGTGGCCCCAGTAAAGTTTACTCTGACAATGGAGTCTATTGTTGGACTGGAGAAATGTTCTGTGTCCAGAGATCTGAATGCATGGGCCCTGTGTAATGATGACACTTTCCTAAAGGAGACATCAAGCCCATCTCCTACTCAAGTCAACACACACCAAAAAATACTGCCATGATCCACAGACACACAACCCTTACATTCTCTGTTATGTGTTCCCTGCTGTCAGTACAAAGGAAGGAGTTCATGCTGTCTCTTTTGTTCTTTAGAGAAGATATCAGTTCTCATGTGATGCATGGCATACTTAAAGAGTCTATCTTTTATGATTCAGTCCTCTCTCATCAGCAGGAGTGTTAGCCTGCTGTAGCTCCTGGCTTAGGATCTTGCACTTTGCTCAGCAGATGTGGCCAGTGTTTGGAATGGCTATAATGATGGAGATGGAGAGGAGAGACAGATGGCAGAGAGGTCATGTGTTTTGAGGGCTAAAGTGGTGATTTTCTTTCATTTACTGTCTATGACAGGACCTTGTTTGCTGCCTAGAAAAGGGAGTAGCAGACTGACCTATGGGCCACATCGAGACTTGGGCCTATTTTTCTATGACCTTCCAGCTAAGCATGGTTTATTGTATTTTAAAGCTCTATAAACCAAGAAAGAAGAATGAGTTAGAGCTTAAAATGTTCACCATCTGGCCTTTTACTGTGTTGGCCCTGGCGTAGAACACCACCTCCTGACATGAACGGCCACATCTTTGTAGTTTTTGCAGTCTGCCAGGGACTGATGTGTTAGTCTCCTGTGAATGACAGGGTCACAGATGTGCCTCAGGTGGCCTGCCACAGTGCTCTGATAACACCAATGTTTTCTATCATGTTCAGTGAGACAAAGGCACTGTCAAGTGCTGTGCATTCTTGGTCCTCATTTTGTACTTAACTCATGGCAGATCAGTAATAAGTAATATGGAATGTGATACTAATCTGTGGACCACATTTTGAGGAGCACTTACTTAAAACAAAAGAGAAAACATTAAAAAGAACCCAAAAACTTCCCTAGTAAGTGGTAGATGCCCAGTAAATAGCTGTTAGGTGAATGGCTGCCTGATGGCATGGCAGACGTGGGCTAGGTAGAGTGAGCTGACTCCACTGTCCCTGTGACTCAGAGGCCTCTGCAACTCAAATGCCACTTTGAAGTAGGGCACAGTGATGTACATACTCTGCCCTCTGTGTTGGAGTATAACAGAACAGGCCTTCCAAAATAACAATAATTTTTCTCTATATGTACAAAGTGTGCTTCCATTGTTTTTCTTCTTCAAAACCAAGAAAATCTGTCTCTTTCTCTCTTGTTCTTTTACAATTTCAAATACAGTCCCAAGGCTTTCAAAGTCAGGGACCTGAAAACAGTTGTCAGGACCTGTGCTGATCTCCAGATAGTGCTCTGGCCTTCAGTTTGAGAAGTATGCTGAAATAAATCAAGGGCATAAACTGATCTTTTGTGGTGACTTTTTAAAAAACTGCTCTTGTCCCCCTGGATTGCCTTTAGCTAGCTAATTTGTAATTTCCCTGAAGATTTCAGTAGACATTCTGTATATAATTAGAATCTGTTTTTATCACCTTAAAACTGTGTTTTGCTTTGTCTTTGTCTGCTTCTCTGCAGCCCTTTATTTATTTTACATTGAAAACTGGCACTATCATACTCCAAACATGAGGGTGATGGGCATTAAATGAAATGTTCAGTCAAGAGGCAGTACACCCAATCCCCTTCTTGAACCAAGCAGTCCTGAAATCAGGTGATGGGGAGAGGTAAAGGTGAGTGTCTGTGCTGATGAGGAGCCCTACTGCCCAGCCAGAGTGGGGTGTCAGAGAGGCAGTGAGAGGCATGCAAAGGCTGGTAGATCCTCTCCAGGAGAAGTGGTGGAAGAGCTGAGGGTGTTGGCTTATGCAGGTGAACCAATAGCTGACAGAGAAGGTGCAGCAAGCCAGTTCTCTCACTGTATGAAAAAGAGAAAAGGCCAGGATGCTTAGACCTTGTGGTAGGGATTAGAATAAAAGATACAGTGTGTCATAGTTTTTGGTTTCCATAGCTCATTATGGAAGTCACTATTGTGTGACCTTGCACAGTGTGTTTTCTAGATTTGTCCACTGGGAAGATCTGTGAGTAGTAATATGCCACAGTAGCAAACACACACACACACACACACACACACACACACACACACAGAGAGAGAGAGAGAGAGAGAGAGAGAGAGAGAGAGAGAGAGAGAGAGAGAGAGAGAGATATTACAGAATGATAGGAATGTGTCTGATGGTCCCAGTGGCTAGCCTGAGGGGTTTAGTGGCCATATTTAACAGAGACAAAATTAAAGGAGAGTGGCAGGTTATAGCCCACTAAGTGAGAGAGGGTATCATAAATCCATCTGGACAGGAAGAAATTTATGAATGAATAAGAGTTTGAAAGAGTTAGAATGTCAAGGGATTCCCTGTTGCTTCTTGTTGGAAAAAAAGAAGAAAAACCTTACAACAAAGGAGCTGGACAGCCACTGGGTCAGTCGGCATGAGTCACACACAGGCTGGCAGAAGCCCCAGAAAAGCAGCGGTGCTTCTGTGATTTCTACCAGTGGCTTCAGCCACAAAGCATGAGGCTGAAGTTTAGAGGCATGGTTGGAGTGACTGGCAGGGTGACTGTCAAGTACATGGAACTCAAGGAAAGTCTGAAGGAAGCATTCCAAACAGATTAAAGAAAGCATTAGCAGGTGACATGGTGCAGGGTTCTGACCCATTGGCTGTACAGGCTATTGTTGGTCGGAATGAAATATTCTAAGGAATCTATGGGAATAAGAAGCAACTGTGCCTTTTCTGACTGTGGTACTTACATCAAAGCACACTGCCTTTAGTTAAACATTCAAAAGTAGAGGCCATCAGGGTAGAACTTACTCACTGAGGGAATCTTTATACTCCAGACTTCTCTGTGTGGTTGCTATACAATAAAGTTTAAAACAATACCAGCCCACACTTGTCAGAGCACCTACACTAAAAATGAGGAATGGATGTGAGGCAGTCAGAACCTTCTTCGTGGCTAGGGGGGTGATTACCCATTAGAAATGGCCAGCTATGATAATTGTCTGCAGGTAAATGATGAGCTCCTAGTCCCTATGCCTGGGAAGTCCTTTCTGTCCTTGTGTCTGCCAAAGTCTTTTTCTCTGTCAAGATCTTGAGTGATTCTCACCTTGTGAAGTTCTCACTATTTCATACTAAAAGAACTCAGAAAGCATTTGCATTTTATATATCTGATACTGTCATTTAGTCTTTGCAACAGAATTTGAGTAGTAGGTATGATAAGAAGGCATTAGAAGCCAGGTTGCTCACTATCACAAAGGCAGAATGAAGAAATCCAGAATGAGCCCTGGGTTGGGAATGTGTGTGTGAAAGCTAATGAAAGTAGCTTATAAATGTGGAAACAGGCGGGAGGTGGGCACTGGGTATTTCCTCCTGGGTGATCTTATTTCATCTTTACAAGTATCTTGGATAGAGCTGGGGTTTTCCTCGTTTTGCAGACATGAGAGTTAAAACATATCCACATCACACACAGCAAGTAAGAGGCAGTGTAGAATCAAAACCATTGTTGCATATGCTTCATTCCCAAATGCCTCTTATATGGCGGTTGCTCAGCTCATGACTTCAGGACCCAGACTCTTAAACTGGGATTTGTGATAATTGTGTGGTGGATGCCACCTCAGGTGGTCTATGGAGTCAGTGTTTGCTTAGCAACAAGACCCAAAGGAAAGGCTTCCTGAGCTCTGGTACCTGTAGGATCCCACACCAGTCCTGTCCCTGGCTGATTTTCAGGATACTTTACATGTATCTCTTCCATAGCTCCAGCCTAGAGATCAGCAGTTTGTGAACCAGCAGTTGACATCTATACAATATGTCCTTCTCCGCATGTTTAGGGTTACTCTGAATTGCTAGTGTACCCCTCTGACTCCATTGGTCTGTGATGTGGTTTGAATGTGAAACATTCTCTGCAGGATTATGTATTTGACTTTGATACCCAGCTCATGACTTTGTTTTAGGAGGCTATGGAACCATTAAGAGATGAGGTCTAGCTGGTGGGAAGACCTTAGGAGTTATAGGCCAGCCTTGGCCTCTAGCAGTCTCTTGGTTCCTGATTACCACAGGGGTGTGATCCACAGCTTCATGTCCCCACTACCATAGCCATGAGCTGCTTGTGCTGCTGAGGCCTCCCTATCATGATAGGCTATATCCGCTGAACCCTTAGTCAGAGTCAGTCCTTACCCACAGTTGCTTCTGTGAGGATTCTGCCTCACAGGAGGAAAGCATCAAGGACAGTTGGATGCATGTTTTTAGGACCATGCACAGACTTGTGAGACTGTGCTATCTCAATTACGGTGCCGCAGCAGTAAAGCTGTGGCACAGATGATCTACAACTTGGGTTGTGTGCTGTTGACTCTGCTACTTAAACATCCTAGGGGAACCGGTGACCACATAATGATACTCTTGTGGACCCCTTTTACAGATGAGAAATCAGACCAGGAAAGGTCAAGACGTTTGTCACTTGCCAGAGGAAAATATTGAAAATTCTGGTTGATGGCTATCTTTTTTTTTCCAGGCTAGTTTGAAAATTGTCGAATGTATCAAGCTACTCAATTACTAAATTCTAAGACTAATTTGACCCAAAATGTTAAGCAGCATTTTATTTTATAATTATAGTAATACACTTAATGACAAATACAGACTAAATTTGTTTGTTTCTAAAAAGGGTTCATTTTGAGTGTGTTTTACAGTACTAGGATCAAGCTCAGGGCTTTAGGCATGCTCCGTGAGGTCCTGAGCCCTCCTCTTAACACATTTTAAAAAGATGAACCATGCTGCACTGTTTGTGATTTTCTCCCTGCTACTGAGTAGTATTGTGCTATGTGAACACACACCATTGCTTTACCCTCTTGTGTCACAATGGTCAACATGGGGTTGTTTCCATAAGTCTGCTGTGGCTGCTTGACAGTTTTGTGTGGGCATACCTTTCTCTTTGGTAAATTCCTCAAAGTGAGTTTTCTCTGTCTTAGTGGAGACACCATTAGATTTAATAAGAAACTGTTCTAAATTTTCCATGGTGTTAACTGCGTTTTACCCACCATCCAGCTATGTGAGGTTCTGATTTGTCTTCATTCTCCCCAGGATATAGTGTGGATCAAATGTATTTTAACTCTTTCTGTTGGTGTGCAGGATCATCTCACTGTGGCTTGGGTTTGCATCAATCACCTGTTTGTGTGAGTTTATAGATGATTGACTTTATTCTTTTACTCATGATCTGGCTAGCTAGCACCATGTACTGTATCATGGATCTTTTTAGCACCCTGCCTATAATTTTCATACAGCTTATGGTAAAGCCATTATGATGCCTATTGTATTTTGGTGATTGATTGATTGATTCTTTTGGGAAGACTTGACTGTTTTGTAACCTTGTAACCTAGGGTGTTGTAAAATTCCTGGCAGCAATCCTTCTGCTTGTTTCTTGAGTGCTGGGATTACAGTCATGCATACAGCCAAGTCTGCTTGGCTCTAAAGCACATTATTTTAGGACAAGGTTTTCTCCTCTGTTAACCATCTCTTTGTGTTTATAAAACATTCATTCAACATCTTCTTATTGATCACTGTGTTAGATTCCCATAACTCTGACAAAATACCTGTGACAGTCATAAAAGAGGTCAGTCATAGTGGTATCTGCCTTTAATCTGAGCACTCAAATGACAGAAGCAGGCAGGTCTCTGTGGATTAAAAGTCACCCTGGTCCCATAGCAAGTTTCAGACCAGCCAGAACTACATAGACTCTGGCTCCAAAAATCAAGAGGAGTCAGAAGAGAGTTTGCCGAGGTTACAGTTTTGGAGGCCTCCGTCTGTGATTGCTTGGCCACATGGCAGAAACACACGACAGAGGAAGCTTGTTTGCCTCATGGCAACAAGTTGAAGAACAAAGGAAAGGATGGACCAGGATCCCAATGAACACTTCAAGGACCCATTCCCAATGACCTTTCCTACTAGCCCTACCCCGTTAAGCTTCATTCCAGAAAGGCATGTACTCAAGAGAGGCCTTTAGGGGACAGGACACAGCAGACATTGCATGCAGGCACTAATCCAGCTAAGCAGCATGCACACCTCTCACAGACACAGATCCACTCGAAGGAGGAACAGGTGCATGTAGAAGACCTGAAGAGTACTTGATATGTAAGCTGAGCCTGGACGGATGGCTTGGGGGTAAAGTGCTTGCTGTGCAAGTGTAAGGACCCGAGTTTGGATCTCCAACACCCATGTACAATCTAAGCATGGTAATGCCCACCTGTAACCTCAGCACTAGAAACAGAGACAGGTCATTCCTAGGGTTCACTGGCCAGCCCATCAGTGGAGACACACACACACACACACACACGCATGGTTCAGCAAGATAGCTTAGCAGGTAAAAACACTTCATGCACAGGCCTGATAACCTGAGTTTGATCCTAAGAACCCATGTTTAAAAACAAACAAACAAACAAACAACAGATGGTGTGACGCTCATGTGTAGTCTCAGTACTCCTGCGCTGACATGGGAAGTGGAGAAGCTCCCAGAGAAATGAGAGGCACCCTGCTCAACACATTGGAAAGAGAAGACTTACTTACAAAAGTTATCTTTTGACCTCTGTGTATACTGTGTGCCTGCAGACATATGTGTGCATACACACTAATGAGTAATAAGTAAAATTTAAAAAGAAAGCCTGGGAAGATGTCTCAGTACTAAAGATGAATATGTACCCTTTGGGTAGAAAAAAGAGGCTGCATCCTGGGCAGAGTAGTATGTGAAAAGGTAGGAAGAAAGCTAACATGGCAGGAGCACATGGCAAAGGCTTCCTGATTCAACAAGCTGTTAAAGTGTGTGTGGGGGGGGGGAGTGATGCATTTTTGGCAATACTCTTGGGTTAGTATAAAATTACTGTACGTCCACCTCCTGATGTAGTGTCCCCAGGGCAACCTCAGAGCTGCAGATGGTAGGCACTGTGCTGTGGCTGAAATGCAGAAGGCAGTATACCGTCAACATAGTACCTTGCAGCAAGGTATGAAGTGTCCGTGTGACTCCTAGGCTCCAGTAGAGAGATTAGAGCAAGAATGTGCAAGTCATAGATGACCCTGTTATCAGGAAGAAATCCTGTTTTGGAGGTAAAATAAATAACTGTTAAGTATTTGCATTTAGATCTAAGCTGGAGCCTGAGCCAAATACAAAAAGGAAAGAATCCACATCTGAGAAAGCCTCACAGAATGTTTCCCAGGACTCTGAAGAAAAGCCTGCTGCCGAGGAGTTGCCAGGTATGAACTGGGATACAGGTTTTGCTTTGCACTTCTTCCTTCCAATCTATTGGCCTGAATACAAAGCAGGGAGAGGTAGCATTTCCTGACCTGTGGGGTGAGCATAGCTGCCCAAAGCAAAAGAAGTATGAGTGGCAGTGCTTAGTCGGAGGTAGAGCTGCTTTCCTGTGCCAGCTGGAGACTGAAGAGACACTATACTGGTTGTCTGCTAATGAGGGATATAACCCTCCACAGTGGAAGTCTGCATTGGCAGGAGCCAGCCGCACTGCTCCAGGGTGGAACATGCTTTCTCAGGAGCCTCCACAGACAGGAAAGCCCTTGGGACAAGATGCAAGTATGGGTTTTTTTTCTTGTCATCACAGATACAGAAATGTGCCTGGCAGTGCATGCCAAAGAAGTGCAGAGTCTCCTTCAAGTCTGAATGTCACGGACTGCTTCATTATGTGTGCAGTCCATGTGCTCTACAGTTAGCAAGCAAGCTAGTTTCACTACCTAGCAATTCACTGAAGCCATGAGGCCTAAATGTCTTCTTTGCCATGTCTGTGGCTCTGCATTGCCTCTTCTCACTGCAATAGTGGAATATTACGGATATCTTTTATTGAGAAGACTCTGAAAGGCTCAGAGCCGAGGATACTTGTCTGAGGTGAAAGCTCATAAATGGTAGGTTCAGGATCCGCTGGTATGTGAGTTTTGCTCTCAAGCACATCTCTATCTCATGATTCCTTGCATTTCATAAGTGTTGTACATGGCTCACCAACCTGGAGTATGCCAGAAGTCCTTTGTGCAATGAGAACAACATATTTTGAGCCCTTCATTGTGCCACACATACTAACTGAATCATGACCAGACTGTTTGGATCCTTGGAGGTGTGCCCTATTGTGTTTTGTAGGAGAGGAAGCCAAGATTCAGAGAGGTTATATAAAAGCTCAAAGTCCAGCACTGAGGAAGCACAGCAGCCCTTTGTGAGTGGTTCTGTTTGCACAGCCTCAGCCTATTCCTAGCTGGTAGCTCCTGTGGTCTAGCAGACAGGGGCTCTCATGTCTTTGTGCCTGCCCTAGGCTTCCCAACAATCCCATGGCACAGCTTCTTAGAAGACAAGAGAGGAGCATCATAACTAAGGTTACTGAAGGTGGACACAGCATCCACACTCAGTCAATCCTTCACCCACTCAATAAATTCTATGCAGGCTGGTGAGAGCAGGGGAAGCCAGTGCTGACTGAGGGCCTACATTGCATGCTGTGCCAGGCCTTGGGCTAGATGTTAGGGATGTCATAGTTGAGTGAAAATGGCTCTTCTTTGGACTCAGGGAGATAAGTGAGATCGGTATACTGATACCCTTCCATTGTGATGTCCGAGAGTATGAGAAGAGCAGTGTTGTTCTAGTGCTCTCCTTGAAATCCACATGATCAGAAGGTTCTGCCTGGTTGAGCATGATTAGTGTGAGCAGCATGCAGAGGACAAAGAACATTTGATGTAGAAGTACCTGGGCTGCAGCACTCACATCCATGCTCACTGAGCCAGACTCTGCCTGCTTAAACATGGGAGCAGGGAGATCAGCACTAGTTACTAGAGCTTACTTTTCAAAGGAGACCACTAGGAAAGTGCAAAGACAGACAGCAGAATGGAAAACCATTTGCATTGTACCACACATCTGATGGACTTTCATCCACATGATGGACACAGATAGACTTCTCAACTCAAAGTTGGAAAATGAGCAAAGGATATGGATAGCAGTTTCTTTTCTTTTTTAATTGAAAAAATTCTCATACAATATATTCTGATCAGCACTCAATGGCCCTTTGTTGAGAGCCTATTTTGATATACTATATGCTCTTACAATATATTCTGATCATGATTTCCCTTTCCTGGGTGCCTCCCAGCTTCTGCTCACCCATCCAGCACCATAACCTTTCTGTCTGTAATAGGGAAACAAATAAACAAAAAAGTAGATTTTTAAAAAATAAAGTACCTTGTAGTAGCTCGATTTTGGGTTGTAAGAAAAGAAGACTCTAGGGGCTGGAGAGATGGCTCAGAGGTTAAGAGCACTGACTGTTCTTCCAGAGGACCTGAGTTCAATTCCCAGCAAAACCACATGGTGGCTCACAACCATCTGTGATGAGGTCTGGTGCCCTCTTCTGTAAAACTGTATGCATAATAAATAAATAAATCTTTAAAAAAAAAAAAAGAAAGAAAGAAAGAAAAGAAAAGAAGACTCTAAGCCAAGTATTGGGGAAAGGCTGAAATATCAGAGAGAGGAAGCACCACAGTCAATTCTCACCAAACTGTCTTGCAACTTTCCCAGCCTTGCTCCTAGTCTCTTCTGCCAGTCACTTCTGTTCTCTCTGAGTTTCTACAGCCATTATATACCCTATCCCATCCGGGTTAGGATTAAAGGTGTTTAGCCTTGAACTCACAGAAACACAAGTTCTGTCTCTGGAGTTATGGGATGAAGGATTTTGGTCACCACTCCTGGCTTTCCCTGTGCTGGGATTCAAGGTGTGTGTGATTGACTCAGCTGTTTATCCTTGTATTCAGGTATCAAGAATTTCCTGGGCTGCCTAGGATTTGACTGTGTGGTCTCTCTGATATCCCAGGAGTTATTAAATAATTTAACATATATCCACAGTACCTGGTGGTGGTAGCATGTGCCTTTAATCCCAGCACTCAGGAGGCAGAGACAAGCACATCTCTGAGTTCAAGGCCAACCTGGTGTACAATGTGAGTTCCAGGACAGTCAGGGCTGTCACACAAAGAAGCCCTGTCTCAAAAAAAGCAAAGTTACCCAGGGAGAGAGAGACAGAGAGAGACAGAGAATAAATAAAAGCACCGGGTGTTGGTGCATGCCTTTAATCCCAACACTTGGGAGGCAGAGACACGCAGATCTCTGTGAGTTCGAGGCGAGCCTGGTCTACAAAGCAAGATCTAGGACAGTTAAATCTGTTACACAGAGAAACCCTGTCTTGAAAAAAAATAAAAAATAAAAAGAAGAAACATATATAAATGCAAAACCCATAAAACATGGAATGAATGCTGGTTTTGTTTATTTTTTTTTAGGATTTATTTATTATGTACAGTGTTCTGTCTGCATATGTCCCTCCAGGCCAGAAGAGGGCATCAGATCTCATTACAGATGTCTGTGAACCACCATGTGGTTGCTTGGAATTGAACTCAGGACTTCTGGAAGAGCAGCCAGTGCTCTTAACCTCTGAGCCATCTCTCCAGCCTCAAATGCCAGTTTCTTAAAGGAACATCTCCCCTTGACAGATAAGCACTTTAAGATGTCCCAGTATCACCAATGATCAAGGAGTATTTGACAACCACAAAACACCTCACACCTGCTGAGGGGGCAGCATGGAAAAGGCAACCTGATTCAGGGGGAGGAGAAATGGAGAGTCATTCCCATACAGCCCACATGCTGAGGAAGAGTTTGGACCTCAATGTGGTGGGAATACACTGGGCATTCCAAAGCTGGAGTGTGTCATGTTATTGCTTACATCTGAAAAGACTGGAAATGGCTGAGAGGGTAGACAGGAATCTCTTGCAGCAACCCAGACACAAGACATCTGCCATTAGGGTCCACCCCAACATACACACCCAAATTCACATAGAGCAGAAAGAGGAGTGCGTGAATCACATTTTGGAGTCTGAGGTCACCTATTAGGTAGATAGTGACTGAGTGTGTGGGATGGAAACACTTGGTAACTTACAGCCTTGAGGTGTAAGGGCCATTGCTGCCTGAGGTGACTACAGCTTAATCTGGCAGCAAGGTAGGGGAAGGGGCTCCACATGTCTGACCTACATGGTTGGCCATGACGTGTCTTTTGGATGTGCAAGTGGGAATAGTATTGATGTTGAAGTGAGCAGAGAGAGCTTAGGGCTAGGTGCTTGGGGGATCCTGGGAAACTGCAGCTTGGAACTGTGGCCTGGGTGTACTCTGAAGAAATGATAGAGAGGGGAGAAGTAGGCCAGGCTGTCCAGGGAAAGGCCTGCATCCAATTTCCATGTGCTGTTTTCCTGGCCCTTCTTCCCATCCTGGCTTTGGTGTTGACAGGGAAATCTTCCCCTACAGCCAAAGGTTCTTCTTCCCATAGCTGTATGTCTGCCCTGTCCTCATGGCAGTAGAGAGTGTGGACATCTGCTAGGTTTTCTATGGTAACACTTTTCAAGCCTGGCCCATGTAGATGTGTCCTTTGCTTACTTTGCCTTTCAGCATTTATTTCCTTTTGAAACCTGAGATGCTACTTAGATAAGCATGCTCTGGCATAGGACAAGGTGGTACAGTTCTCGGAAGAGTTGGTCTCCTGTCTGTCATACTCCCTCTGGCATTTGGCACTTGCTCATTTAGTCAGCAGGTTCAACTCCTCCTCCTAGCTGACCTGCCACTCCCAGCATTAAGACCTTTTCTTTAAACATTCTGCCTTGCAAGGCTGCATCTTCATATCTCTATGCCAGGTTGTTTGTCCATATTGGTTTCTGGGTGTTCAGATATATTTCTCAAGTGAATCTTTGTTCTTGCCCCTGGGAAGCTCAGTGTTGCCAAGGAGGATAGGATTCCAGGTCCTGGGAGGGAGTAAGTAGTGTCCTAGGACAAGACAGAGGGCCCTGGGACCTCAGGAAGAGGTAACCCTGAGAAAATGAGTCACCCCCCCCCAAAAAAAAAAAAAGAAACTTAGGCGGAAGGAAATTTAGAGCAAGCCAGTACTCGAGGCTAGACATCATGGAGGCCCATGTGGAATCTAGTCACTAAAGACCCTGGAAATTAGTGAGGAGTTGTAGGAAATACAGTTACAAAGGCTGACTGAGTCCAGACCACAGAATGCCTGGGATGCAGGTGGGGCATCTCGATCTGCCTGGCTGGCACAGTATGCTGTGCTTCAGGCTGTCCTGAGACCCAGGTCAGGAGGGCTTCAATGCCATATTAGTTGAACCACCTATGAAGTACAGAACTTCTCCATCCTGATGCAACTAATTCATACTTGGACCCATTATGATGGGGTTTATGTTTTTGATTGTTTATTGTAGTCGAAGGGTAAAGGGAGGAAAAATCAGATAGAGACCATACTGAAGACAAGTAGCAGATAGAGGTCAAAGGGGTGTGAGTGATGGGTGAAAGCACATAGGTTCTTACCCAAGTATTGCCTCAGAACAGTGCCACTCTGCCTGAGGATGCTTTATGATATCGATATGTTTTTCCTTTGTCTGTAGCTCTGTTTTACCTGCACTGAAGGGTGGGTGACTGTTTGGGAAGATGCATTTCTAATAGTAGCTGTGCCTGTCACAGGGCGGGACTGATCTGTCTTCTCTTGACTGCTGCTGTTATGATGTGCTCTTCCCAATCAAAACACCCTGAACTCTTGCCACCCCAAAGGGCTGAACTCAACAGGAAATTTGTTGGGGTTGATGAGAAAGGAAAAAAATGCATCATTTGCCTATGAGTCCCTGGCAAAAGAGTGATGGAACTCAGGGGCACTGAGACACACAGAACTAGAGTCACCTTTGGGGACAGATTTATCCCCGTCTCCACTGAGCAGTCCTTGCTTCCCATCAGCCAACCCTACTACAGTGTGCAAGCTGTACCCATTGCACTTGGCAATAGTTCTTTCTAAGCACCTATGCTATTGAGGGGCTGTTGTGTGCTTGCCTCATCATGAACAAAGGCTGTCTAGATAAAAATGTTCATGTTCTAGGGTATGTGGCTGTCTTAGAGAAAGACTTCACACTGTGTGGGCTGGGACATGGAGCTGTTGCTGCACATTACCTAACTGTTGAATATGGACCATGCTGCAGAACCTCACTCCTTCTGTTGTCTTCATGGGTCTGTTTCTTCAGCTGTCTATTCTGAAAGAATAGCTGGCCTCCTGTCTTTGTCCACATTACTGTTTTGTTTCTTAGCAGAAAGGCCTTTGGCCGAAGCACAGCCTGAACTGGGCACCTGGGGCGATGGCAAGGTTGAAGATGAGCTGTCTCCAGAAGAGATACAGATGGTAATACTAACTGCTTCCTTTCAGCTGCCTGACTAAGACCTTCAGCAAGTGGGAGGCTGTGCAGATGCCCTTGCCCTAATTTGATACTAGAATTTAAAAATATAAACATACTTTATGTACAGTTACTCATTTGAAATCTTACTTCCTGTTAGGATTTTCATGATTTCAGTTCCCAGTAGAATAATAAAACTTGAATGGTCTTGCTAAGTTTCTGCATCAGCAACATAGTAGGCATCCAGATTAAACAAAATGAGTCCTTGATATTTGCCAAGATGGGGTTATACTCAGTTGAGTTGGCTGGTGTCGTGGAAAGGGAAGTATAGTGACAACTGAAGGATGGTGGGAGCACCACCCCTCAGGACAGTGATCATTTCCCCTGTGTTAAGTGCTGTTGTTTGTCATCTCAGTGGTTTCATTGGACAAAGTTTTGGTGAGGGCCTCCCAAATGGCTGCCTCCTGGCTGTGCAGCCATTGACAGTGAACATTTTAGGACTCATCTCCCTGGATCTTTTTCAGGCCTTCAGTATTCACCACCACCTCCTGTCTTTGGCAGAAATCAAAAAGGCCTTGCCAGCAAGTCCCTGCTAGTAGGAGTGGAGTTGGTTCCGAGCCTCTGGAGACAGAAAGAGCAGTGGTAAACACAAGCTCTGTCCAGTGAGGATGGCTCCAGGCTTGGCTTAGCCATTTGTGATGCAGACTATTTCCCCTGAAGGACCTCTCCTCCCACGCCTTTCTGACTCCTGTCATATACCCAGTCTCCAGTGTAGTCCTCATGACCAGCCACCCTAGTGTCCTACTTTATTCTGTACCTTCTCTGCTGTGCTAGCACCGTGTGAGCAGGATCCTGGCTCACTGTCATTGCCTTAGTCCCAGGCCAGTGATTAAGGGTGCTGCTGAGTATGTAGTGACTGGTGGGATCTTGTGAGTGGTACAGAAGGCCTATCCACATGTCTGTCTTCCCCAGTGTCAGCTGCTCAGCCCAGGCAACAGACTCAGAGTGTCTTACTCTTTAGAGTTCCTGCTTCTCCTTGCCTGAAACAAAGACTGAAACAGAAAGTTTTTCTTCCAGAAAGTAGCATAAATAGGTGAAAACCAACATGCCAGAAGCCAAGGAGACTCGACCTCAGGGCAAAAGAAAGGACTGTGGACTCATAGCTGACTGCAGTCCTCCCCTGCCTTCCTGTGCAACCTCTGTGCCTTCTCACTGCCCTCAGTGGCAATGATGGCTGCCTCCAGAAGCTGATGATGGTCAGCTATCCCTTGAAGAACAAATGTGACAGACACTTGGGAGGTTTCTGATGTGAGCAGTCAGGAGAAGGGCAAGCATAGAGCTGGGGACTGCAGAGCCAGTAGTGAGAAAAAGGAGGTGATGAATTGCATGTCAGACAGCTTGGACATGCTATGGACATGGCAGAAGGTGTGAGCAGTCATTGGGTCTAGGGCTTAGTCTAGAGGTATCATAGGACTGGAGCATCATCGGCTTAGAGGAAGTCCTTGAGAAACACTGTGTACAGCAGGAACAGGACAGAGCCATGAGTGTTCCCTGGGAATGCTGCATTAGAAGCTAGCTGAGATGTAGAAACCAACAAATGAGTTTCAAAACAACTGGATTGTATTCCCTTCTGACAACTAATAATGACAGGATTGTCTTACAATTGTCATTTATCATCCCTTTATATAAAATAATTTTGCTAGTGGGAAACAATGAGTTGTATTGCTCCAAATGTTACAAATTTTCTAGAGATAATAATGTGTACTGCTCAGTCTCTTCATTGAGAAAGGATACTTCTATCAAGTGTAAGCAGAATGTAAATTTGTGTTGGACCTCACTCTTTTATGTCCCATCATTCTTCATAAAGGAAATAGCCAGAATACTCACAGGGGTTTGCCAGAGGACTTTGCCTTTTTCCTGGAGCAGTGATGAGCCCCAAAGGTCTGTTAACCTTTGTAGGCACATGACTTAGAAGCCACTGGCAGTATGGAAGGTGTCTGCCATCCCCTGGTACAGTCCTTCTGAGATGATGGAGAACAAGGGTTCTAGGACCAGGCATTCGGCTGTGAATCCTCCTCTTTCCCTCACTAATTGTCTGCATAACTTGGGAGGCAAATGAGCCTCAATGGACCTCAGGCTGGTTAGAACAGATGCTCTGCAGAACTGTGGGGAGTCACAATTGAGAACCACTCAGCACAGCCAGGGAGGCCCTGTGCACAATTCACATGACCCACACCCATACCTGTCACACATCTGAAGATGAGTGTCAGAACTCGAGGTCCTTTCTCTAGACTGTTGCTGCCAACTTTCATGTTCTCTGTCCCAACCAGACCAGTCCCCAAAAGGCTGGCATTTCAGTTTGCAGTGTTGGTGACATATAATCAGAGTCTAGAGTGCTTCCTGGTTTGTCCTATGTTGTTGGTGCAGGTGGGTGGGACAGAAGGCTGTCATGAACTTTATAACAGGCTACCTCATGTTCAACTGATGATGCTCTTATTGGGGAGTAATTGCTAAGTATGTTGTAAAACCCAAATTAAAAAAAAAATTCTGAAAACAATGGGATAGAATACTATATTGTGGGTTTTACATTGAAAAGTACTTTAGCAGATTGTGGTCATAGTTCATAATCATTTCTGGAACTTTTCCTCAGGGTGAAATAATAAGTTAAGCTCGATAATGGCAATTTAATTCATCCTTTAAGCCAAAAAATGGTTGCTAGATATTGCAGAATGGTTACAGGATGTTACATGGTGTGTATGCTTAGTCACGCTCCAAGTATAAATCATAGTACAGGTGGATGGGGTCTTGAGTTAGTAAAGCTTTTATGGCAAATTAAGTGAAACTCAGTTGTTTTCTAATATCAAACACCAAGAAAATTGCTCCCTTTTAGAGCCCACTTACTTATATGTGCTTCATTCACTTTACTGAAGTAAGATTGCCTTTATTTATTGATGTATTCATTGAAGTAACTTTGAAAGATATGTGTGACCTCTTTCTTCAATCTGTATGAAATGTGTCTGTAGCAGGTGTCCCCTGAGGTGGCTCATTTATCTCCTCTGGGTGACTTGGAGTACTTGATCATGCCTTAGTTTCTACTCAGAGACCTTGGCCTTAGTGACTCTCTTTGTAAAACTTAGCAAAGAGGGGTAGATTAAAGACAGGCTTTCTGCAGTAAGTTATTACAAGTGGACTTGTGTCCTTTAAACCAGATTAGAAGCCCTGAAAAGTCTGGTGAACTAGTAACAGAGTAAGCTGGCCCCAGGAACTATTGCTTAGCATATTGTGCTTTCACCATGGCTGCCCTGAGTACTTCCCCCTGTATTGGACTACTTAACCTTATTCAGGTAGGAGTATTGCAGGCCCCACTGTGTGGTTAGCCAAAGACACCTGTTCAGGGTCTCCTGGATCTCAAGCTCTAGATCCTCAGAGTGATGTTGATAAAGTGGGGTTGGTGGGACACACCTGTAATCTCAGCACTTATGAGGTGAAGGCAGGAAGGTCCTCAGACCCATAGAGGTGTAAGCCAGCATGGGATACATGTGAGCCTGTCTAAGAGAAAAAGGATGCTGCTGCATGTCAGCCATTCCTCATTGTGACAGATACCTGATATAAGCTACCAAGGTAGGAAAGATTCTCCCTAGAGCATGGTTTCAGAGGGCACAGACTGTGGTCAGTGACTCTGTTTGCTATGGGCCTATAGCAAGACAGCATTGTGGCAGAAGGGCATGCTGGGAAAGAGCTGCTAATCTTACAGCTGTCCCAAGGACATGCCCCTAATGACCTACTTGTGCCAGCTGGACCCATCCTCAACTACATCCTTCATCATTCTGAATCAGTCACTGAATAATTTAATGTCTTGCCAAAGCCTTAATGATCCAGTAACTCTCAATGGCTAGATGTACCAGCTGGAAACCAACTCATCTTTCAACCATGAGCCTTTTCAGGAGAGAATTCGTATCCAAACATAGCACACTAAGTGATAAGTATCTCTTAGACTGTGGTCATGTTGCATCTCTGGGTATCTTGCTGTGGTGCTGACCACAGAGACCAGGACTTTGATTCAGCCCTGTACCTGGCCAAGTTCCTATTTATGTGAGGAAGCAGCACAGTTAGACCGACCCTAGAATGGACTATCTGGATTTTCCAGAGCCTGATGGAGTGAAACAGCTAAGGGCCACTGTAGTGGGAAATCAGAAACTACACATGTAAACGATCGCGTCAAAAGACTAAAAACAAACAAAGTGTAGTTAACTAAAAAAAATTCCAAAAATAGACCTCCAAAAGAAAAGACAGAAACAAAAAGCTGACATTCTCTCACAAGAGTTCCCAACCAGTTACACAGGTTTTCAGACAGATAAAACAACTTCCGGGGCGTGTGGTTCGGGCCAACAGCACAAGAGTTCAGACGTGTGACGTAGAGATAAAAAGTTTTCCTTAAAAAACGCTCCAACACACTACAACCTTATCCCTTCATTTTTCTCTTAAAACCGTCTATATTTTATAAGTGATTTTCACAAAATAAACCCCATCTAAAACATATCTCACGACAAATTTTTACCGCGATAGGCCACAGCTGCCCTGTTGAATCTGAAGTCAGACAGGAGAAAGAGACCTTCAGGCATCTGACCACTTACTTTGCTGGTCTGGAATCTGTCTCCCAGAGAGTAGACAGCATACATGTTTTACTTACCTCACTGTCTTAAGTCCCTTTGTCCCCATTTTGGTGACAAAGGCTGGAAGATCATGATTGGATTACTCATCTGCCCAAAGACACATCACTTCAAAGGTGAAGAAGCTGGGAGTCCAGCTGTGGCTTTATACCTCAGGTAAGGGAAGGATAAGGCTCACAGCTATCCACCAAGAAACTGATGGCCATTAAGGAAGTCACTGACTAGCTAGGGCCACACAACCATTTTCACGAGACTTCACACCTGATTTCCATACCCAGAGGTATACGACCAACTGCCTATGCCATCCATGCTTGGACCCTGTTAGACCTCTGTGAGTTGTTACCTTGCACTTGCTTAGTGGGTCACAGCCCTTTGGGGGTGAATAACTCTTTCATAGGATTTGCCTAAGACCACAGGAAAACACAGATATTTACATTGTGATCCATAACAGTAGCAAATTCAGTTTTGAAGTACAACGAAAATCATTTTTTGGTTGGGGGCTTAGCACAACATGAGGAACTGTACTAAAGGGTCGCAGCATTAGGAAGGGTGAGAACCACTGGCCTAGGGGAACAGGTTTTGAGGGCTTTGTCTGTTTGTCTTTCTTAACTCCATTTCTTTCTTACCTGCCCTGCAGTGAAGGCTGCTCTCCACTGACACTCCTCAACACTGTCAGCACTCTCTTCACCCCTTACCACATGGATGGCCTGAGGTGTCTTTCTCTTTTCCTTAAGAGGCTGGCTGTCCTAGATGGCATACATACCTCTGGGCTCAGGGAAACCAGAACCAGGAGCTGTGCCTTCGCCTGGCCACTGGAGCCCGGGCGACACTTTCACAAGTCACAGCTGCTGTGACTTAGAGAGATAGTAAGCCCTGTGTCTCAGGCCTAGACTGGAGGAAACGAGGAACAACTCCAGGCAACAGGCCAGTAATAAGTCACCTAGACTCATAGTTAATTGTGTTTAGGAACAGTTTCAGAGTAACTGAAGACAAGATTTAAAAGGGCAGAACCATATTTTATCATTAGGAGAAAAAAGGAAGAAAATGCCTCCCTGGAAAACAAGCCTGTGCATACCTGAGGGGATTGGTGCAGGTAGATTAGCATCTACAAGAATAATTACACATTCTCAGGAAAGACGGCCTTGTAAGTCACTGTTGAACAGATAGTGAAAAGCTGACACTTTCTGACTCAAAAGTGAAGGTTTTATTCTCTTCCACGGTCTCTTTGATGCCTAATGAAAGGAGCAATTAGCAACACTGGACCCAGTCTACAAGGCAGCCTACAATGACTCAAAGAGTCCTGCTGGAAACTGACCCTTCCATCTGCCCTCCTGAAGCATGACCATCTCCCCTCTGTTCCCAGTTTCTGATCTGATGGGTCTAAGATAGAGTGAGACCTCTGTGTTCTGAGGAACAACAGGACATGTGCAGGGCTCGAGGACTAAGGAAACCAGGTGGCTCTGCCCCTGAACAAGTCAGGAATTGTCACAGTGAAGCTGCATGCTGGGGGGCTTCAGAGAAAGTGCTTCCTTCTGCTCTGTGGCCAGGCCTTAATATTGCTCCTGAGCTGTTGTCCCCAGGCAGTCATGGGATGGGAGATGTGACATGTACCTGTGCTCTGTGGAGATGGTAGAAGCTGTCATCAGAGGTGGGCAGTGGCTGGAGTACAGAGAACATTGTACTTTAGGCCTCTTCTCCTGGGTCAGGCAAGGCCAACAGGGAAACAGACCACTGGTGTCAGGGGCAGAGAAAGCTGCTCAACACTGGCAGCCATGTAGCCTGGAGGAGTTCTTTCCAGAGCCTTCTGCTCAGGTACACCCAGGATCTAGACTTTACACCACAGAAAACACTTGAGGATAGGTCAGGATGGAGTAAACTGGGGCTTACTCTGAAACAGAGTAGTGCATACCTCTAGCCAGTAAGGCAGCCCTAGTGCTAACAAGGCTCTCAAGGTTCACAGGACTGTCCTTGTCGCAGGCCTGCCAGCCTCGGCCATATAGTCTTCCCCATACTAAGTTCCATTATCAGCTGATCCTGTGTGCAGACATGGGAGGGACTCTGCAAGCCACCGCATTGCTGCTGGTCTTTGGGCAGGCTAGCATTATCTTCCTAGCATATAGTATTTTTCAGAGAATCTTCTGGCAATGCCCTGTACTGGTCAATGGGACTGGGCAGTGATCCTTTGAAGGTGGGTGGAAGGTCAAAGGTTTCTTATAGCCCCTTTCTTGAATTCCATTTGGTGTCTTTCTGAGTTCATATGTTTCTTTGCAGTTTGAACAAGAAAATCAGCGACTCATTGGTGAAATGAACAGCTTATTTGATGAAGTGAGGTATGTATATAGCTTGGTGGCAGCTTTCCCAGGACTGGGAGCTTTTTCCATTTGTTTTGACACCCAAGTACCCATATGCAAGTGGGCAGGGCTAGCTGGGCCTGTGGGAGGAGACATCAGGCTTATGGGTGCTGCAGCATGCAAAAAGAGCAGTTGCTAAAGACAGATTACCCCAAAAGTGGGACCACAGCCATCAACACAGGTCTGCTTGGGTGAGTGACTGTAAATTGTAGTAGTGACCTTGTGATGGGTACTTGCTCCGGTAGTGTCTGCTTCCAGATGGCCAGGCTCACACTCATGTGCCTGTAGCCTCCAGTGAACTCACTCTAGGGCCTTTGTCCCACAGGAGTGTTGCAGTGCTCTGAAACAACTTCTGGGTCTTTGCACAGCCTGTTCCATTCAGGGTGCAGCCCCTCCCAGCCTGGGGGCTTAGGGCAGAGCTACTCCACTTGGACAGCCCCAGGGGTGTTTTGTCCCAAAGGTGGCTCTCCAAGTCCTCCCTCTTGTCAGCCTAGCTTTCCGTCCCCACCCACCTTGCTGTCCTTCCCCAAGACCTGATGCTGCTCCTTGCATGTCTCCTGCCTGCCTTTCCCATTCATGTTTCCTTTCTCCCTCCACTGACTTATCACCAGCTGCGCTGCAGTTAATCTCAGCCTGATGCAGCTTCCACTTTCAGACCCATATGGCCCCAGCCCACCCCATGGTGCCCCAAGCTGCCGGAAGCAGGAAAAGTGCTCACCCAGGGTTTCAAGTTGGGCAAGCACTTAGATGCTAAACCAGCTGGGGTGATCATAGACTGGACTGGAGCATTGGCTTGAGAGGGAAATGTACCTTTTTGAAGATGGGCTAAACAAGTAACCATGCCTTTTGATTCTCCAACATGCATCACACAGTAACTAGGCTATGCCGAGGACTTACTATGTCTGCTGACTTGACTGGACCATGAGAGGCCAGCTCCCATGATCCAGTTCAGAGTAATAAAAGGAATGCCTCAGAGTAGCATAAGAACCTTTTTTATCTGGGATAATTATAAATAAATCTCTATCTGACTAACTGGTAAAATAAGGAAACATACACGCCTTCTGATGGCATCTTTATCTTTTACTTCTTAAAAATGGTTTCTGACTCTTTGTGTCTCCATTCAGCTACACATCTCCACACTGCTACATTCTATACATACACTACACATCTTACTTTACATACATATGGCCAACTCTACACAGTTGTATCTATTTTCACATGTCTTCACATCTTTCTTTTACACACATTCTCTTCTACATCTCCTTTTATCAGTTTCATCTTCCTTACCTCTACACAGTTACAAACCTCCTCATATAGCCATTGCTATTCGTCTCCCATACATAGCTCTCTCACCATATAATACTTTACATTGTTCTTACACACTCTCATACAACTCTGTGCACAGTTCCTATATATAGCAGCAGCTCTTTCACACAGCTTTCTCTCTCACACCCATAGTCACGTCACACACATATGCTTTTTCTACATCACTCACTCACTCTTTACTCATTCACTCTCTAACATATCTCCCACCCTCTCTTAGGCTGCTGCTGCTGCTGCTTCTTCTTCTTCTTCTTCTTCTTCTTCTTCTTCTTCTTCTTCTTCTACTTCTTCTTTTTCTTCTTCTCTCACTCAGTACACATATGTTCACATTCTGCATAGCTTTATCCCTACATTGCTGCTGCTCTTACATACACTCATTCATACATACTTATTCCTCCTCTCTTCCTTTTACATTCCACTGCTCCTGGATCCCTTAGCCAAACTCTGGACCATTATATGTTACATTTTCAGGGTCCAACCCATTCTTACAACACATGAAGTCATAGAGTTTTGTTTCAGGCTGGGAAGGTCACAGAAACTGGCCAGTGTAAATGCTTGGCTTTGCACGTCATTTTTTTCCCACACAGAATGATACTGAAGTTCAAGACGTAACAATAACAACAAGTTGAACCTTGAGTAGTCAGAGTACATACAGAACGTCAACTATTTCATGTGGGATATGTTTCAAATCAGCCTGGCCTTGATTTAGCAATAAACAGTATCTGGGAATTAGTCTTTCTGTATATTCTGCAGGAGCAGTTTAGTCTGTCTGAATGTGTTCTGAAGTCTAAAATCATTATCTTTGAGACTGAAAATACTGTTACTTTTCCTGTGTCAGTGAAGAAGAATATTCTGGTATTATTTCTATGCATCAGCCTTGACTATCCACAATTATAAGTGTGTACAAAAATGTAAAACACACTACCAATGGGCTGTGGAAAGAACCCCATAACTGTTCTTATTAAGAAGGCATAGCAGTGGCACTTGAGAAAATTACAGACCGAAAACAACCATTATTCACAGCCAGACACCCAGCAGGCTCTACCTAGTGAGGCCACTCCACGGACTTCCCCAAAGACTTTGTCTAGTGGGGTTCCCCAACACAGAGTTATTCATCTGGTAGGACAACCTGTGAAAGCCTGGCTGTCATATGCTGTATGGTCCTTGGCAGTCTGTCCAGCTCCTCTCCCCATCTGGAGTGGCTGCCCACCTTCTTTTGCTCCCACCTTGATGGTTCCTTCAGGAATGTGGACTATTCCTCTTAGATTACCAGGAGCTAATAAGTAATGTGTCACCTATTGATTCTTTTTTGAAGGCAAATCGAAGGGAAAGTCGTTGAAATTTCCAGACTCCAAGAGATATTCACCGAGAAAGTTTTGCAACAGGTAAAAAGATCTGAAGGCCTAGCAGTTTTGAATTTTGGCTTAGAACTGACTGAGCACTCAGAACCCTCTTCCAGAAGCATCTGAGTGGTGCAGATTAGGCAGCACCATGTTTTGTTCACTGGTCATACCACTCAGAGGTCCCAGGTAAGTTTCCTGTCCGCGCACAGCAACCCTGTGTGGTAAAGCTGAGACCTCTATATGGGGACTCAGCTTAAAGCAGAGTGGCCCCTGTGAGCTAGAGTATCTGGTGGAGTAGGAAGGTGCAGTCTAGGCCTGGGAGTCAGGTTGCCCATCCACAACATTGCTCCCCATCTATAGAGGGGGATGAGAGTGCAGGGCTGTCACAGATGAGCATAGGTGAGCATAATGGAGAGCTGCTTTCAGTCCACAGTGCTCCAGAAGTTAGTCTCTCAGCCAGTCTTTGCTGCCTCAGGAACAGTCTGATTGCTCCAGATGACCTTAGGACTTTAGACCCATGACTATAGAAGTCTTTGAGGAAAAACACCTTTCTATCTCTGGACTGTTGGCTCACTCATAAAACAAGTACCTGAAGCTCACACAGAGTTAACTCAACATGCATGAGGTAGAAGCTGGTGACAGTTGGGAGTTCAAGGTCATAAAAGTAAGATACTCTTCACAGGTTTCTTAAAGATCTACTCAAACCATGTGTGTGGAGGACATGAAGCCTGGAGACAGGCTTTGTGCAGACACCTCAGCTTGATGGTCACATCAGCTACATGACACAGGAAACCATCAAAGCAAGCCCCTCCTGGCCTAGCAGCTTGCTTTGAGGAGAGCTCACCTTGGCTAAACACCCAGCTTAGAAAGTGATCAGGCTTCAGTATGGACATTTCACCCTGCATGCTGTGACCAGTACTTTTCCTCAGCTCCATTCCCTGTCTGAAGTAGGGCTGGTGAGCCCTGCCTCAATCTTAGAACCAACAAGTAGGACTGCTGACATACCTGGCCCATGGCCTATGGCAGGCCTTTTAGTGGGACTCTGATGAAGCCAGGTAGTAACTTGTTTTAGTAACACCACACATGCCACTGGAATACATCCTCCACATGGCACTCCAGAGACTAACCCTGGGTGGCCACATGTAAGAAGGGGAGTCTGGTCTTTTAGGCTCCAGTACTCAGCCTTCTACCAAGAGAGGCCAACTGCCACAGCAGTGACTGCACCAGAGGCCTGCGCAGACTGAGAGAAGAGAGCTGCCCCAGGGGAGGAGGGTGTTCTTGAGGGAGTTTGTGTCTTTCTAAAGTCCCACCAAGTGATGAGGGCTGTTTATGGCAAAACCCCTTGACTCCTGATCTGATAGTCTCCACTAGGGTGTCACTATCCATGTGTCCTGGTCTATGTGCACTGCAGTGATGTCACTGCTAGGAACTGGGTGGTTGAAGCCTGCTTTCCATTCTGCAGCATTCAGTCAGGCAGGGCTCCCTAAGAGCCCACATTAGGGTACCTCTCCCTGCCCCTCAGCAGGGAGATCAAAGGCAGTACCACATTACTATGGTCTCGTGATCCAGGACCAGCAGCACCGTTTCCAAGTTCTCTCAGCATCTGCACGGGCATTTGTGGCCAGCAATTTTATCTTGTTTTAACTCTTACCCCTTTAGCAGTGTGTTAAAACATGCTCTTTGGATAGCTAGTATGTTTCAAAGCCTATAACATGTTGAAGCTGGCTTTTAGACCTTACAAAGAATAACTGGAATACTTGAAGAGAGCCCTTCTTGAGAGAGGCCAGTCCAGCATCAGCATGTCATGTTTGTCCTTGTCACTTTGACAAGTGACACACAAGAGGTGATGGGTAGCAAGCATTAATGCAGCTTTACAGCCTGACATGCCCCTCTTCCTAGTCCTGTCACTCAGACACTGTGTGGTCTCTTGTAAGCTAGTAAGAATATCTGAACCATAGTTTCCCTTTCTTTGTGTTGGGGGATACCCAGCTCTCAGGTGAGAATTCCCAGGTTGTGTAGGGACAGCCTCTAGAGTTTGAAACATGGCAGCAACTACTTGCAGAAAGATATCTTCTTAGTGGAGGAGGAAATGGCTGGGTTTATCTGACACTCTTTCCACAGGAAACTGAGATCGACAGCATTCACCAGCTAGTTGTGGGGGCAACTGAAAACATCAAGGAAGGCAATGAAGACATACGAGAGGTGGGTACCTGGGGCTCTCAGGTTTGAGTTGGCACAGCACTGCTTCCCAGCAGCCCGAGACTCACTGGTGAGGCTATCCAGAAGCAATGTGTAGCCCTCAGGGCCCATCCTACAGCTGTAGTAATAGGTTTACGGTCAGGGCCAGCCTAAGAGCATACATTCATAAGACCTGCTGGCTTACTTTCAGCTCATTCTCAAGAGAATGTAGTTCCTGGCCCTGCAAGAACAATGTGGGTGGAAAAGCATTCAGGTAGGGCCAGGATAATTTGAAGCCAAAAAATAAACCTGCTAAAGGCAAAAGCCCAGAAACTGTCCGTAGAGGGCACTCAGCCCGGGCCTCCTGGCTTGGCCCCTGTCACAGACAAGACCACCACTGGGAAAACTGAGCCCTGGTTCAGACCTGAGTAGTCCCTGGGAAGATGAGTCCTGGGAGAGTAGGCTCTGCCTAACGAAGAGGATGAAGGGGCTCAGTGGGTAAAGGTGCTTGCTGCCACTCAGGACAACCTATTTTCAATTCCTGACATCTACATGGTACAAGACACCACGACATGCATTCTCACCTACCCACACACAGAGATAAATGTAATTTAAAAAATGAAATGCAAATCATTTGTTCTCTATCAGGTCTCTGTGCATGGTAGCTTTTGTTCCATCTAAGGACAGCATAGGGTTCATGGAGGTGTACCTGGAAGAGTAGGACACCTGGGGCTTCTGAAACCAGTCCAGGGTGGTGCTGACAGCTGTGCTTCTCCTCCTAGGCCATCAAAAACAACGCCGGCTTCCGAGTGTGGATCCTTTTCTTCCTCGTGATGTGTTCCTTCTCTTTGCTCTTCCTCGACTGGTATGACAGCTAGCCCACGAGGGCTGTGCCTGTGCCTGCATTGCTGCCTCAGACACACTACGTGCCAGCATGTGTCTCTTCTGTTGTGTAGCTGTGTAAGGTCCAAGGGCTGGGGAGACATGGCCCCCAAGCCAACATTTGGAACCTATAAGCACCTGGAAGTGCATGGATTGAAAAGTTCCCTGGGTCACCTTCAGGGGCAGAGAATAAAGGGGTGAGGCGATCAAGAGCTGCACCTCCTGGAGAGGCCACAAGCATGGTGGGGCTGAGCAAGGCAGGGATATGGCATACCTGCTGTCCCCAATACAATGGTTGGGGCCTCGCCTCCTGCCCTTCCCACACCAATAGCTACAGGAGAGAACATACCTAATGTTTCAAAAGTCGTTGGTTCTTATTTCCTTATGGCGCCTAATGTGTGCTGATACATGGCTATTTTGTCATAGAAAATGATTCACATCTGCCTTTGTCAAGCTAATAAATATAATTACAGCCACTTATTGCAGTCAGTGAGTCTCCGCTGAGCAGCTCTGGCTGCCACCTGGCTGGACAAGCAGACTCTGGTACCCTCCACTAGGCCTCTGTCCTGCCCTGGCTTCCAGCATGTGAACAGCAAAGCTAGGGCCCAGGGCTTGTGAAACCTGCTTTCCAGCCACTGGGTCCCAGAAGCTTGTGTTCCAAGAAGGGTGTAAATACCAGAAGAGCAAGCCCTCTGCCCTAGTTCCTGCACACCTGCCCCTCTAGAATAGAGCACAGGATTGCCTGTTGAGAACTAGAACTGTGCAGCATACAGCCTGCATCTTTGCAGATTTATCCTGATGTCACACAATTCCTGCTGATGTGCATGAGTACAGACAGTCCAGTGTGCAGCTCAGGTACCCACGAGCTCTTTATTTGCAGAGAAGTTACATTGGGAAGATTGACAGTGGGCAAAGCACTACTACTAGAAAACACAATGGGGCTTGTCTACTGCACCCACCGTCAGTGAGTCAGAGCTCTATGCAGGACAAGCTTTGGCACATGTTTATTGCTCTTTATGCACAGCTTCCCAATGCTCTTCAAGCACATGACTGTGTGACTCCTCCCCCATCCTGAGCTTGTTGTCTTTGTTTTGGAACACCCCAACAATAAAATATTTTGTCTCAGTAGTACACCTCAGGAAACAACAGTGTAGCTGACAGTGGTCGCCATGCTTGTTCACAAAGGATCTCACACTATTTGCCATTTATTTCTGACCTGCTAAGGAACACTGAAACTTCTGACATGCCCACCAGAAACAACACATTCTGAGAACATAGAAGAAAACAAACATGAATAGCTTTTTCTATTTAATTGTCTTACACATTTAGTTTACCTACTGGTGATTTTGTAAACATACTTTAATGTCAAGATTCAGATTGAAACATAAACATACTTTTCTTACAAAGATTGTAGACTCAGATATTCTCTTTGCAAGGTGCCACATCAGCCCCCCACCAGCCATCCTGCCCTCTTCTCACAGCACAGGAGTCACATCTGTTCACAGATTAAAAGCTAAAGTAGCCCTGGCTTCCCCAAAATTAATTTTCACTTTGCCCACCTAGCTAATAAAACAAACAAAAAACACAACCTGCATACAGGGCTGTACGTGCAAACATACTCATAACAGGAAAGCAAAGGGCTGGTGGGGTTCCTTCCTATCTAGCACATCACCAGCAGACAGCCCACCCACAGGAAAACAGGCTCTGCCCCCCTGGCCTAAAGCCAGCTCCTCCCCACTCCATCCTTGTGCTCTGCTCAGTGCACACACCAAAGAGACCCTCCCAGAATTGCCCAAGCATGGCTGATGGTGGTGCACACTTTCTGTTCTCTGTGCTACTAACAGTGCATCTTGGCAGTCAGCACTGCTGCCAGCAAAGCACAGGGTCACTCTAGATATGGCTATGGAGTAAGGTCTGCAGATAGCATGGGGGCATAAAAGAAAAAAGGAAACCACCAAATGCACTGCTCTGACGGCCAGATCCCTGGCATATCCAGTGTACAGTATCTTTTGACAGGATCCAGTGAATCCTAGTGAAGGAGCTAACTTGAAGACTCCTTAGCATGGACAGTGGCATCAAGCTCTCTAAGCAATGCTGAGATATGCTTGTTTGTATGCCTGTGGGTGGTCCGCAGCAAGTTTTACTTGTAAAGCAGCATTAGCAAACAGAAGCAATTGCACCGTAAATGAGTAACCTCTAAATTATCGGTAATTATATTTAATGAAATGTCCCTCAAAGTCCCTTTGTTGCTTTCAAGTGACACATTGTAAGGAACCCGCCCAGCTTGCTAAGCTGACTTCTCTGCAGCTTCAGTTTCCTGTTCCGACAGCTTCTCTTCTGACAGAACTGACATCCATGGCGACACGGAGCGTGTGATGCTCTGCTTGGCCAGGTTGTAGTGGTTTATGACAGTGTAAAATTTCTCCCGGGCACTGGAGTCTTGCTCCGTGTAGTAGCTCTCCAAGCCTTCTGGAATGCACTGGGTGTTCTGTAAGACAGGGGGCCATGGAGATGGTGACAGATACAGCGGGTGCCATGTGTCTGCAGTGAATACGTCCCCCTCCCCATAGCTCTTAAGCATCTTCCCTGAGCTTGCAGGAATAAACCCTAACAATGGACAGACAATGGGTCTGCCCTCCAAGGGCATAGCTGTCCAGAAGACTGGCTGTGCCTCAGTGGGCACCTGGGCTCCCAAGATAGTAGTAGGCAGCCTGCCTCCCTTCACCAAGTCTCTAAATTGGCTGATTGTCCTTGGTTATTCATCTGTTAGAAACAGGAACACTTGTCAGGTCTACAAACCATCCACCTGAAATAGGAAGAGCACTGAAAAGGAGCACTGGAGGGGGCAGTGAATTGGCTGGACCAATTCCCCAGGATTTACATGGCAGGAGGAGAGAATCAGCTCCTGCAAGTTCTCCTCTGAGCTGAGCCATGCACCTGGCATGGCAGCAATGCCTGCATTTCTAACCTGTCTTATAGCCCTGTAACGCTATGTAACTAACCCCAAGCCAAGAGACTCTGAATGGTTGCTAACAAGCAGCTTTGGAGCTGGCTCCCAAGTCACTACCAGTGTCCACATCTCCCCTTCTCAACAAGCTCTGACTGCCCAGACAACAAAACCTCAAGAGCCACAGGGCGGGGAAAGATGAAACCAGAGCCTCTAATGAGTTCCTGCACTACCTTTCAATTTGGACTTCCGAGACCAGCAATAAGCTTCCCACCCTAGTGAAGCCAGTTACTCATGTCTGGCCACCCAAAGCATGGTATCAAAAGCCTGCTTGGATAGAAATGTGAGACCCCACAGTTGAGTCAGAGGTGGAGCCATTGGCTACCACCTGTTATCCTGGAGTTTTTAGACCCATACCTTCATCTCCTTGAGGCCAGAGTGGCCTAGCAGGTGTGTACTGAATGCATCTGTTTTTCAAGTGTCTCCCTAACTCTTGTTAGGAGAGAGCCCTGTGCTGTGACACACAATGTTGTGCTGTTCTCTCAGATGACCTAGTGTCTCTATCCCCAGTCCCAGGGTAGCTAGCTCTTCAATGTGGGCAAGCAGCCCAAGATAGCAGGGAGTAGCTCTTGCCCGAGTCTGGAAGCCAAGGGCAGGTTCATGGGGCTAGCCAGTTTGGTGTCCTTCCCTAGATAGTGTCCTGGGCCTCTCAAGCCCCCTTTCCTTCCTCCTGCAGCAGAAGAAGGGGACTGCCGTGTGTGTCACCCATAGGCAGGCTTCCCTCTTGCCTACAGAAAAAGCCTGTACTTCTCAGGAAATTCTCTCACTGTGAGGTTCATGCCACTAAGTCCATTTTATAGATGGAAAAGTAGCGCCTAGAAAGATGAAGAGGCTTGCTGAAGCAGATATGAGACCACACAAGCAAATAGCAGAGCAGCTCCAGCTGGAACCCCCGTCAGTGTATTCCACCATGACACACTGGACTAGCCTTCCAGGGTGTCGATCCCTGATTCTCCACCCAGCTCAAGGCCTGGAGGAGATGCAGGACTAGGGGGCATGAAGGATGATATACCTACCTGTAATTCCTGACTGCCAGGTTCAGTCGGGGGGACTCTTTCCCAGAAGAGGAAGGGGAGGGTAACTGAGGAAGACAAGGCATTGACCTGGCCTCCCAAGTATGTGGTCCTTACAGCCAAAGGCCAGTGCACTTGGGATGCAGTGTCACCCTCTGAATCCTATTCACCAGACATTGCTCTGTTGCTGCTGCTGCTACTGCTTGATGGAACAGGGCTAAGCCTGAAGGACGTTGATGGAGAAAGGAGGCTGTTATCATGGAGAGCAGCCATCTGGGCAGATCTGGAAGCTACTTGTTGGATGTCGAGCTCTTTCATAATGAGCCCTCTCTCCTAAGGACTCCGCCCACTCAGAGCATGCTATAGGTGTAGGGCCTGGTCTGTGGGGGAGTGGTCAGCAGGTGGCTAAGAACCACGGGTGCTGATTAACTCAGCAAGGTCAACTAGCCTCTCCAGGAAGGGTAGAGGGTGGTATAGAAAGAATCCACCAGCATGCAGGCAGGGCTTGTGGATCGGCACTGTGGGGTCTAGGAAGGTAATGTGAGAGTGGCAACAGTGCAGGGCCCAGTGAGCACTCAGGATCCTGCATGTGGCTCCAGCCTCAAGGCCATCTTCTTTTCTGGGCTGTCACTCCTTGTGCCTCTCTTCAGCAGTGTCTCCACCACTGCTGAGATAGCTAATGATATAAAGGATCAGCCCTTGACTGTGGAGACTGGGCGCTCCTTAGCAGCTCACTAGATCCTGAAATAGAAAGCTTAGAAATGTCTGCAAGCTCCCTGAAGTAGTGAGAGATAGTTCAGAAGAGGCCACAGAGCAATAGAGGGTGCTTACCCTGCCCTTGCTGCAGCACCTCAGGGTGCTGGCTGAGTAGTGTAGCATTAGGACCAGGCCCCCGCCCCAGCTGAGATCTCAAGTGCTCCCTTCAGAGCTTCAGTTCCCTTATCTTTAAAATGGGACTGTTGTGCCACATAGCCTGGCTGCTTTTGTTGTAAGGATGAAAGTCAGTTGTAACAGCTCAGAAGCCAGGGAATAGCCAAAGATGATAAACAGAAAACGTTCCAAGAACCATCCAGGATACAGCCTAGAGTGTCCTGGCAATGGGTACAAGGAACCCCCTACACTGGAAGAAAGCGGCTGTGCAGGCAGGCCGTCTGGGACTCTCCAGCTCACCAAGCTCCTCTAGCCTGGACCACCATCCTCACTCTGTCCTCGATACATACCCCTCTCCAGTCAAGGAGGAGGAAGGCTGCAGGACTGTCTTAAGCCTGTCTAGTCTGGCACATAGCACAGGACCCTGCTAAAGCTTTGCATGCAACCGAGACCCGAGGAACAGCTCCTTCCTGGAACAGGCATGCACATCTAAGGGCAGCTGGGAAATGGCCTCACCCTCCAGATGCCTGGCTGAGAGGACAGCAGGTGGTGTCTGACACCTCCCATCCTACATGACCACCGAAAGATGCTGAGAGGCCCTCAGGCTGATAGTACCAAGAACCACAAAAGGAGCTGGGGACACAGGTATTCAGTCTATACCCATGTGGAGAAAGGCTCTCACCCTTTTTGTAGAAGAAATAAAATAGAAAGGCTAGGTCACCTATAAAGGTGTCTTGGAAGGAGCATGACTGTCCTATGGCCTGGACCAAGGTCACTGTGGAGTGGACAAGGATTGAAGGCACACATCACTACCCCGACTCTACCTACCTTAGCCTCCACATACTCCTCAGCGTGGGCCGTTTGGCTGCGCCAAGGGGGCTTCTTGGTAGGACTCAGGCTTCTGCCCCCCCAAACACACACACACAAGCCAGATTCCCAGAGCTTAGCTGCTCCACTTAAAGAGGCCCCTAGACAGTATATGCTGAAGATTTGAAGAAGCTGAAAGGGCATGACCAAGAGCCTCTGAACTCTATTTCTCATTGGTAAAAGGGATGAGGCACGCTTCCCTTAGGCTCTGTGGGTACATTCAGGGTGAATACAGCTCACAGCCCTCACGACCATCCCTCCATACCAAGTAGATGTGGAATGGGCATGTGCTTCAATGCGGAGGAAAAGCCCACCCAAGCAGCAAAGCCTCTTCCACTTCGTAGCTGTGTCATCCAGACCACGACCAACTCCCACCTCCATGAAGACACTGGCAGAAAACGTACAAGCCCACAGTAGTGTGCTTCCACAACTGCCTATGGAGTTCTCAATTCCTGCGGGACTGAGGACTGCAAGTCCTGGGGGCCTTTTATCCATGCAGATCCTGAGTCCCCTCCACACTGCCAGGAATCTAATCTGAACTCAGCCTGGATCCTGGCCTTCATCTTCATCATCCAGCTTCTCCCACAGCACTTGAGTCTGCTGACTGGAGCCAGCAGTTTTAACTTCCTTTGTTAGGCAGGGATCTGCCCTAGATGGAAACAATGGACTAGACAGGAAACCCAGGACAGCTCTGTGGTTGGTAGAGTGCTGGCCTGTCATCTGCGAGCAATGGTTGCAGTAGGGAACTGTCCCCTGCCCATCCTGTTTCCCACAGAGGCGCCACTGCTCCCTATGATATCAGCCTCTGAGTCAGCCAGCTGTGGGCCGGGTCTGTCCCTTCTGTCCCTCCTGGCCTCCTTAATTCAGCCTTCCTGTCCATCCACTGCCATACTGGTCTGTCTCTCACATTGTGTCTGCCGTCCAGACCCTCTCATCCCTGCCTCCTCCATCAGCTCCTGCCTGCCTTTCTCAACCCAGGTAACCATTCTCACTGTACCCTTTTTCTGGGGCCTTTGCTAAGCACTCAGGGTGATGAGCAGTGTATATCTGGCTGTACCTTAGCCACACTCCCGCCAGTCACACCCAAGTCGTCTGCTGTTCTCCTCACTCCATCCCCTACCTTGCCCAATGCTCCAGAAGCTGCCCCAGTATGGACCACTTTCTAAAAAGGGCAGACTCATGTTTCTTGAACTGGAAGGATTTCAAGAGAGCAGTTTTTACATCAGTGGCTCCTGGCTGTAGCCTAGCATCTTGAGTAGCCAGAGTTGTCTACGGTGGCAGGTACCCTACAGTCGCCTCAGGAGGAGGGAAGGGCTAAACGTCTGAAGGCTTGAAGGACATTGACATCTAAAAGGGGGAGGACCTCAGCAAACCCAGACCCATGCATCCAGCAAAGATCCACGAGCCATCCAGGCTAGCACACAGCCTGAGTGCCTGTTGGCTTCACTCCAGCAGTGCCCAATCCAGCCCAGGACCATTTTCTATGATCTGGAAAGTCCAGAAGCAGACACGAGTGAGTGGGACATGGAAGCCTGGAGGCAGTGGGCTACAGCTCTGCTCCGCTCCATCTTCTACCTCCACCCCATCTTCCCTCCCTTAGTTTTGCTTCATTAGTCCTCTGTCCTGTGTGAACTGCATCTGTGCCAACAGTAGGTTCGTGGGAAGGAGGCAGAGAAGCAGAACATTTCCATGTGTGCATGAAGTCCAGATGCCAACATGGCTCCTACAGTGGAACCTACAGAAGAGCCCAAGAGCAGCAGGGTCCCTTTGTGTGGCGTGAGGCAGGGCCTTTCTCTTGGTCACTACACTCCAACACCATCCCCCAGGTCCTGGAGGGACTTGTCAGCTGGCACTCTCTGCCCCAAGGGGACTCTTCCAGGGTTAAGCCAGGGGTTTCCTTCCCGGTGACCCTCTGGTGCCTTCAGCCTCCTTGCCTAGCTGCCCAGGTAGGGTCTTCTATGAGGATCCAGCCACTGAAGGTGCGTAGCCAAGGCCAAAGCTATGGGGCCCTAGGACTGGGGAGGGAAGAGGTTCAAAGGCACTCCCAGGGGACCAAGGCCTTACCTTCAAGACAAACCCATCAGGGCAGGAGCGGTCATACTTGTACACTTTGTAGACAACCAGGAAGACAACACAGGTGAGGAAGGCCAGGGCAAAGAGAACCAGCACAGAGACCTGTGGGAAGAGGCAGAGAACACCGTGGGGCTGGGAAAACAGGTGACTGACAGGCAGAAGCACACCACACACACACACACACACACACACACACACACACACACACACACACACACACACAGTGCCCAGGAATCACCTTTTATTGGACATTGTGTATGGCTTTAACTTTTCAAAACATTCACATGTCACTTTCACGTGTTTCTAGTATCCCAGGCTATAAGGAAAACTGCATGCACAAACACAAGAAGGTCTCCGTAATAGTCACATGGCTCCCAGGCAACTTGGACCCTTGAGAAGTGGGGCTGGGCTGCACTAAGGGCCCCCCACTTACAGAGCTCAGCACCTGTTACCTCCACAGATATCTCTGGGCACTGGTCTCAGTGCAAAGACACTGTCACTGAGACCCCAGGCTACCCTCATGCTGGAACCACATCAGCAGAAACAGGAGCCTGTCCTCACCTCTGCCCTCTCTGGTGTTCTTAGGACAGATTATGTTTGGGTTTCTTTAGGGTCTAAGCTGCATACTAGCACTTCATTGGCACAAAGCTACAACAGTGAGGGTGAAACATGGTTCTCAGATATGCAAGCTATGGTGGTCATACACCACAAGATGCTACTATATTTGAATCTTGAGATGTCTGCCTAGCTGTTGGCGAACGTAGTGGGGGCAAAAGCATACCATGAGGTGAGAGAGAAGTGAGGTGGAGAAGCCTGGGGAATGAATGGTTCAGGATCTCTGGACAGACTCTAGGAGCCAGCATGTGGTCCAGGTACCGTGGACACCAGTCTGGACAAACACAGAGACACAGCTGGCTTCCTACCTCCCACCCCAGCAGCCGTGAGTGGCCCCCTCTCAGGATTTCTTCCTGCCCCACCTTGTTCACCTAGGTGACCCTTCACTGGAGCTGTCACCAATCCATCTGAACCTGTTTGTGCATAGAGCTCATGCCTGACACAGAGGGAGACATGGCGAGCCATGTAGTCTCAGGGCTCAAGGCACCCAGAGGGGGTGACGTTGGCAAGGTTCCAATGGCAGCTGCAGCAGATAGCAAGCACATAAACATTGGCCCTCAAGAGTTAAGTGTGGAACTTGATAAAGGAAGCAAACATATAGGGGGAAAAACATGAGGTAACATCCAGGCTGTCCAGTGACAGCCACCTTCCCTGGGAGTGCTAGGTCCAGAGAGGCCACTGCCAGGCCTGGTGGGTGGGTCCAAGAGTGGCACCGTGTCTAAACACCGAACACAAGGGAGTGAGACTGCTGCCTTCTCAGTGTCTCACAGATGGCAGAGCAGGATCTCAACCCAGGCCACCTCATCCAGAAACACTGACTAGCAGGGATCCAGCCACATGCCTCTCCTCTCACAGTCCCTGCCCACAGGGCTGTGCCTGGAGAAGCTGTACACCTGTAACCCAGGCACTTGAGGAGTATCGGAAGTTCAAGGTCATTCCCAGCTACATAGCAAAAGCAAGGCCAGTCTAGGCTACTTGAGATCCTGTTTCAACATAATAAAATAAAAATATATCAGGGCTGGCAGGATGGTTCCATAGTAAAGACACTTGCCACCAAACCTCATGACCTGAGTTCAATCCCAGAGACCCAGACGGTGAAAGAGAAAACTGACTCCTGAAAGTTGTCCATACAAGAGCTAGCTCTCTCTCTCTCTCTCTCTCTCTCTCTCTCTCTCTCTCTCTCTCTCTCTCTCTCTCTCTCTCACACACACACACACACACACACACACACACACATGCAGACACACATGCATGGGAGGGTGTAACATTTTTTAATTAAAAAAAAAATCCTAAGGCCAGGGGACAATGTCTGTCAGAGTTAAAGGTACTGAGAAAAGGACAAGACAGAGTGCTAAGGAGCATGCTCAAGCCCCAGCCCCACAGGACCTCATATGCAAGTGAGCCTTTCCACGTGGGCTGTGTTAAGGTGAGGACATTATCATGGGCGCTTGTCAAGTCTGGCCATTGTCCTTCTGAGACAAGGAAGTGAGGCAGAGATACACACTAGTGGGAACAGCATGTACAGATGAAGGCTGGAATAATGCCTCTAGCCACACAGCCCCAGATGGCTCTAACTCCACGAGAGGACTCAGAGGCAGCATGCTCCACAGACACAGTAACAGACTTCTTGCCTCCAGAATTCTGAGAACATGCTTCTGGGGTTCCTCTACTTTGTGATGCTTTGTTCAGGCAGCCACAGAACTTGTATTAAGAAGCACAACCTTGCTAACCTCCCTTGAAGATAGTTCCCCCACATACTTCCTCTGCAGGTGCCCAGGCCCTTCCCACAAATCAGGCTGTCTTCTCATTTTGCTATCCTTCAAAACCATGGCCAGTCTCTGGGCCCAGGGAGTGTCTGGAAATATCCTCGCCTTGTTCTGGACACCAGTTGTACAAGCAGGCACCAATAACCAAACACAAGCTTCTTCCTAACGCCAGGGAATAAAGTGTGTCCCAGTTTGGAGATCTTCATGACCTCACCGCCCCCACATATACATACCCATGAGACGGTGATATTCTAGAACACAGAACAAAATTACTGAGTCAGACATCTGCAATTCCTCCAGGTTTGGGGAGTCTCCCTGAGGCTTTCCCTACAAGGACAAGCAGATATTCTGCCTCCAGGAGAGTTGGAGCACGGTACCCACTATTCATCCTTGAATCAACTGCAGACAAACCTGCAGACACAGACGAGCTAACCCTACACAGCAGGTGCTGGAAGATGGTCCGAGAAGGGAACCCTTGTGATTCTCAGTCCTTCATCTTTGAAAAAGGAGCTCCAGCTCCATGCTCATGTTTATGGTTATATCTGTAAGATCACAGGCAGGCACACAGTGGGCACACCAAGCCCTTTTACCTAATGTTGCAGCCTCCATGCAGAAGCTGGAAAACCATGATGTCACGCTTGGCTCATGACAAAGGACCAGATGTCAAAGAGGAAGTATCTTCATTTGGACCATCAGGACACGGTGACAACTACGAACCAGGAAGGGGCCATGAAAGAAGAATGGATGCCTCTTATGATGCCGCAGACCAGGCACAAAAGTGGTCTCAGTTGTGGCTGTGTTAACACCATGGGAGCCCCACCCAGAGCAGTGACAGTGAATTCAGGGGTGGGAGTGGACATAGGAATTGCTGAATACTGCCCAGGTATTCCCTGCTCTTGGCCTAAGCAGAAGCCCTAGGCACAAATGGAGGATCCCACTTATAGACAGAATTCCTATAACCTGAGGCTACTGAGCTACCATTTGGGTTTGAAAAGTGTTCCCCTAAAAGGTTTATTGTTGTAGATGGTCACCAGCTGGCAGAGCTACTGAGGTCAATGGATGATTGTGAGGTTGGACCGTGAGTTACTTCATGGACAAGTTCATAGCTGACAGGCTACTGGGAGGTGCGCCTGGTTAGAATGAGTGAGTACTGAGGTGGGGGGTGGGGGTGGGGGGGTGCCTTTAGAGGAACATCTTGTCCCTGCCCCCTCCTCTCCTGCCCCTCTCAACCTCCTTCTCTATTATGATATTCTGCCTCACTATGGCCATACCATCCTGAACACCCCGATCTTGTGTGATCTCAGAAGTTAAACAGGGTCAGGCGTGTTAAGTGCTTGAATGGGAGACCACCTGGAAATGTTGGATGCTGTAGGCTAATTTTATTAAGTATAAAATATCACCACATGATGGCATACACTTGTAATTCTAGCACTGTGGAGATAGAAACAGGAGGATATGGCCACCCAACATAGCATAACCAGTGATTTCCAGGTCAGAAAGAAACCTGGTCTCAAGAAAAAGGTGGATGCTACCTGAGGAACGACACCAAGGCTGTCCTTCTGCCTCCACACAGATCTCCAGTGTTGTTTCAGTAACACAAGTTGTACTAAGAACCTTGGAACTTACCAAGGCTATTAGGGAGACAACCTGGGTTACCCAGATGAGTCTTCATCATCTCATGGGTGGCCTCTTAAGAGGGACAGAGAACAGAGTATGGGATGTAGGGAGAGGCACCTGGAGCCAGGAAGTGAAGGTGCAAAAACGGGCAAGGAACAGATGCCCTGGAGCCCCACCACAGTACAGGCTGGCACACAGTTGCCCTGGAGCCCCACCACAGTACAGGCTGGCACACACATGCCCTGGAGCCCCACCACAGTACAGGCTGGCACACACATGCCCTGGAGCCCCACCACAGTGCAGGCTGGCACACACATGCCCTGGAGCCCCACCACAGTACAGGCTGGCACACACATGCCCTGGAGCCCCACCACAGTACAGGCTGGCACACACATGCCCTAGAGCCCCACCACGGTGCAGGCTGGCACACAGCTTGACTCCAAATGGGTACTTCCTAAGCAGGCCTCTGGCACCTAGAGCAAACCCAGGAACTGTCACTGAGCAGACATGGCTTTCGGGGTTGCAGGCATTTTGGTTGTATTAAACATTCTCACACAGGATGGAGCTGTACCCAGTGTAGCCTTCCCCTTCATGGCCTGGGGAAGCCTAGAGAGTCACGGGCTTCCAGACAGGGCTGACTCCCACCTTCTCTGGAACCAGGGACAAAACCTAGAGATGGTCAGAAGTTGGCCCACACAGAGCTATCCTCTGGCCCATTTCTCTCTCAGGCACAGGGGACATAGTGCCTGGGTCCATTTTTAATTTTGAGACAAGGCCTCATTAAGCTGCCCAGGCTGGCCATGAAATGGCAATCTTACCACCTCAGCCTCACAAATGACTAACTACAGGTCTTGCCATGAGCCCCACCTACTGCTACAGATTTCAAAACAGACAAATGTGTGTCAAACCAGAAGGGAAAAAAATAATATAACAAGTATAGAACAGACTGACTAGGCTTGTCTGCAGACCAAGCTGGTTGCAATTTTCTTATCTCCTTTATGAAGGGGCTTATGAGACCAAACTCTTTAAAACTCAGAAGGTCCTTCCTATCTTCCCCCATCTTAAGAATCCCAAGTTATGAGGGAGCCACCTCAAGGGATCTGACATTAGGAACCCAAAGTGTCTACCTTAAAAGCTGGCTGAGCAGGCAAGTAGTTCCACTGCATTGCCCTGGTGTCAGCTTAGAACAGGCAAATAAGAAGGGCCACAAGAGAGGGAGGGCACAGGGGCAGCTCCGATTGCTCTGGAGACCTCCTAGAGGAGCATCTCTCAGAGGATAGAGTTCACTGCAAGGTGAGGATGAAAGGTGAAGATCACAGAAGACTGCGGTGTCAAAAACATGGTGACTGTAGCTTCCCAGCCGGGCAGGAGTGGGTACCTGAGCCAGCTGATGAGCTGCCCATGAGCACACTAAGGAGCTGGAGTCCAGACAAGTCCTTGGTGTAGCAAGATCCCAGGAAGCAGATCAGTGTTGCTGAGCATCAGGAAAATGCAAATCATACCACAAGAAAATGCCATTTCACACCCACTGTAAAGGCTGGACCAAGTGCTGGTGATGCCCAGAGGAGGCACTGGAACCCTGGACATTGCTGATATAGCAATGAAAAGTGGTGGCCCTGGTATAGGAAACACTGGCAGTTCCACTATACATAAAATACAAAAATTATGGCAACCAGCAACCCCACTCTTGGGTATTTACCTACAAGAAAGAAAAAATAGGTATTCAAACAAAAGTTTATACAAAGAAATACTGCCCAATTGCTAAAAGATAGAGTCCAAAAATGGCTGAGTGGTGAAAGAAAAGATGGTATGTTCATAAAACAGAATATTATTTGGCTTTCAAAAGGAATGAAGTGCTGATACATGCTACAAAAGATGAACCTTGACAATGTAGTGCTGAACAAAAGCCAGCCATGAAAGGTTTCATAGTGTCTGTGTTGTGATGTGTCTAGAAGACAGACATCTACACGGGCAGAAAACAGAAGAGAAACTACTGGGGGCTGTGGGGAGGTGGGACCCACTGCTTGATGTGTCTGAGCAACCTCTGAGATTCTAAAATGTCCTAGACAGTTGGCAACTTGGTGACTGTTAATTGTCACTAAACTGTACTTTGAAATGGTGAGTTTTGTGTATGTGTTTTACCACTGTCTTTAATGGGCCAGAGGATAAAGGCAAAAGTCTGAGCGTGGTCTAAGCACCAAGGATGCACCAATAATTCTGCTTCGATTGGGGTCTCACCCTGAGCACCCTCTCCTAACTGGATCCACACTCTGAGCCCCCCTTTCTCCTGGGTCTCACTCAGAAATACAGTCTTTCCAGAAAATTCTTCTCAGATCCTGGAGCCTCCTGCCTAGGGCTTCTCTGGCTTAGGCAGATTCACAGCATGTGACCCAGTGAGCAAAAGGGGCTCAGGGTGACTCCAGGAAAGAGGGCATCCTTGGTGCTTAGACTGAACTTGGTTTCCAGTTACTGTTCAGCATCATTTCACCAAAGTGTCATGGTTTTTGCATGGGTCATGGTCATCCCACTGCCAAAGGGCTGACTACTGCCCTGTTCTCACAACACTTTCCACTAGACCGAAACTAGCAGAATCCAGCCAAGCCCAGCAGAAGAGCCACTCCTAACCACACTACAGGGTCAGTGTCCTAGGAAGTGGGTCTGAGTTCTACCTTTATCCCTGCTACAGACTGACCTTGAGGCTACTCCTAATGAGAATAGCATGGTTAGTGGTCTGATGCTGTCACCAAGGGCAAGGAATCAAGGCTCAGGAAGGGCCCAGGCCAAGCAGGTCGATGATGCTAGGTCACTGACTGTCTCTGTCCTCCATCCCTCACGGGGAGGGGAAGAAAAGGAAAGGAACCTTTTGCTGACTAATGCAGTACAGGGAAGGGGGAAAAAAATCAGAGACTGACTCTTGAAGCCTCCAAGTGTTTACAGGGCTAAATATTTTAGGCACTGCACAGAAGAGAACACAAACACATACCCCAAGTGATTGAACCTAGTCTTACCTGAGCCGGGACGAAGCCCTTACTCCTTAGCTGGACCCAGAACCAGCAAGTTCTGCAGCTGCAGATGGGGGTGGCCCCAGCTGCAGGTCACCAGGGTATTTAAACAAGTTTCTAAGGTCCCTGTTGCCATCATGAAGAGAGACCTCCACACACACACTACTGGATGTAGGAAAATTGCATCGCCGTTTATAAACGGTTAATAAGTATGACTTAGAACCTGCCATGGGGATTATTAGAGTGTGTGGAAAGCAGGCACACAGGAAGCTCAAGGTCATTAAGGATTCAAGAGAAAGAAACAAACCACCCACAGCATCATTTGCAAAAGCATGCCAAGGGACACCCCCACTGCGGCACTTACTGCCAGCTTGGAGGACCATCTTTAAGTGGCCTCTCCTAAGACATCCTCCCAGCTCTTCCCTGACCTTGAAAGGTGGTCATGTGCAAGGCTGGCCTTAGAATTTCTCAAGGCTAGAGTGGTGGTGGTATCAGAGAGGGGTGTGGCTCCATCACAAACCCCTTAAACTGGAGGGGTGTGTGTGTGTGAGAGAGAGAGACGGAGACAGAGACAGAGACAGAGAGAAACCTCAATCAGCCCTCTTCATCCTGAAGCCACAAAGCATAATGAGCCAAAGAGAATCCTGGCAGAACCTCCCCTGAACCTGCCTCTTTTCAGAGTATCCATCTTCCAGGACATTAAGAAACAGACCCATTACACGCTGCTTGCAAGAGTGGTTTGCACAGTTGTTTGGGGGTTTTGTTGTTTTTTAACAGTTAGGCTTAATTCATTTCAGCAGATCTTCGCCTGCATTTACTCTCAGTGTAAAAACACCTCTGGTTGATTAAATGCCCCCCACGCCCCCGTTGACTCAAGCCTCATTGGAAGCCTAGGCTTTTGGCTGCCACAGGGTGATTCATCCTGCCATCCCTGTGTAGCAATCTTACAAAGCCTCCCCCACCCCCAGTTGTTACCTAGCAACCAACCTAGCAACCTTGCAGCCAAGAGATTAATCCTCCAGTGATAATGACGATGTAATATTTGAAAAGACACTTGCTTTCAAGGGTGTCCTCTGAAGTTAAGAGAGATGGACACACCTTAACAATACAAATACAGGACAAAGGGGCTCATAGGTACACAAAACTTATCTGCTGCTTCAAGGTCTGAAAGGCAGGATCTCCTTCCCTGGTTATACATACATGCAGAGGAAAAGAACCAAGCCTCCATCAGAAAGTGCTGTTCCTACCACCACTGTGATTAATCACTGGTGGGAGGGTCAGGGGGTTGGAGACACTCTGTTCTTTCCCAAAAAACTCTAGGTTCAGAAGAGGCCTCAAACCTTTAACCAGCTGATGCTATGTACTGAAGCCACATGGCCTATTGTATGTGTGCACTCAAGGAACACAGAAGATATCATTAAGTCTTAAGGGACAAGAAAACTTTCCAGAGGGGTGGACACTCTTAGCATTGCCAAAGGGCTCTGGTCCTTCAAATGTCTCTGCTGTTGTGCCAGACCTTGCACCATCAAGAAAAGCATAGAACCTCAGGAGATATTCATCCAACTGCAGAGCTGGCTGAAATGCATGTCACCTGGGTAGAACCATGTGGAACTCCCAGATACATGGAAGGAACTAACATTTTCAGGTTCCGAAGCATCTCAGAGATGACAAAAGGGTGTCTCTTAGACGTGGGTCATGCCTCTGAGATACCCAGGAGGCTGCCCTGCTTCTGCCATTTCCTGACTGAGGCCTGGAGCTAGTCATCTGCTGACCTTGGGACAACTGTCAAATGAACACATACCCATCCCTGACCCAGTAAGAACACTAGATCAGGAGAGCTGCCTGCTGGTAAGGAACCCACAGAGACACCCTGGAAATCATGCCAAGCCCCCTCCACATGAGTCCATCAGAATGATGGATGAGTCACTCATTTACTTAGCCGGTTCTTACTGAGAGTTCGGTAAGCGCCAGAGAGATGGTATCGAGGACTCTGGCACGGGCTGCTGTTAAGTGCTGTCTGCACACAGGCCCTACACCTTGATTTTTGTCCAATATTCACGTCTCAGGGGGCTCTTATGGCCTGGTTTCCTTTTCAAAGTCAGGATCCAGGTCAAGGGGCCTCTGTTTCATGAGACCACTCCTCTTCAGTGTCTACTTGGGCTATCAGACCACAGGACCCATGCCCAGAGAGAGGTGCCTCTTCAAAAAGGACAGCTAGGGGGTGGGGCTGCAAGGACACAGGAGCAAGACATAGAGGAAAAAGGACACTGTCCGGGCATCATCTGGCTTGGTTGCCAAAGCAGGGGGGGACCTGGCGTCTGTGGGATGCAAGGCAGCAATGGCAGTTCTAGGGGAGGGCTTAAGTCAACAGAGGAAAGGCGGTATGGTGAGACGTCCTTTGTAAAACCATGGCCTCTGACGCCACAACCCAAGAGCAGGCTTCCTGAGCTCAAGCTCTGTTTCGGTCTCGCCCTGACTAACATGGAGAGGATGATGGCAGCCTACTTCCTGAAGGGTTTGGACTCAACAAGATAAAAAGCTTGCTTCTTGAAGTACCACCTCCTGGCACAGGACAGCAAGAACTTGGGTAAGTTCATCTCCCAGAGCCTCAGTGGGGAAGAAGAGAGGGATAGATTCCTGCCTGGGGCTGCAGCTTAGGTCATGGGCACTTATAATGCAGGTACTGGTTTGAGAACCAGAGATGAGGGGAGTCCCAGCCATGGGAGGAGGGTAAATCCTAAAGGAGGCATAGGAGCTAAGCTTAGGGAAACACTGATAGCTGTGTGAGAGACTGGGCAATACTGCAGTACTGCAGTTAGTGCAACCCTCTAGTGGGTCTCCACTGTATCAATATCTTCCCAGATACCTAGAGATAGCAGGAAAGGTGAGACAAGCCTCCCGACACCAGCAGTCAGCCCGCTGGGATGGTAGAGATTGTCTGAGGTCTTCCTGGATCATCTGAGCGCCAAGGTTCTGAGCAACAGAAACCAAGTAACTGCTCAGAGGCTCAGCCATGACTGCCTAGGGCCCTGGGGCCAAATGTGCGTCACCTGTGCTTTAGGCAAGGGACCTAGGGACCTGCCTCAGGTGAGCATGTGAGAAAAACACAAACCAATAATACCAGAGGGGACAGAGCCTGGCACACAGAAATATTCAGCAGATGAAGAAGATATTTGGGTATCACACTACTCACAGACTTAAGGCGACAGGGACAAAAGTCCAATCAGACATAAGAAACATGCTCAGGCAAGATGACATTCAGACAATGTCACTTTGACATTCATGTCTGATCTCGCACATGATCTCAAGTAACCATGATGCCGATGAGCAAAAAAAATGGTCACAGAAGACCACTAGCTGATCCCAGAGTAAAACAGAGATGCTGACCTCAACTTAATCCATCTTAATACTGACCAGGAATCTCAAGCATGTTAACAGACAAGCCCTGAGCAGGAAGAGCAGCTCAGCATACCTGACACCCTTCCATACCCACAGAGATGCAGACACAGACCTCTCTGTACCTTTTCATCATGGCCCCATATCTGGAAAACAGCACCTGTTACTAGCAAGAAGGAAGGAGGCTGGGAGGGTCTGATGAGCCACCACAAGCAAACACCAGGGACACAGAGGACGGTGACACTCATGGAACCCACTGCACCAGGCAGACTCAGACAGCAGTGAGAAACAACAGGAAGCAGAAGGGATTTATACTCAGTACTCCATGAAGACACTCTGCTCTTCCTGATTCCCTTGCAGCTATGATCTGGGGTTGATCCCAAGCCCATCTTCTATAGTTCCCATGATCACCCAAGAATTAAACAGGAGATAATACAGATGCTCTGCAATGTACCAAGTGTGGGTGGGTATGTGCTTCCACACCCAGGAATAGATGGCTCATAAATCCCAGTAAGGATGACCACCCATCCATCCAGGACCACTATTCAAGGTCTGAGGATATCTTCCAACTTCCCTTTGAGTCTGAACCATGGACACCATTTTATTTTCTCCTACATCTTTCCCAAAGAGTGAAGTTTCCAGAATACATCCCAGCTTGCTCCTCAGCAGATATCACTTTAGAGGACACACACCCTTGCTGTGAGGAAGGCTCCTCCCACCAAGGCTCACTGGAACTTCACACTGCTCAGCAGCCATCACCAGAGGTAGGAAAAAGGATTGGAGGTTGAACACATGGGCTTTGTAGCCAAGCAGATTCTGGTTATAACTCCGCCAAGAGAGCTAAGACCAATGAACCTGCAGTCCCCTCCCCACCCTCATGAGGTAGAATGTAGGAGAGAAGTCCCCTGATCATGTGGCAGCCCTTAGAGGAACTCGCACAGACACTGGGGGTCAAGGGGCACAGCACAGAGCCCTGCCTGTATGGGTATGAGTGCCTCAGGCTGTCTGCTTCCTTCCTGAAACCATCAGGCAAATCTTTTGATGTTTGGCAAATGTTAGTTCACCTTTATTGCCTTTGCCTAAAGGGAAGTTCATGGATGGGTTTTCCCTGTTATACAAATAAACGACATGTGATTATTTGGGAGGATGAAGTAAAGAAAAAAGAAAAGCATTTAAAAGTGGGGAGGGGCAACAAAACAAAAGGAAAGCCTCCAGGGAAAGCCTGCAGGTTGCGAGCTAGCAGCTGTTGGGCTTACACAACCTGGGAAAGTGGACTCGGCAGCCCAGCAGATGCTCAGCTTGTGACCACTCACCTTAAACCCACAACCTGGGAAAGTGGACTCGGCAGCCCAGCAGATGCTCAGCTTGTGACCACTCACCTTAAACCTCTCGGTGACACCCTCGGTGATGCTGACGGTGAACTCAGCTATCTTGGGGGGACGTGCTTTCCCTTTCTTGCGGTCAGGTTCATATTCAGTTTTAGTTTTCACAACAACCTTAGCCAGGAAACAGAGAGACACGTGGTCAGTGATAAGCCAGGTGAGCTCAGACACATCTGCCCTGAGCAAGTGGGTCTGGGACTGTCAAGTTCAAAGATACCCACCATTGCTCCAGGCAGTGAGAGCTTCCACTTTCATTGCCTATTCATGGTCTTATAGCAGTCTGGGGTGGGGGGCGGGATGCAGAACGGGAAACAGAAGTGCTTACTGGCCAAGGCCATGTGACTAATGGCTGGCAGACTGAGTACCCATTACAACAGAGCTCTGGTCCAGGAAATGGGGACACTGGCTTTTCTGTGATGCCCACCTGCTTGTGTCACTAGAGAAGACCTGAACACAAGAGAAGATTAAGCACTAGGGCCTGGAAATAAACTGCTCTAAGAGCATCTTGGACTGCACAGCACTGAAGGCTGCCCCTCCCTTTCTTCCCCTTCCACTCTCTTCTGTGAGCCCAGACACCCACTCATCCGCCCTGCACAAACTTCCCTGAAGCCCTGCCAACTTCACACCTACCTGGTACCCCATGTTGCATCCCATAGGGACACTCCTGGCTTGGCCTGCCCGTTTCTGCCTGCCAGGGATCCATTGCCTCTCTGGATTCCCTTGGTTGGGAGAGTAAGGTCAAGGAGTTACTCACCTCTAATCCCCAAATTCACTGCCCAGAGCAAGTGCCCAACAGTGGCCATGGGACAGGAGAGAGCCCCCCCCCATACAATTCTCCTGGAGGGAGTAAGTCCGTGGTTTGGGAGACATCCACCTGCCCTGACAGTGGGTAAAAGGGAACTGAGTGACTCAGGACAAGCCCCAGGCAAGTGAATGAAGAACTATCCATTCCAGCCATGACCTGTGGAGCCAGCCTCAAGAGTGGCCATAGGGGAGAATGTGTCCTGTGCCCAGCATTGAGCCAGAGAGCCCTGAGCTTCACTGAATACTGCCAAGCTTTACTCTGAACACCACTCTCCTGCAGTAGACAGAGGGGTCTGTGCTACTTGAAGGCATCATCCCCCAAGGCAGCACTGAGCACCATTTGCCATCCTCACATCCCAGCTGCTCCCATGTAGCCTTGTGACCTTGAGCACACATTTGGAGCCACTAGACCTGACCATGAATGCAGAAGGCTTCTTCATGTCTTATCCATAGCCTGGGGGGCATAAGGCCTGTCATCCAGAACTGTGAGGGTGAAGACCTCTGGGCCACCTGAATTCAATCTGCATCTACTCCTGACAGGTGACCTTGGCTAGGTCCTATAAAATTCTCTATGCTTTCATTAGTTTGTCCGTCCCAAGAGGGCAATGGTGGTGGTTGCCTTGTAGCAAGCAGGGCATGCTGAAGCTCGACCTATGAAGTGTATGAACAGTGCAGCAAGTGTACCTAACAAACGTCAGGCAACGCTGTTCCTCATGTGACTGGCAGCCCTCAGCACTAGTGTATTTTCTCAGAAGTCACATCCCCCGCCTCCCTGAATGTTGTCAAGTATGTGAGGTGTCGAACTATAAGCAGAGTGAAATAAACAAGGCTAGAAACTTCCATACCCCAGAGTCCTATGACCTTCAGCACAATGACCTTGGGTGCATTTGGCGAACTCGGAGAATCTGTCTCCTCCTCTGTGATTTTAGAAGCCTTCTAGTTCAAGGACCTGTTCCCACAGAAATACCCTTTTCTAGAGCATCCCCATCAGTTAGCCCAAGAGAGGAGAGACTCAGTGTCTTACAGAGCCACTTAGCCTAATCTCTGGACTGGTTGGCAGAACGTGGGACCTTTCTGAAGCCCTCCTCCTTGTGGCTGACCATGCCAGGCAGTTCTGGAATGAAACACTGAGGGCACAAAGGAGGCTTGGCCAAGTAGTGGGAATCACCTGACAGAGGTGCCACTTCAGGACACAAGAGTTCCTGGCACAGGCCTCTGGTGCTCCTTGGCTGGGTATAACAAGGCAAGGAGGGTAGGGGTACTCAGGATCAAGCCCTGACACCCACCACAGTGTGAAAGGCAAAAGATTCCTCCTATGAAGGCCAGCCTGGGCCAACAGCTGTGGCTGGCATGGGGTACACAACTATGGCCAGCTGATTTCTCCTTCTTAAATGAAAACACCTGCAACCAGCCCCTTTCCTGCTCCCATATCACCCCCCCCCAAAAAAAATCCAGACAATAGAATTAAGAGAACAAAGTCACTTTGGGAAGCTAAGTTTGGGAATGAAAAAAGACCCACCGCAGATCCCTCCTACACCCCATTCTACTACTGCTCAGTGAATGTAGAGTCCAGAGTCAGAGCATTTTTCTCGGTAACGAACTGAGACAATAAATGTAAAAGCATGTGGGAATAGCGAGCAAACGCCTTTGTGTGTAAGGACTGTAGATGCAGGATGTGTGATTTCACATGAGTTGTTGCAATGCTATCTTGTTCTTTAAGGATGGAATTTGCTTTTAAATACAATGACTTGAAAATATCTTTATAGAGCAATGATGCCCCCATTGGATGTAGTACTCAAGAGGGGAGTCTTTAAGTCAGGAAAAAAAAAAAAAAAAAATCAAGGTAAAGATAGTCCTGGTTCCACTAGCATTAGTGAGTCAGAGCTCAGATCTGGGGATTTCACAAAAGGAACAAAGAGGAAAGAGGCTCTGTTCCTGAGCACACACCCAGGCAAGTGGAGCTGAAATCGCACCACCCCAAAAGGCACAAGGTCCAGCTTCCTGTGCTCATCCCTGACCCCCGGACTCCTGTGTTAACAAGCATCGCTCTTCCTAAGACTCTCCCCAAATCAAGAAGGGGCCTTCCATTAAAGAATCTTGCCAAGAGGAAGGTGTCATCTAAGACAGGGGTCTCCAGCATCACGCAACCCAGAATCACGAGGGTGCATTGTGCTAGCTCCGTCTTTTTCCTCTTGGCTGAGCCCGCCCCCACCTCTCATCCCCGGCGAACACAAGGCTTTTCTTTTGTTTCGGTTGCAGCCGAAGATTTAGGGGTGCACGCCCAGCAGCGCGGGAATGTCGGGGGCTCATACCTTATCCGGGGGTGGAAACTGCAGCTGGTTGACATCGAGGGGCGTCATCAGGGGAATGGTGTCAAAGCCATCCTCCAGCAGTGGCTGCTTGGTGCCCTTCTCTGCGAAATTGTTCCCCAACTTCACCATGGTTGCGAAAGACACAAGGCTGCGGCCTGCAGAGGGAGGGCCGGGTGGGGGTCAGGGCGAGCGGCAGCCGAGGCGGGGCGGGGCACAGCCAGGAGGTCTCCACACACCCACCCGCTGTCCCCTCGTCCGCTGTCCCCGCCAGGTCTCCGGAGAGAGGTGGCAGGGACACGGCTTATCGTAGCCAACGGGGTCTCAGGTTGTGTATTGATGGGCATTTCTAGCCTCCCATCCCGCAGAGGGCAGGGCTCATCACAGAGGGGCTAGAGGACGCCACCCGTGCTCAGCCTTTCCGAACGCGTCCCCAGTCCCGCGGCGCTGGGCTCCTGTGCGTCTCCCGCGGCTCTCAGCGTGAAAGATGCTCAGCCGCCCGCCCCACTTCCCACCCGCACTCACCCCACGCCCGACTCCGGCAAGTCTGGGCTCCAAGCGCGCTCCGAGGCTCCGCGTCGCCCGCTCCCGCGTGCAGCAATGGCGGAGGCGGCGCCGCGGCCGGGGGATCAGCGATTGGGTTCCGCGCCTCCCGCCTCCGCGCGCCGCCTCCTTCCTGCCGCTCCCGGGGGGCGCGCGCGGGAGTGCGCGTGGGGCCGCGCTGATGCACCTCCGCCTTGACGCAGGGCCGCTCGCGCGTTGATCCGAGGCACAAAGGAACACGCGGCTGCGGTGGGGGGGTCCCCCGGGGACCCCGCGCGCGACCAGACCCGAAGAAGGAGAACCTGAGGCAGAGGGATACCCCGGCAGGCTGCGCAATCCTGGGGCGGTGGCCGAACACGCGGCGGGAGGGAGGGAGGAAGGGAAGGGAGGACGAGATGCTGGAAAGCCAACAAGCCCCAAAGGGAGGAGAGAGGGCTCTGGCCCACCGCTGCCGAGCATATTTCAGGAGCCCGAAGGATGACGACGGTTTTCGGAAGACAGAATGACAAACCTAGGTGGCCCTTAGTGTGAGACGGGCTGAGAGAGGGATGAAAACTGAGGGCGTGTCTCTATAAAAAGAGGGAGGTTTCGGGATGTGAGGTAGTACTGTCCCATGGCTACACATGCACGCCTGGATTATGAGGACAGGTATTCAGAGCTTAGGGTGCTGCCCGGAGAGGCAGGCTAGCCAAAGCTGTCTGCGGTCAGGGCGGAAAGGATGGCAAGGATCTCCCCACGGAAGGAAGCCTCAGCTCGCCTGGATAATACAGAGACCCAGAAGGAAGAGCTGGGTTCTAGCCTGACCAGTGCACCAGGCAGCTGACACATCTGATGAAGGCCACTGCACTTTGCACATCTCTACCCAGCCTTGGTTACAGGTTATAGGAGAAGAAACGCTACTTGGCTGTGGGGCAAACCTCCAAAAGGAGTAAGGCAGGTGCAGAAGGTGCATAAGCATCCCTCTACCTGAGACCACCTTTCCGTTGCCCTGAGAACTTACATGTCCCTATGGTTGTTACCTGGGCTCTAAACACCCCCAGGGGATGCTGAGGAATAACAAAAACCTACAGGTCAAGAACAGCCTATAGGTTCCAAACCCTAGGAGGGTCCCTTCTTTAAAGCAGGGGAGTGGGAGGAGTCTGCTGTCAGGGCTTCTGGTAAGGTCTAGGCTGCCTCTGAGTCAAGTACAGATTAGCCTGGCCAGGCCCTTGAGTTCTTTCTAGGGTGCCTTCTGGACAGAGGGAAAGGTACCAATGTGACATCAGGTTTCCCCCTTGGCAGAGGGAACGGAGTTAGAAACCACCCAGGCACTACCTGCAGGCCTCAGGGGACATGCCAGTCAAGATGCCTGTCTGTAAAAGAGGGTGGCTTTATCTCCATCTCAGGCTCGAGCTGTTTTCAGATCCCAGCACTAGCCTGCTCTGGAGTCAGAATCATCCAAGGAACAAGAAGGTTGGTCACACCCTCTCCCTCCAAGACTGCTAAGGACCAGGCTATCCCAGAGACAGCTGTACTTATGCTGTGATTGCTGGCCTGGGAATCGCTCTTTCTTCCTGTGTGGTTTCCTTTGCTTATATCTAGACCCTATGAAGGCACAGAAAATGCAAAGTACATAAGACACACTGCCATCCTCCATGGACAAAAAGCATCATCATCCACCAGGGATGTGGCAGAATCAGTATCAGGAACATGCTCAGGGGAGGAAGTCCAGTTAGGAAAGAGTGCAGAGGCAGCATATTCATTTCCTGTAGCTCCTGGAACACATGACCCACAAACTAGCAACTCTCAACAGAAAGGTGCTCACAGTCAAGATGTGGGCAGGGCCCCACGCCTTCTGGAGGCTCCAGGGGAGAACCTCTTCTGGCTATGGTGGCCCTGGAAACCTTGGCTTGTGGACACATCACTCCAACCTGTCTTCATTTTACTCCCAGCATAGCCCTTCCCTCTATCTTGTGTGTCTCACCTCGTCATTGAGTTGGGACCAGCTCACCCAAGTGTCTTAACTGAATCATATCCATTGCTATAAGTCAGTGTGTGTGGTAGCCACTGAGCCATATAAAGTCAGACTCACAGATCCCCAGGGTCAGGACATGAGCAGATTTTTAGGGAACCACTATTCAACACACAGACATCAAGAGTACAGTTCTTTGAGGACCCAAGAAATTTGAAGAGGGGATGAAGATGACTCTGGGGAAGTCTGAAACTCAGGGAGGGAAGGATTACGTTGAAGAAGCCAGGATCAGAAATGCCACATTGTGGGACCAGCCAATTAAGTGACCTTAACTCCCTTCTAACACCCACAGCCTAATCCCCAGAGCCACAAGGATTGTTGAGAGAATCTGTGATTTATCCACATGAATCTCGGAAGTATACCTCAGCATCCATGACCTCAACTGTCTCTATGAGACCAAGCCACTCTCAACCCTAGCATTCAGGTGCTGTTCCTCAACCTGCCATTCCAAGCCAAGGTTTTCTGGGCTTGCCTGCTTTGCTGGTTGAATTCCAGAATGTTTGTCACAGCAATGACACCATATGTATGAGTTGGTTTTCTGTTATTACAAAGGAACCCTGGAGAGTGAGTACTCTATAAAGAAAAGCTCATTTAGCTCATGGTTCTGAGGTTCAAAGGCATAAGTCAACATAGGCTTAATTGGCCTTGTTGAGGTGGTCCACGTGATTGTCGTCTTGACAGGATCTAGAATCAGAAGTCACACCTCTGAGCATGTCTGTGAGTCTCTAGATTGTGTGCATTGAGACGGATAGGTCCATCCTGAATGTTCCAGCCCTGTGACCAGCTGCACCTAGCAAAAACACTTTAAGGAGGACTTATCTTGGCTCACCCTTTGAGTGCAGTCCATCACAGTGGGGAAGGGAAGGTTGTGGAGACAGGTGTGCAGCACAGCTGGTCACATCGCATCTGAGTCAGAAAGCAGAGAGGTGTATGCTGCTGCTGTGCTGCCTTTTATTTTTTTTCTCAATCTGGGACCCCAGTCATGGGATGGTGCTCACACATGTAGGGCATCACCTTTAGGAACAAACTACACCCAGGCCATAGAACTGTGGCCTTTTAGGATGTTGAGCAAGTGGGCTACCTCTCTATGCTTCAGTTTTCCCATCTATAAGAATTTGCGATAAAACCTCCATTGTTGTATCCTGAGACTTAACACTCACTTACGTAGTTCCTGTCCTGCCTGTTATTAGTTAGTGCTTTGGATTCAAAGTCTGCACCCTTGGCATTGCTAGTTTTAGACGCCCCTGATAGACAAGAAAGGTGAGGGATATTTTTTATGGTTGTACTGTTAAACCTCTGCCTGGTGAAGGGAATTCATCCTTTGGAGTGCTGTGTGCATCTTTCCAACTCAGAGAAGCCCAGTTCCTTGCTGCACAGGTCCTCACAAACCTTGAATGGGCTTCAGGGTCTAGACAACTTTTAAAAGTCTCTACTCTCTCATCTGATCCCAGGACAGGCCCCATAGCAGCTTTGGTGGCTAACAAAACCCTGCCCTGCCTTCCACCATATGGCCACATAAAACTGGAGATCCTTCATCCATTTTTAAATTAATTTTTAAAATGTATTTTACATACCAACCACTGTTTCCCCTCCCTTCTCTCCTCCCATTCCCTCCCCCCACCTCCTTTCTACCCCCAAACCCAGGCCCTCTTGAATGTGGGTAACAGTTGTGTAGCTTGGGCTGTTTATGGAGCCTCTAGCAGTACAACCAGGATGTATCTGTCCTGGTGCATGAGCTGGCTCTATGGAACTTATTCCCTATGGTGGGATGCTTTGTTCACCCTTGATTCAGGAGGGGGAGAAGCTTGCTCCTACCTCAACTTGATGAACCATTTCTTTTTAAAGAATCATATTAATAGTTACCTGGTGCTTCTTCTCGGCTCCCGGTACATCCTACATCCTCCTCTTCACGGTGTGGTTTCCTACTTGGTACATACTGTCACTGCTGTGGTGCTCTGCATGCACCCTCACTACTGACATTTTCCATCCCACCAGTCATCACACAGATGCAGTTTAGGGAGACAGATTTTTGGCAAGCGTGAGGAATTAGGTGTGCCTCAGCCATAGCCCCACCCCACACCACTTTCCCAGATGCTGGCTCCTCCACCCAGATTGTCTCCGCACCCCCTTGTCCAACACCGCCTCCTCTTTATAACTGGCCTCACTCTCTACACTTCTATGCAGGGCTCAGTTTCCATGTCCTAAAACACAAGTAAATCCAGGCAGAAGAACTTTATGTTTTCAGTGAGCCCTGTGTCTAGAATGGGGATATTGTGCTCCAGCAACCCCACCCCCATCCCAAGCAGACTCCACCTCTTAAAGGTCCCTGCACCTCATAATATCACACTAGGGACTAAGTTCCAACACCTGAAACATGCTCTGAATGGTCCACCTGATGGGCATCCACTTACCGTATACCCTGTCCCTAAGCATTCAGGAAGTGTGAAAACCACATTCCATGACACAGCAAGGAAACTTAAGTACAGTTCATGCTGGAGGCAGGGTTGCCTGTGACACCATTGTGACATTTCCGTCTCCTAGGTTTGTCCTTACTTCAAAAACTCCAGGCATTACCAAAGCACAAAAATGTGAACACAGTTTGCAGTGGTCCCTAGCATTTTATTTGCCCTCATAATCTTTAGCATTTAGCTACACAAAGAAGATAGAAACGGTCAGTGAACAAAGGGGGCATCTCTTTTTCTTAGGTTATGTTCATAGGAGCAGAATAAATAGTATTGTGGGGCCCAGAGGCATACAGACTGGCCTATATATACATGTGTTTTGTGTTGGGTTGGGATGAGATCATTTTTAAAGACTTAATTGGCATCTCAATGATTGATAATTTTTCCCAAATTACTTTTAAGATCCATTTTACTCTGGGCTGTGAGCCCCTTGGCCTTCTGGGACAGGCTGTGGTGAGGGTCCTCTCTGGACCTCAGCTTCCTCTTCTATAAATGGATGGGAGTAATCACAAAGCTTAATATCTGATGCACAATATGAGAAGACTTGTCAAGTGATGCCCAGTTGGCACCCAACTGGAGATTTCAAATCCAAGCTCTTTGGTTTTTTTACCAACTCTAACCCAAGTTAGCAGGATAGAAAGAGGAAACAGAATTGGAATAGATAGAGATGAGCATGCTTCTTAGGGGAATTGACTGGGTGGTTATGGGACCATACCAGTCACCTGACCAGCCAGCTGCAGCATATGTTGGTAACATATCTCAGGCCACGTCCACAGGTCCCAGACCCAGAAAGCTGATGGTATAAGTCTCAGAGGCCAAGGATCTTAGGACCTGTGAAAGGCATCACTTTGAGTCTAGGGGCCACAGCCAGATAGCCCTGACCTTTGATGGTCAAAGGCAACAGGGAATGTCTGGATCCAATAGAGAAAGAGTCCTTTGCCCTGTGTAGATTGATTGGACTGAGCTGGCTGATGGTGACCAGTAGATCCAGAACAAATCCTACCCACACAGTCTACCAGTTCACATGCGAGCCTCCCCAAACCACCCAGAAAGTGGGCTTCACCAGTTTTTTGGGTGCTGATTAAGCACAAGGCTGACCCTAGACTCATCTGTCACACACAAACCAACTTCAGGCACTACCACCGTTGACCTTGCAGTGCTATGCAGACAACAGGTCCCAGATGCTCTCTCAGAAACAGGAGTTTCTCAGTAGGACCATGGCCTTCTTTAGTGGACTTGAGGCTGAACATACTCCACCAAAACAGTTCCTATTCTTCCAGGTACCTAACCCCATTCTATCTCCTGCTGTTCCAGGGATGATAATGGCTGACATGCTTGTGCCTCAGCCGAGGTCCTTCTAGAGGCCCATCAGACCCCACACCCTCCCACAACTTTGCACACCACCCTCTGAAGCAGGAAGCTCTCCTCAGTTTCTGAGCTTCACTTTGAATGTAGGCCCTTCCTTGTGTCCTGACTGGTACAAATGCCACTTCCAACTTCCTCCTGGGTGGGGAGGAAGAGGGCAAGGGAGGAAGCCCTGCTGTTTACTGCAGGGCAAGAGCTCAATAGTAATGATGACGACCAGGACAAGTATGAGAAGAAATCCTGTCTCTGCCATTATTTTTTCTTTTATAGTTTCAGTTTCACAAAAGTTGAGCCTTAAAGGAAGCAGATATGCTTGTAGCCATTTTGCAGATGGAGGAGAAGCAACAATCTTGTGAAATGACGATGCTGATAACTGCCACACTGCAGTGAGTACCAAAGTCACCAGTGTGCTCTCCAAGCGTTCCTCCAGCCACACTCCAGGAAGCTGCCACCAATGCAGGTGATGCCCATTGTGACACTGTCAACTTGACAGAATGTCTAATCACCCAAGCAGAGACACAGCTGTGGGTGTGCCTATGTGGGAGTTTCTAGAATGGATCCATTAAGGTGGAATGGTCTAACCTGAATGTGGGCAGCACCATTCCATGGGCTGGGGTCCTGGATTGAACAAAAATGAGAAACTGAGTTGGTCAGGATCATTTCCCTCAGCTTCCCAGCTTCTGGTGTGATGTGATCAGCTGCCTCAAATCCCAGCCACCATGTCTTCTGCGCCTCAAACTGTGGCTCATCTGACATGAAGTCCCCTTTCTGCTCCCAGTAAGCATTGTTTCGCAGCTGGAGAACTAAGATGTTGGAGAAGGCATTGGCCGGAAGACGAGCATGGCAGATGCCTGAAGCACTCAGCCTGCCTTCCCGAACGACAGCCCTTCACCACCCCCAGCCTCTTCGCACCCTTCTGCTCAGGCGGGCCATCCCAGCTCTGGACTTCCAGTTCCATCTGGGCTCCAGTGGGAAGGGCTAGTCCCTGTGCCCAATGTCACTTCTGTCATCAGCTATGTCAGTCACTCCTTTCTCATCAGTGTTGGAAAGACATGAGCCATGAAAACCTAGGCAAAGCACGGTCTACCAGACCTCAGTTTCCCCTTTCATAAAGTAAGGGGGAACAAGAATGACCTTTACTAATTCCCCCAACCCACCCCAGCTTAATCTTCTCCCATGTTGCTGGCTGTCACCATGTCAAGAATGGCCCAGCATAAATTAGAACCGAACTGGGGGCTGCTGAGGTCAAGCAAGCCAGGGCATGAACCTGGAGATAAATTACCAGATCGTATAATCTCATTTGGCTCTTTACTGCTTTTCTTCACAGCATTCCAGGATCAGCCAGCACCAGCAAGTACTGGGCTTCTAGCTCGTAGAAACAGCTCATATTAAATTATTTAGCCAGTAGATGACTATAGAAGCACCGTGCCAGAGTCAAAGCCACAGAAAGGCCAGAGTTGAGTAACAACAGCACTGTCCGCTTCAATTAATTATTAAATTTTTTAAGGGCCCACAAATGGATAAACACAATTCATTGCTTGCTCTGGGGAACCAGGGTCTCCAAGAGCATTCACAAAGTACACAAGTTCCCTGAGTGGATCAGTGTGTGCTAGAGATGGAGCCAAGAGCCGGACTGGGCTGCACAGAACCTTCTGAGGCCCAGTAGGCTTCTCTGTTCAGAGTCAGTGGGGAAATTAATACTTGACCCCTGGCCAGCCCTGGCCTGCAAGCTCTGAGCTGCCCTTGAACATGTGGCCATGGCTTGCCGTCTTTTTATCAGCCATAGCTTACAATGTCCTCCCGTCATGCAGTCTCCCTTTTCTCTGACCCACTGCAGAGGTCAGGTGGAAATCTTTGTGTGCAGATTCCCTGGCAATTGAATTATGGTCCACTTAAGTTGGCCTGCTTCCTTCTGGACCGGAGCTCTTCTAACATGCAAGACACATCATCCAGTTCTGAGATAGGACCTTGTAAAGAATGTAATGTTTCTAAAAGAATGGAGTTGGCTTCATGAACATGCAGCCATGATGCTGAATCTACATCAATTGCGGTGCACTGGGCTCTTTACCCAGCACCGAACGCCCCTGGGCTATGCCATCTACAGCCTTTGAATTGGTTTCTGTTGTCACTTGTGTCCTCCTGCCCTGCAGAGGCGCCTGCTGGATAACCTTCACTATCCACAGCACCAGCCTTTGCAGTGTTCTGCTTCTACACTGCAAGGTATAATGCAACCTTCAAACTCGAAGGGTATTTACTAGGAGCTAAGAGACTGCAGTGAGTAGGATACTATCCCTCCCAAAATTAATATTGCCTGAAACCCTAGAACATGACTGCCTTTGCAATTAGGGTCTTGACAGGTAGAAAATGATGAGACTCTTAAAATGGAGTCACCTTGGACTTAGGGGTTCTTGTGGGAAGAAGAAATACAGTGCATGAAGCATAAAATGAGACCGGAAAGGGATGGCATGATCACAAGCCAAAGAGAGCAGAGGGTTGTCACCAAAGGTGGCAGCAGGTCCTGAGGACAGCTTTCCTGGCATGGCAGCTCTGAGGTGTGTGCCCATAGTTCACGCTGACAAATTGGAACATTTCTAAGTAACAAATGCGAGGTCCTGTAGCCCAAAGACCAATCACCCTTCAATATATTTTACATGTTATATTTAAATTTTTTATTAGGTGTTTTTCCTACTTGAGGGCATGTGGAAGTCATATAGAGAATCATGAGAGTCAATTCTCTCCTTCCCATTTTGTGAGTCCCAGAGATTAAACTCAGGTCCCCAGGCTTGTGGCAAACACCCCTACCCAGTGAGCTATCTTACCAAACCTCTAATTTGCTTCTTGTCAGACAGAGTGACTCATACATTGGCTAAAGGGAATGAGTAGAGCTCTGGTTGTCAAGGGAAACATGATCAGTGTTGAACTCCTGGCCACTGGGCCTGCATAGCCAGCCCTCCCTACAGAGTCTGCTTTAACTAATCCTGGGAGTCAAGGAAGCCCTGTTCCTTTTTGTGTAGAAAACGGTTCAGGAGGTAATGTCTGCTTCTGAGACATTCCACACCCAGTCTCTCTGAAAACTCTTGGAAGGAAGGACAGGTGTTGTATGACGTATTTGGCCCAGTCTTTCTGGTCTAGTCCTGTGACCTGGATCTGGCAGCCTCACAGAGACACACAGACGTTTATATTAATTTTATGCTGATTGAATTAGGGCCAAGATATATTGCTAATTGACTCTTGTTCTTAATTTATTTTGTTTATTCATGTGGCTTAATTTTTTTTGAATAATATTTTAACTTTTTTGTGTGTCTGTGGCATCTTTGCGGTGTCTTTGTCTGAGATGTTCTCATAGATTTTTAGTATAGTAGTCTTGTTTATATTTTTTGTCTGCCTCTGGCTAATCAGTTTTTTATTAAACTAATAAAAAAGACAAATATTTATAACATACCATAATCCCACTACAGACAGGGGACTTGTTCACTGCACATGCTGGGGCCTCCTGTGTGTGAGATTGGTTCTCAACACTCGGGCATCCATCAGACCGAAGCAACTTGGGATACAGAAGAAATAAAGAGAATGGAACAGTGCTGTTTGTTTCATTCCTTGCACCTTCTGGTTTCCAAAGATAGTTTTTAAACCTCCAACAATGATACTTCAATATGAATGGAAAATGTTTTCCCAGCAAAAGACTCATGCATTCCCATGAAACCCAGAGGCAATACTGCAGACTGTGGGCTCATTGCATTTCTGGCTTCACCCTGTGTAGAGGGAGATGAGATGTAGAAATGATACTAACTGGGTTTTTCTATGAGATTAATTTTACTGCTTCCGTATCTGCTCCTTCAGAGTCTGCTCAGGGGTGGATCGTGTCTTGGCTTTCATCTCGGCAGCACTCATTAATAATTAGGTCACCTTTTACCCAGCGCTCTGCCTTCCTTAGGCCAGAAGCTTTCAGCTGCTGCAGTCGGGAAGAAGCTAGGCAGCTCCTATCAGCAGCTCAGCAGCTTTTGGATTCCTGGGAGGTGGTAGGAGGGTTCTGACCTAGTGATGTCAGCAGCGGGAGAGCCAGCATTTACCTGGCATTCCACAACCCCCAGGACAGCCCTGGCAATGCTTTGTGAACTCCCACAATTCTCTGTAATGTTGGGGTGCGGCCTGGTTCAGGCTTAGGTTTGCCTCTATGCTCAGGGTCCTGCTATGTGAGAGGGGAAAGATAGAGTGGAGATCAATGACACAGCCTCCAGGGACAAGATGAACAGGCAAGTTCAATTTTATATGGGATGTGGGAGGAAAGACCTTAAATACTATTTTTCCAGACCTTCCTCTCTGACAAGGGAAAGGACTTTGATTTGCTGGTTTCTGCTGGAGGTGGTCTTTCACTGATCTAGGAATGTTGTATCCAGACCCCAAGCAGGCCCCAGGTTGGTTTATACAGAAGTGCTTAAGAACACATGTTTTAAGGTACTAGTTATCACCGGTTTGCACTGGCTGAGGCCAGGCTAGTCTCCAGACCTCTTAGAAGTCCATACATTCTACACTGTAAGGTTGGGATTACTGCCCCTGTTTCACAAATGCCAATGTTGTTTTTTTCACTTAAGCGGAATAATTCAGCATAAAGCCACCTCACCCCAGAGCTGGACCCAGGACAATTGCCCCAAAGCCAGTGCTGGCCACCCTGTTGGTTAGGCAAGCCCCATGCCAGAGTTCAGACTTTTAGAAGCAGAGTTGAACCCCTCTAGTGACCATGCTGTTTACAAAGTACACTGAACACATCAACACTGGATAGTTTGCCTGGCTGGTGGGAGACAGGGCAGATAGAGACAGGCTGGATGTTCAGGTCCATCACCAGCCACAGCATCTCCTAACAGCCAGGCTGGCTCTCGTCACCTGTGCTGATCCCCTCTATAAAGCCAGTCATATGGCCCTCTAGACTCCAGCTGGGTGAAGTGGCTGAGCTGCTGGGACCAGACACAAAGCAGCAGCCCATAGCTCTGGCCCTGGTCCACACTGTTAACATACAAGTGTTTATGCCCTTCACAAGAGTAAGCTGCACCATGGGGAGCATGAGGCATGTGTGTGTGTGACAACAGGCACTCAGGGATTCCTACAGATAAGAAGGGATCAGAACATCAAATGGTTTTGAGCTAGTGTTAAATAGAAAGTAAACAATTAAGACCCTGTCCTGGTCAGTGAATGCTGTCTATCAGTCACTATGGATGTTTTAACAATAGTCATACACAAGATGTTGGTGGGGTTTGCAATTGTCTTCAACAGGTTGCTAAGACAACTAAATGAGCTCCCCCTCCCCTGTGGTTTCCAAGGGTCACCTGACAAGATTGCAACTGACAAGTTTAGCTGTCACAGGGTGGCTCAGCAGGAAGAACACACACTGACCGCCAAGGGCCCATGTGGCAGCTCACACTGCCCTCAACTCCTGCTCTAGGACATTTCTTCTGGCCTCCTCAGGCACTGAACTCATGTATGCCCCAGCACAGAATAATTAAAAATAAATATGTCTGTGAGGGCTGGAGAGAAGGGTTAGCAGCTAGCACCCACAAGGGGCTCATAGCATCTCTAACGCCAGTTCTAAGGGGTCCTGTAGCATCCCTGACCTGGGCTCATAGCCATCTCTAATGCCAGTTCTAAGGGGTACTGTAGTATCCCTGACCTCTGCAAGCACCAGGCATGTGTGTGGATCTACATACACGCAGGAAAATACTCAATACACATTACGTGTTTTTAATTTTAAAATCACCATTCACAAGAGGTTAGGCTATGTCCTTGGAAATATAGTTGATGACTTTGTTGGAGCTGTATGAAAAGGGATGAGCCTTAAACCTTCTGTTGCTTTAAATGGAAGGGGGAGAGAGACTCCCTGGAATCTTAAAGGCTAGCTACTCTAGGGAACACAAGAGCAAACAGCAAAGGGACTGTGTCTCAAATAAGGTGAAAGGCAAGGACCAACACTGTTGAGCCCTTCTGAGGCCTTGGGGCTGAGGCCCAGTGTAAATTCCTAAGCCTTCCTAGAGTTTGGCGACCTGTCTCTGGCCATAAGCTCCACGACTGACTCAGCACTGCCTCTGCTAACATACTATTGGCCCTTTTTTCCCACCCTACCTACCTCATCCTCTTCTCACAGCCCTATATAAGCCACAGACTGATGCAATAAAGTGAGTTCTTGCTTCGACAAGGCTTCCGAGTCAGCGTGTGGTTTCCCCTGGTGCCTAGGGGGTGCTCGGTCGTCAACATCCACCATCTCGCTCCAACCCCAGGGAGAGGCCGGCTGGTTCAGATCTCCCTCCGCCCTATCTGCCAGACAGAGTCTGGCACAACACCAGAGATTGTTTTCCAATTTATGTATGTGTGATCTAGTACACACATGTCACACACACACATTCACACACACACACAAACATCATACACACATATCTAAAAATAAGTACATTCAACACATCGTACTTAAAAAGAGAAAAGAAGTTGATTATGAATCAGACAAGCTTGTAGGTATATGTAAAATCTCCCAAGAAGTTATTCATACAGCTTCAACTTGCACTCAGCATCTTACCTTTCTAAAATGTATTATTAAATCTGCATATGTATATGACTAAATATTTGTATTTGTATATTACTTTATGTTAAATCTGCATATGTGTATTATTAAATATCTGTATATGAAAGAAGAAGTGACTTCATATGCTAGGGTTCTTGCCTCTGAGCTAAAAAGAGGCTTCAGTCTGACTCCAGGGTGAGGGCCCCTCTCCATGTTGTCAAAATTTCTGCCTTTGCATCTGATCCCCATAAATGCCACCCTGACCTAGCCCTCCTTCTGCTATCTCCTCACTCAATTGCCTTCTCATTCAGCTATATGGAGGGCCTATTCCAGGAGCCAGGCAGGGTACATAGTGTGAGGACCTCAAGGGAGTAGATGTAGCCCCGCCCCGTTCCCCCCTCCCCGGCTCAGGAGTTCTCTGACCCCTTCTTTGGGGGGGCAGCCACTCTTGGGAATGTCTCAGGCTTTCAAGCTGGAGCCTTGCTTAACTCCTGAGACTCAGGAGCTAGGAGTGGTACTCCTTATGAAGGAATAAGAAACCTGGCTGCTCCTGGGCCAGCCCTCACAGGCCACTAAGAGTCCTGTGGGATATTTTAGTCCTGCAGTGAGGAAGATAACTCTTGGTGCCTGTGACCTGCAGTGGAGGGGCCTGGTGCTGTCCATGGTGCTTGTTTGTATTCACATCTCATGTGCAAGGCATAGATGAGGGTTCCTTTGTGAAAAGAAGTATTGATCCCATTTTAGGGGTGAAGAAACTGATTCAGAGAGTCTTGGTAACTTGGTCAGGGTCACACAGAAACAAATGATGACAGTGAATTTGAACTATGTGCCTTTGTCTTGTCAAAGGGGCTGGACTATGGAAGGGACAGGGATGTGGAAGGCTGTGGAAAAGGCTCCAGCTATCCAGAGAGTCAGGGTTTAGGCTAAAGCATACCAAACAAAGCTCAGGGTTGTAGGTCAGTCATAGACAGAAGACAGCCCCAGGCTCTTCAGGCTGAGGCTTGTTCCTTTTCCTGCAGTGAGTCAGATGCCTCCCCAGGAAGTCTTCCCTATGTCTGCAGCATCCTGCAGCATCCTGCAGCATGCCTGCATCACACACAATGAATTAAGATCTTCAAGCTGTAAAATTGACATTTGGACTTGAGTCACGTACAAGGGGCTCAGCCTGCTTCTGTGAGCTGTGGAACAAAGCAACTTTGGGCAGAAATGGCCACTTCCCTTCCCCTGCAGGCAGATGGGGGGACAAGTACATCCTTCTGCGTGAGTGTGACAGGGTGTCAGTGATAAAAGTTGTGGGACACAGGGATGCCTGAACAGTGATCTGCCAGCATATTTCCTGGATAACACTCAAGCAGGGATGCTTCTGGCCCTGTGGCTTTGTCCTGTCTAATACAGGAGTAGCTGCTGATCCTCTGGCTCCCAAGAAGAAGGCACAGTCAGCTCCACATTCCTGAAGCACAACACAGCAAAGAGATTTAGGCTGCCCTGAGTCCCTCTCTTCCTGATGCTCAGCACTTGTGGCTGCCCTCAGGAGGCAGCACTGGGTGGCCCTACAAGATTCTCGCAGTCTGTATGGAGTAAGGCCATTGCCTACTCATCCTGGCTCAGCACAAGCTTTCTCATTATCTCTCGGGTAAATTATAGAATGGCAGAGTTAAGCCATGGGCCTGTGTCCCTAAGGTAAGTGAAAAGATTTGAACGGCCAGCCCCTTAGAGTTGGAGACATTGCTAAGCAGTTAAGAGCACTTGCCGGTCTTGTAGAGAATCAAGGTTTGGGTCCCAGCACCCACACAGCAGCTTACAGCCACCTATAACTGCTCCCAAGAGATCCAGTGCCCGCTTCTGACCTCCTCAGGCACCAGGCACACACGTAGTTCACAGACATACTTGCAAGCATAAATGTATACACATAAAATAACACAAATCTAAAAAAAACAAAAAACAAATAAACAAGCAAAAATATAATGGGCAGCCCCATGGCCCTGGTTCAGGCTACACTTGCTCCTAATGAGTGTCTAGTGTTTCCAGTCACTGTTTCCAGTGAGTAGGGGATCAGGGAATGGTGACTGAAGACAAGCCCTAAATTCCAAGAACTCAGAGCGAGGGTGGGAAGGCTAAGCTCTGACCTGAGAGGGTATGGCAGGCAGGTGGGTCTATTTAGGCAAACTAGAACAGATCCTTCTCTCGCCCTTCACCAGGGCTCAAGGAACAGAGTGATTCTGGTATTCCTGAGAGTGTAAGAATTCTGGAACCCCAGGATTCAGGGGTGCAGGAGTAGTGCAATCAGAAAGAAGAGAAGTGATCACATGCCAGGGGAGCCTCAGTCATGCTCCCCTTAATTCAGGGGTGGCCCTGACATAGACACAGAAGACTCCTTTGGGGAGGGGGAGCTAGGCAAGCTTGCAAGAACCCTGCTGTGTCTCAGGAACCCCTGAGTCTGTTACAGCTGCAGCCAGCCTCATTTTCAGCAGGCCTGTCTATTTCTGGGCTACCTCAGGACAGGGAGCTCTGGACTGAAAATGATTAGTGCTCTAAATGCCTCTAAGGGCACCTTGTAAGTGCTTAGAAGGTAGACTGCCCAGCAGCCAGGCAAATTACAAAATGACAGGAAGGTCAAGAGCACCTTGTTGCCTACCAGCAAGATGGCCCTGACTGCTGGCTCCACATGGTTGAGTCAGCCATTCCAGCACCAGAGGCTTGGAAAGTGGGGAAGAGAGGTTTGCTGTGGTTCACAGCCAGGGTATGGTCCATCGTGGGGGAAGATGTGGCCTTGGGAATGTGAGGGCAACTGGGCACATTGCATCCACAGTCAGGAAACAGAAGTGAACACTGATGCTCAGCTCACTTCCTTCTTATTTAGCCAGAGGCTGAAGCCCATGGAACAGTGCCACCCACATTCAGTGTGGGTCTTCCCACCAAATCTAGAAAGTTCCTTACAGACATGTCCAGAGGTTTCTAGTTGATTCTAGAGCCTGTCAAATTAACAGTCAAGATTAGCCACTACAGAAGGCCTCTGCAAATGACCAGGGAACAGCCAGCTGCACACAGCTGTATCATAGGTGTATGTGGATATCCGTGCAAAATTCTTGCATACCCCCAATCCAGGAGTTCCATCTTCTCACTGACAACCCTCTGCAACATTTCCAGCCTCATCTTCCTCCTCCAGGGTAGGGAGACCTGCCTTCCCCTTATTTTCATGGTAAAACTGTCCTTAACTTTAAGCCTTGAGTCATTTCCCTAGGTACCGTCCAGATCTGCATCTGGGAGTTGAGAATACCCTAGGGGAGGTTGTCTTGGCTCAGGAAGCCCTTTTCTTCACACAATTTCAAGAACTCTTGCTTGATACCACCAACTCACCTCTCCCATAAGACCCTGCGAACAAAATGAAATGGGGCAGCTACTGTGTTAATGTCTTAGAAGTTTTTAAATGGTTCAATACAGTTAGACTCTGCAGTTACCCTCAGGCATGTGCCCAAAATAACCGAAAGCAGAGACTCAAGTGGACCTGGGCACTCCACCAGGTGAGGCAGACTTGACAGCGCTGCTGAAGTGCAAAACATAAGCATCCTGGGGAAGAAAAGGATTAAACGTGACTGATGAAATTAAAGGGCTCGGCTCATAGTCTTCAGCTCAACTGATTCTGCGCCCACATAGGAGGTGTAGCATCGAGGCTGAGGGAGTGTATAGAGAAGGAGACTGCTCACTTCAGGTCAGACGGAGCTGAGGGGAGAGAACCCAGGAGGTGCTCACATCCTCCAACTGCACCTCACCTCCTACCTGCACCACTTTCTCAGTAATGTTCTCATGTTATGAATCCATCAGGGGATCATTGATAAGGTCAAAGCCCTCAGTCACAGTCACTTCCCCAAAGCTATCAGCTGACACCAAATCTCTGGGGACATCTCAGATTTAACCCCAGAGTATGTGTGGTATGCTGAGAGGTGGTAGTTGTCTCATGCCTGTCAACAGTGAATGGATAAAATGTTCTTTCTATATGCAGGCCTAAGAGCAGGATGCTCTGACACAGTGCTGAGACACAGATGAACCTTGGGGGTGTAATGCTAAGCGGCACAGTGTTAATGGGGATTATCCCCAGATGAAGGCCTGGCGGTCAGACACGCAGTTATGAGAGTAGAGGTCATAAAACTGGACAGATGATGGCATGTGCAGCGTACTGGACACAGTTTCTGTTTCGTGATGGAGAGACTTTGCAAGTTACTCAGCATCAGGTCAGACTGGAGTCGAAGGCTGTGAGTGGCCAAGTGGCAAATTCTATGAGACATGCAAATTATATATGTATTTTAATATGAGTATCTATGGAGACTAACTTTCCTTGATATTTAAAAACCCTGTGCTCCTGGGGAGATGACCAATGAGTGAAATGATTGCTGTGCAAGTGTGAGAGGCTGAGTTAGGATCCCCACGACCCACACAGAACTGCACATGCTGGCCAGTGTCTGTGTTCCCAGTGTTCCCACAGTGAGATGGAACGTAGAGATGGGAGAATTCTTGGAAACTCATGAGCCAGCTATCATGGTGGGTGAAGCAGTGAACAGGAGACCTCACTTCAGACAAGGTGGAATGGGAGAGCTAACACCTGAGGTTGTCCTCTGAACTCCTGTTGTTTGTTTTGCTATTTGGGGGGCCACCACCAGCTCCCAAAGAAGTCACACATGGAAGTTTATTCTTACTTATAAATGCCTGGCCTTAGCTTGGCTTGTTTCTCGTCAGGTTTTATTAAATTATCCAGTCTACCCTTTGCCTCCAGGCTTTCACCTTTTCTTGCTTCTGTAACCTTACTCTTATTCCGTGTCTGGCTGTGTAGCTGGCCCATAATGTCCTCTTCCTTCTGTAGCTTTTTTTCCTCTTCTCTCAGATTTCTCCTTCTATATATTCTCTCTGCCTGCCATCCCTGCCTATTCTTTCTCCTGCCTTGCTATTGACTATTTAGTTCTTTATTAGACCAACAAGTACTTAGATAGACAAGCAACTCAGCTTCATAGAGTTAAACAAATGCCACACAAACCAAAGTAACACACCTCAAAATAATATTCTCTAACAACCTCCATACACTAACTGTGGCACACATATGTGGTAATATGTTATATACTTAATAAAACCATTCTGGAATATCAGAGAAGAGATCCACCCACAGTCAATCCAGAAGGATCAGAAAGTGGCAACTCACACCGTTAGTCCCAGCAAGGGGAAAGATACGGGAGTGGTGGCCTATGCCTTTGATTCCAGCAGATCTGAGTTTGAGGCCAGCTTGGTTTACAGAGGGAGTTTCAGATTCCCAGGCAGGCAGTGGTGGTGTCATGCCTTTAATCCCATAACTCCAGAGACAGAGATCTGTCTGTGTTTCTGTGAGTTCAAGGCTGACTACCAAATAGTAGTAGCTTTAATCTTAACCTGGATGTAATTCAACTGGGTGAAGAAGGTATTTAAGGCAGGTGTAGGAAGACAGATGAGGCATTAGAAGTGATGAGGAACAAGGCTGAGGGAGCTGTAAGATAGCTGGGTGAGATCTGACTGTGGTATCTCCTCTCTTTGATATTCCAGCCTTTCCCTGATACCTGCTTCTGAGTTTCATTTATTACAACCAGAATTAATGCAACACACATATGCCTGTGCTCACACACACGAATGCACACATTAATGAATATATGCATGCATATACATGTCAAATAAAATTAAATAAATAAACAAATCCTTTGGGACAAAATTGATTGTTCTCTTCTGTTTACAGAAGCACTCAGGGAGGATGGAAGGTAAGAGGTACCCAAAACATATCAGAGCACATCATCTGTCTCCTTTAGAGAGGTTTCTGCAGCTCTCAGAAGGCATGGGGCCCTGGGTAGGGGTGGGGTGGGGTGTGGCGGGATGGGGTGGGGTGGTTTGGGGTGGGGTGGGAGGATTGAGCAGGGGAAGCTGGAGTCTGGAATAGAACAGGACATAGCCAAAGGTGCTGGAATGTGTAAGAGGCTCAGCTCCATTCCACACGTGCCCCATGTGGTCTAAAAGCACCAGGCTCAGCTCAACAAGATGTAGCATGATTTGTATGGCCTGGCATGAGGGCAGCGACTGATCTGGACTCTGGAACTGTCTCCCAAAGGCTGAGACCTCCTGGGAAGGCTGGAAGAGGTTCTAACGCCGTGGCCCCATCTGTGTGTCTGAGCCTTTTCAGATGCTCAAGGACTCTGGGAGGGAAAAGCTAGAATTTTTGAAAGAGCTGTCAAGAAAGCTATTGGCAGGCACATCCAAGCCCACCCTTAACCACCTTGCTGTGGGGCTGAGGCTGGAAGTCACTTTCCTCCAGTCTAAAGACAGAGCCCAGCCTTGGCCCAGTATCCCAGTCCCAGGGAGGCTGTCACCTAGCAGCCACTTCAAAGAGGTAAGCCCCCAGCAGTTCCCCCCGCCTCAGCCTTTCCTGACACATCTAGTATTCTCTAGGGCAGGCTGGCCATAGCGTGGTAATCCTGAGGGGGCCAGTTCATGCCTCATCTGCCCCTTACACAAGGTGAGAACCTTTTCTAGAAGGCACAAAGGCCCACAGGAAGATGCATCCCCAACCCAACCCCAATTTAGCACCTCACTAAAACAAAGATCTTCACAGCAGAAACCATGCCTCTCACCTCTAGGACTTTGTCAGGCCTGGAACACAGCAAGTGTAAAGTCAATATTGATCCAGTGAATTAGATTAAAAGGAAACACACTGGAAAATGAATTCAATTGAGAAGATTTTTAGAATCCAGGTATCAGGAACTAACTGAAAGGTGACTCCAAAATGAGATGTCTGCATGGTAGTCAGCAGTGACTTTATTTGGAATCACCTCCTCCACTCCCCTCCCCTCTCTGTGTGCGTGTGCGTGTGCGTGTGCGTGTGCGTGTGCGTGTGTGTG